>CM050163.1:193544852-194144852 GCA_027410445.1 Discoglossus pictus | reverse complement strand
CAAGAAATGTGATCATGTGTCACAATGTCAAGTTTCACAATTCTATGAACTACTTTCTAATGATTGTAGATCACTCCGTCAAAATGAAAAACAGACATATAATAATAGAAACATATTTGAGAAACTTCAATCATGTGCTACTAAAAAAAATATATAAAAAAAAGCTTCTTCAAGTGGTCATATAGTAGGATTTACTTATTTTTATAAAGGTTTAGCAATAAAATCAGTATTTAAAACATACATATGAGCACTTGTGGTTCAGGGACTAGCAGAGCTGCTCCTCATCACCTTGTATTAGTCATTTATTTATAGATTTGCCTGCAGAGGATGACCTATCAGGAAAACCTGCTGATAAGATCCATTCCCACCCCCCAGACATCTGATAGGGGGTGGAGAGAAGCATGTTCACTGAAGTCTGAAACACTTATTTCAAGGTTATTTTCTTTCAAATACTGTTTTTTTGCTAATTACTTATTAGTTAAAGATATGAGATCCTACAGAAGGATTGATACAGCAGTCCTTTAATAGTGTTAATCAAAATACAGGCGGTCCCCAGGTAACAGATGACCCAATTTACAGACAACCCATACTTAAGAATGGGCTCCCAAGGATTCTTGTATGAGTTACTTTTTATGTTCTGTTTGTTCAAATTAAAAGATAGAGCACAATATTTATGTAACTTATTATTACAGTACAGGAGTATTATTATTATTATTACAGTATTAAACTGTATTACTATTGCCACATATGACCCAATATAGTATTGCTATTATATTATTCATCCGAGATTCGAGTTACATACAAATCCGACCTAAAGACGTTCTCAGGAACGCATCTCGTCCATATCTCGGGAACCGCCTGTATAAACTTCTCTATATTTTAAAAAACATTACATAATCATAAAAATACAATTCTGAAAACTATTTTTGTTTACAAGTTGTTGAAACATGAATATTACACTTTATAATGTTAAGTTTGTGTAGAATTATTGCTAAAGTAGCCAACTTGGAAACGACCTGACATACACAAAGTAATTGTTAATTTAAAGTAAACAAGTAATGTGTGGGTGTGGAAGTGTGAAAAGTGACTGGGTATTTGAAATGTAAATGTGCAAGCAAGTGAAAATGTCAAGGAAGTGTAATTTTTTAATAAGCGACAAAACTTACTACAACAATGCCAAACCACACGCACTGCATGTTCATAAACCCTAATTATCTTTCAAATATGTCATATAGTCAAGAAAAGAATAAATGAGCCGCACATTTCTATCCACTGTGAAAAATTGTCTTAATATATAGAAATGTATAAAGTTTTAGTAGCACATCTTTAGAGCCTCGTCTTCACAGGCATTTACCGCTGGCAAGCGATACAAAAGCCCTTTGGTAAACTCTGTTTCTTCTCTACTGTATCTTACATCATATTCCAATGAAATGATGCATTAAAGGGAAAGTTTCATCTAAACATAAGTACCACTGCCAAGTACGTTTAGAGAAGTTCATAAATAAATGTAAAAAATAAATAACCTACAGGACAGTAGGATGCTCTCCTATAATATGGGGAAACCATCAGGGGAGACTGGATGGGTCACATGGCTCAGCCTAATAAAAGCATAGCCTAGTGGCTACCCTGTCAAAGTTTGGGAACATGAGACCATAGGCAACAGACTTGTAAAACGTGCAAAAGTGGAGAAGAAGGAAATTGAATTGTTCCCGTTGCTCCTTATGAACAGGCATGGCACCATAATTAGGGGGTGGGGGTTCATCACACAGGAATGAACAGGCGAAAATAAGCTAAATTTGTTCCCCTATGTTTATTAATCATTGAAAACTGAGTGTGTTGGGAAATATGCCATGGGCTATATTCCTGACAAGTTTGTGCTATTTTTGAATGACTTGAAGATCATTGTTTTTAGCAATATCTTATTTCATGGCTCCACCTGAGAGGGACAGAAACACCCTGACATCTTTATCACGCTGACGGTGCCAGTGTCACAGGATTTTAGTTGTAATTTGTAAGTTTGTATTTTGAATTTGAGTGGTAATTTGGCTGGATCTTAATCTTTTTAGGCAGATTACACAGATAAATGTCAGTAAAAACAAGTATGAAGCCCTTATACTGAGTATGTTATAAGCTGTTAATTGTCATTTAAAGTTAAAGTATAAAAATACACAGGGACGTAGATTCTCCATGTGTTAATATTGTATTTTGATTTGTACTTAACCCCTGTATAGTGCCATGGAATTATATTGCCCAATTTATAAATGTATACACACTTAAAATCTCTCTTAATATTGCTACATATTCTATTACCTACTCCTAATCCAATTACGAGTTACCCATCCACAATCTCCACTGGACAGCCAAAGACGCACATTTGGGCTTAGAACTCCATTGGTTTTAGCACAGCTCGAGTATTGTGAGCTCTAAATAATTACATTTACACAAAATCTATATTCTATTAGACCCGTAGCTCTAGCTTGCAAATAAAGTCTAACCCGCCAATGAAAAACGTATCACGTTTCTGTCAAAAATATTACGAGTACTAAATAGGACTCACAATGCATTTTTCAAGCACACAATACATGGGAAGGCATGGAAAGATATTAGAATTCATTGCACAACTGTCTGAAACTCACAAATATGCAATTCAAAAATATTATTTTTACCTGCTATTTCTAAATAACATGGATCCCTGTATTCAAGGGGTTAATACATATCAAAAGACCCACATGAACTAAAACAGATGATCTAATGCATTTTATAGTGTTCTTGATTGCGAGCCCCATCTGCAAATATTACTTATTGGCTCTCATTAATTTGTAGCCTCTGATTGCAGATTACATGTAACTTTCATGTTTTACTGACGTCATTTACTATTGGATGTGTCTAAGAAGTGAATTACGGGCTTGCTTAAATATTGTCAGATCATATAATCACGCCCCCTAAAATCCTACTTAAAAAGGCAGGGTTTATGAAAGACATAAATTGCATGCTTGAGTCAATAGAATACATCTAAACATTTAGGGAATAAAACAACAGCAGCATTTGCGAGCTTCTAATAGAATATGGCTCTATGTTGGCTCCTTTGCGAATAAAGGGTGATAATAATAATTGTTCAGCCTGTGCGCACAGAGATAAAAAAGCAAACCGTCTTGCCTTCTGTATGAGTGGCAGCTAGTGCCACAAAAATATTTTATACTACACAAGACATAAAGATTTAGATTTCTAAACTTGAAATTTTCATACAAAGCTGCAAAAGAAATGCCATTTTATGTACGGGTGTGTTAAAGTTTTTTTCTTTAATTATATAATTTCACAAAAAATGCAAAACATCTCTGCATTACATTTAAGATTGATTTTGTTATTATGAATATTATTATACTTATTCTTTATATTTGATTTTAAATATATTCTGTATGATTGTACAGCACCCAAATCATAAAAATACCATTTCATTTCCCAGTCATTAGACTAATTTGTTAGAGTCTCCAGCAGTCTTGTGGGACATTATCAGCCAGAAACTACCATTAAATTCAATGTTATTTTCCATCCGCTTGGGATTTTAATTAACTACCCCCCTAGGTCTAATGAGCATACACACATAGACAAACTAACAGTCTGATGTTCCCCTGGCCCTGGGAAAATAAGGCAAGGAAATATTCAGCATAGAAATACATTTTACAGTTTCTCAACAATAACCTATCAGGTTTCAAAATTAGAATTTTAAAAGGTCCTGTAGTGGTCCCGTTTTCATAAAATTTTAAAAGTACAGCACAATATAAACAACTTCTTAATTAACTGATTAAAACGGTGAGAATGAAAGTACTATTTCATAAAATAGCAATGTCATGTGGCAACTACAGGGAAATGCAATTTACACTCAGTCATAGTTTGGAAAGGCTTACAGAAGCTACAATGATATAAATAAAAAACAGAAGACAAACAAAACCACAACGAAAACAGAAAAACAACTATTTTCAGTGTAAGTTTTTTTTAACAAAAGAATAATCACGATAAACTGAAAATTTGTTTTACTGAAAGAAACAAAGATATGAAGACTGATAAGAACCACATTTTCAATCTTGTCTATCTACCTAACAATCTTTTCTTAAGCAAGCCTCAGGATGGCCTTATGCTTACCCCATTTAAATTCCTTTACAGTTTACTCCTATAATTTCTGCTGGAGGGCTGTCTCATTTATCTATTACAATTTCTATAAAGTAGTACTTGACAATTTACTCCTAAATTTTACATTCTCCAACTTTACATAATGAATCATTTTCTAGTATCCCTCTGTTTCTGAGATATAGGCCTTCCATAGTTCCCATAAAACTCCATGAAGGAGTTTTGAAAAGTAAATATCTGGAGCTTTTCGATGGCTCCAGCAAAAAAAAAATATCCTGTAAAACGTACTCACACCGAGGAATTTACCCAGAGCTCTCTTGCTCGCACCCTGCTTGCAGGAGACTTCATGTCTCAGTAGGCTCCATTTCAACACTAAGGAATGGTACCCACTAATATGAACAAACTACACTAACCCTAACATCCTCACTTATACCTATATATCTATATAAACCCTGTCCAATGGCAGAAGCGTTTAAATAATAATAAAAAGTAATGCAGGGGGGTTATAACCCTCCACCTATAAACCCCCCCCCCCCCCCCATGAGCTGGGTATTCTCCATTGATATCTGTTACCCCGTCAGCCTTGGTTTCTCGCGGCTTTAAAGTACCTGAAGTGTTTTTTTAAATTTCAACCTCAAATATTCAGCAAGATTGGATATTGTTTGGATAATGTTACGGGAATTCTAATCTATTAATATCCTTTTTAAGATAACAGTCTTCAGAACTTGACATAATATTCTAGGCTGGGTCTGTCTAGGGATCTGCAGAGTGCCATTAGTTACTCTTCCAATGCAACAAGCATCCTACTTCGTATGATCTTTTATGAAAGCTGGACCATTACAGTGGGTGTTTAAACAATAGGATGAAAACAATAGTGATCTAAAGTTAACTTTTCTCAGTTGACCAATGTAGCTTTTTAACTATTTCTCTACCCAACTTTAGACTCGTAGTGGGGGCTTCTCTCTGTACAGACATTATTGGCTGGAATGGCTTGGTATTGGTTCTGGCTGACTGGCTACATTAAACCAATTTGTAAAACTGAGGAAAGATGAGCGTGTGTTTCATATTTAGTATCTACAGGCAACTTATTTTTCATATTAAAATACAAAAAATGGGACTATTTACTCTTTGGTACAGGGAAGCTTCATATGTCATTTATTTCAATAGGGTCATATGTCATAAGCATAATGTATGATGTTCTGTGAATGAACATGAACTGGAGTGTATAAAATACATTTTTCTGTGATTTCATGTGCCAATTATCTTATGTAAAAACTTAGTCAGTCAACCATGTAATTCTGTCAAAGAGAATGATTGACATACAAAGATTTATCTGCCCCAAAGTGAACAAAACAATTAGCCCTTTGACCTGCTAGTTACAGAATCAGCACACATGTCCCTTGTGTTGAACCTTCACCTTGACAAAACTGTACTTTTTAATTTGCTCACTTTAATGGATGTCATAATCCTTCAGCAGCACAAATGGAACAAATGTTCATCTCCAAATATATTCTTTGAGGAAATGATTTAATTAATCGACTATGCTCAGCTTCACAATTCTGTAATTAGCTTTCATTTTATTTTCTTTCTTCATGCCATTGTTTTTTATTTCTCTATTTAGTTATACTATTTTTTGATTACAACTTTCTCTCATATATTCTCTGAATTAAAAATTGCATCCAATTTAGATAAAATTGTACCTTGTGAAACATTTGAAGGAACATTTCTATAGAGTTTTGTCATAACTAAATAGTGAGTAATGTAATGTATTCGCATATTGGGAAGATTAGACTTTCTGTCATTGAAATAATAGCAATTAGCACCTGCATAGAGTGCTAGTCAAGGCCATACTATCCCATGAAATATTTCTATAAGAATAATATATATATATATATATATATATATATATATATATATATTTATCTGCCCTAAGATTTCATTTTTACAATGTCCCCATATCCTACTTTAATTAATATTTACAATGTATAAAATGCATTCTGCATTCTATCTATCTATCTATCTATCTCTCTATCTATCTATCTATCTCTCTATCTATCTATCTATCTATCTATCTATCTATCTTCACTTATCTCCTGAAATAAATGAATTACAAAGTACTCTTATCTTGGATAGAAAATATAGATAGATTGTTTGATAGATAGATAGATAGATAGATAGATAGACAGTCACTCAGACAGACAGACAGAATAGATGCATAATACTTTATTTTGTATATATTTTATTGTGTTGCATTATACCATGATAATCATTTAATTAATAGTGACAAGCGTTTTGAAATTTGTTTTATTTCCTTCCTCATTGATCTAAAGACTTTTTTTAGTACTATCTAAACAGTATTGCTTGAAAAAGAGAGTTGCATTTCTCTAAAAAACTTGTCAATCTAAACTAAATATTTTTCCAATTATAACATATCACTTGTCTACTCAATACTCTTGTTTCCTTTTATTATTGGACATTAATGGCTACTCCAGTCCTCATTTTAGGAACAGATTTGTCCTTCTAGTGATCTTCCTCCAGGCAGATATGTTAAAAGCTAATTATACTTATAGTCATCCACCACTTTGCCTAAGTCCCAAGTGGCCAGGGTTAGAGGGACAATGAAGCCCCACATTTTCTTCATGCATTTAAAAGACCCTATTTTAAAAGTTTTTTTTTTTTTTTCATAATATCTGATGTTTTGGAAACACATTATTATTTTCAATGCTATTCAATCATTTAAAAATATTAGGAATCGCACATGGCACTAGATAAATAGGTTAAAAAAAAGGAGTGATGAGTCTGGAGGAAAGTAAATGGATTTTTAGGTAGAAGGAATGTAGAAAAAGAAGATGTGCCAGATGAACTTTGTATACTTTCAGGCACATTAAATTCCCTGAACGCGTAAAACCGTATCCAGTAATGTAGCCTGCAAGACTCGCGAATATTAAATTGGCCCCGTAAAGCAACCCACCAATGACATGCGACTTAAGAGTGAAAAAACCCTATGGGATATTCTCTCAAGCACGTAACGGCTACGTTCAAATTTCGCTATTAAATTGCAACAAATCCAATGGCGTTCAACCCCGTAACCCACAAATGGAGCCAAAAAGCTAGAGAGGACTCGCAAGGGGGTTAAAGTCCTATCCGTAGCACTGTAAATGCAAATATACACACACTACTGTACTTATAATTAATGGGAAAGTGATGTTAGATATTAAAATGAATAGCACAACATTTTCAAGTTTGCAAATCGGCAATATAAAATACATTATTTTCTGCTTAATTTCCGTGTTATATCGATCCCGGCAATCAATGTGTTAATACATATAATGGACTAGATACAATACATTGCATGGACTAGAATATAATATTTACTGATTTAATAATATTGCATTATTTCCGGAATGCGTGTCAGATCGTAACCCGTAACTGAAACCCGTAAGGCTTTGAAATCTAACCTCCATTTTTCAGTGACGTAATGATGATGATCTCCTTTGCCATTGGCTCCGTCTAAACCCGTAACTACGGGTTTGACTAATTGATCATGTTCAAGGCTGCAGATCCAATTTGGTTTACGCAAGAATGGTTTACGGGTTTGCGTCTACAGCCCGTAACTCGGGGCATGGTTCAATTTAATAGCTCTGTAATACAGCCAAATTTCCAGCCTGCAGCCTTTGCGGGTGTGCCGATGCCGTTACGGGCTCCAAATTTAATATGCCTGTCTGTCTTTTAGATAAGATCATGTCTGGTATGCTTTAGATTGCTGTCAATTTTGGATACGTAAACCAGAATACATCCAGAAAAGATTAATGTCTGATAAATCATTCCAGAGTGTATCATTGTTTCAATAAAAATGTTCTTCAACATAATGAAAAATACAGAGAGCCATATTTACTAAATGGTAAAATATTAGTAGAGCTCTTGGAGATGTCAGCATTTAATACATATGCATTTTCTCATTAAATAAACAAGAAATTATTATGAAATCTCACAACATTTTTTAAGAAAGTAATTTATATGTTTATTAATAGAGTGTTATCATGGAGCAGTATAATGATGCAAAAGTTCAGTACAACTATGTACTTATTTGCAATGTGATTAAATCATTCTCTAACTTAAAACAAGAAAGTATGTGTGTTCTTGTTATCTATTGTAGAATGGCCTGTAAATTAAAATAACTTCAAACAGTAATATTACTTTACTTGAGTTATTATAATGTATTTATTATAGCAAAAACTGTTTTAGTTTAAAATATTTGCAACTTTCGAATCTACAAGGACGTAATTTCTATGGTCTGTAACAGCTTTTGTCTTTTACCTTGTTTATCTAATGTGCATATTCCAGTTAAGTGCATGATTATTCTGGCTTGTCATTATTTTATTGTAGGCTGCTGTCTATTGAGAATTAGTTCTTCTCCAAACAGGGAAGGTAGGCAGTAAATTCACTTATAATAAGAGATAAAGGAAAAAACCCGTCACATGTTTGTGAAGAGTGTACCAAACTAAAAAATATTAGCAGCGCTATAAAACAAGAGTATAAGGACATTTATAAAGAAACCCTTATGCTTGGCAGATTATTTTAGTGTCTGGAGACTGGCATACTTTTCTGTCCAGTGCATGTATATCATTGAAAAAGAAAAGGTAATTTTTAGTGCATTCTTGCACATACAAATACAAATTTCAATAACTATTTTAATCCATTAAAACTCATATTGAGTAATCAGAGCTAAATGTTTTGAAAATAAAGTCCCACATAAGTTGATATAGGGTACTATATATTGTTATTCAACTACCAGTTTTCTCACCACTAGTGAGGTTTAAAAAAAAGAAAAAATTACCCCCATCATTTTCTTGCAATTAATAGTAATTCTTAAGTTATGAAACATAACATGTATTGTTTTTTGGACTGGTTATATTTTCTTGGTCTCAGGATGAGTTTTAGTCCCCCCAAAATTAACCTAAATATAAAGTTATTAATCTTTATATTAAGTACCTTTTTCTTTTCTTTCTCTTTTTCAGTAATATATAAGTTCATCTTTTAGTAATGGTGGCACCGGCATTATTACTTTTAGGTATCTTTTGAACAACTATTTGAGTTAAGATAACTTACGAGTAGTGAATGAGAGATATCAAGCAGAGACGTTATGATTATGTACAAGGGTGGTCATGTATGATGCTAGAAGTTGAACACAAATGATGTCACAATCCACCATTGTTCCCACTGCTGAATGGAACAAACTGGCAGAACAACCCTACTCTGGCCAGGAAGCAGAAGAGACAGGATATGGCAGAAGTATTTAAGTAAGATTACCTTTAGAACTACTGTTATGCTCCAAGTGTATATAGCAACTAGTGTTATTTGTATGTTTCATACCTTTGCTAAGACTTTAGTACACACATATCCTGTTCTTGCACATGCCAACCCAAGGTCCTTTACAGAAACCTAACATCCTGTTCTGTTGCCTGATGACCCAACACTGTATACAAAAACTTAACATCAATTTCTCTGATCTAACAGAGCCGAATAATATATGTTTTTGGGACTGACATAAAGAACCTAATGATGGGAATCAGCTCTTGACGAGAGGAGTAATGGTCCTTTTATGCTATCACATCTCTCCTTCCCAGTCCTGTTCTACACAATGTGACCTGAGAGCACAATTAATTGTGATTCTGACCCATACTCTTGCTTATAAGCAGAGACTACATAAAAATCTATTAAATAATGTTTTTATGTACACACTTTAAAGTGGGAATGACAAACTATAAATAAGGTAAATTAATAAATGTTAAGACTTCATAAATGCCATGCAGTGTGTAAATTTCCTGGAGATGTTATGCTGTTTTATTGTGCTAAATTATGTACATATTAAGCTAAGTACCACTGTGTAGGCAACTGTCGCCAAGAAACTGATATATACAATTAACTGGAACCTAATAAAGTCAACAGTAGTTATACTGAACACCTGCTTTAGAATACGCTTTTACAGGAAATGCTAAAACATTATGTTTGTGTCATCCCTAATTTAAATTCACTTTAGATTATTACATAAAGTGTGCGAGTAAGCAAGCCATTAAAAGTGAAAGTATACACAATCAAAAACAAACAAAGACAAATTTATTTTCACAGCTAATCATAACCAAGAGGACAGATATTCGGAGAATTCTATTTAATAAAACGTTTTGTTAGACAATAAAGTGCAGAATTTCCAAGCATGGATTAAAAGAGACGGTTTTAAACATTAGAAGAGTTTTTTTTTTGTGTGTAAAAAGTAGATGCAATATGAAACAAATCGCCCAAATTTGCCAAATGTTATTTCCGATGCTTAACACCAAATTCCATGCCACAATATAAAAAAAATATATATGTTGGAAATATATTATCAAACAAAATAGTAAATTTTTATTAATGTCAATTTTAAACAACATTGCAAAAAATAAAATTGAAGACTCTTGGAAAATCTTAATATAAATGCCAGCACATTGACCATTCAATCACAAAGGGGTAGCATAAAAACTTTGATAGCCTATAACCCCCAAAGGGGTATCTCCTTACTGGAAGCCTTAATGTGAGTTGAAGCACCAATTTCTGGCTAAAATCCCTATAACAAAAAGTAGAAAACGAAACTGTTGTATTGGTCAATATGTCCTGAACAAAAGGGTTATTGTGATCATTATCAGAGCTCCATTTTCCACATTTTTAAAGTTTTAATATAAGTTCTCTGATGCAGTCAACATAAATAGTTGCAATATAAATGATATATGTATGTATAATGTAGCAAGCAAGCAAGCAATTGCCACATAAATGTTATCATATAGTTTTTATATCAATCACTACAACTAATGTAGCAACAAAAAGGAAATAGTAGCTCTGTATCACATTGCAGTAATACACCTCAGCGTTAGCTCAATTTGCAGAGATTTAATCCATAGTCTTTTATGTTAAAAAATGAAAGATTAAAACAATATGTACAATTTAAGCTGACCCTACTTATAATATATAATATGTAATTGAATGCCATAATGGTAATGGTAAAGACAACCTTGTAGGGTAATGTAAATTAAAACCTAACGGCCGTTTCATCACTTACTGTGACTTTCTCAAGGGCTAAATTAAGGACATAAAATGTAGATGCTGCAAGGGGTTAAAAATATTCTTAAAATCTATCAATAAACTGCTTTGGAACAAAATCAGCACATCTTTATGTCTAACAAATGGGTTTATGGAGCTCTGTGGAAAAACCTGTGACTCCTAGTGGCTCAACCTGATACAGCTAAAATGAAAAAATCATGAGGAGGTACCGACTTTTTCAAACTGCAGTTCATATAAGAATATTTTTAACTCTTGAACCACTAATTGTTCATATAAACAGATGTTTATTAGGTTTAAAAACTGCCTTTTTAAATATCTTAACCCAAATTTGTGATTTGGGCTGAAATAATCTTCAGGACAGCCTTGTGCATATCTCAGACATGAAATTCTTTACTATATTTGTCCCTGTTATTTCTTATAGAAAGCTACTCCACATATCTGTGACCCTATATGTAAATAATTTTTTTTGCAAATTACTACAGTCATGCATCACAATTATAGAATATTCTCTTATTTTGGTATTGTTTATTTTTTAAAACAGAGTCGTCAGATCTGGTAAAATACTAATAAATTGATGCACTTTTTGACAGTGCTGATCTATTTTCTATAGGGACAGTCTTTACAACCCCTATAATAACTTAGTAACTCTCCTCCTTTGTGGAGAAATTAATACAAACAGTGTTTGCTGTGACTGTCCCAGTTGCAGTCCGTTGGCTAGTGTCACTATGCTAAGAGCTTTGAGTCAGTGAACGACACCTTCTATATGATGCCTCTTTTTCTTGTTGGAAAGATGATAGTGCCAAGAGGTGTAATATTGTTAATATTTATTCTGCTGTTTAAATGTTTTTATGATAAATAGTAATGCTATCATACCAATTAGCATAGGACATTATACAGCATTATGAAGTAGGATACCATTAATTAATGCAGCAATTTTGATGTTTTGCTTGTCAAACATATATATACAGTATATATATATATATATACTAGCGATGGCAATACAATTGTAAGGCAGGTAATGCTGTTTGGTCGAGACATTTTGTTGGTGGTCCGAGATCCTTCAGCGCTCATTGTGAGCCTCGCGCTGAGCGCCTTTGGCGAACATTGCAAGGCAGTTGGTTGTAGTATTTTTTTTTCTGATAGGCACGTTTGGTCGGCGGTGATGTGTTTTTTGCGCTTATTGCAAGGCTTTGTGTGCTATGAGCAGCCTTGGCGCTCGTTGTGAGTCGAGCAGTGAATGGCTTTTGTGTTTATTGTGAGAGTGTATTTTTTTTGTGTATATGTTTTTTTGTATGCTAATTAAATTATTAATAAATTAATATACTTTACCTATTTTGAAGTAATATATGCAGGAAGCATTGTGTTGAAGAGCTGACAATCTGTTTTGATGTTGCTGCAGCATACAATGTCGGTTTGCACTGTTGTGGAGCTGATGTGGGTCCGCATTTGCAGCCTGCAATGAGCCAATGGCTCATTGCAGCCGACGTGGGAGCCTCTACCTCCGCAAATGCGGTCCGAAAGTCATAGGGGGTCGTAGGGATGAGCGCCTATGGTGCTCATCTCCACCAGCATAGGGAGCACCTTCGGTGCTCCTTGCCAGTAACTGCGGCCCTCGTAGTTGCAGCGCGCTCCCTGCGCGAGCCCGCAAGCATTAGCAACAACCCGCATTGCTGACAACTATATATGTGATTTATAAAATATAAAATATTCACAGGCTGCCTTATAAAGGACCAGCTCACATGCTGGTTGGGTCTTTAAAGAACCCTCATATTGGAAAGGTCAGCTAAGCCTGAAGAGTGAAGGGTCATGTAGAGTATGCAACCTCTGATTGTTAAAGAAATGTAACAGTTTTGTTGGACCAATAGCAAAAATAGTTAAAAACAACAGAAGGGGAAATTAGGGGAGAATAAGGAACTAAAAGAGAAGCTTATGGAGCAAGTAACTTAAGTGATGTGTGTTTTAAGAGGACATATTTATTAGAGAGGGGTTTGAATTATTGCTCATAGAACAGTTTGGGAGATGTATGATAAAAATCTGAGGATATTACTGTTTAAACTGTCACTGTAAAATCATTTAAAAAATGAAATTGATAGAACATATCCTTTAGTCTTTTAAAGGCATATCTATGTTTCCTGGAATATGAATGCATCTGATAGAGTGTATGCAAACATTTTTTTGCATGAAAAAATACCGAAATAAACATTTACAGACTCACTCATGTTTTCAAGCTGAGGCTTTTTTTAGTTGACAACCCTGACAATCCCTGCTAAGTTTAGCATAAAATCCATTATTCATTTTGGCCAATCAGGAGAAAGCAGAGGTTAGCTGATACATTTTTATAATACTCTGGGGTTCCTGTGCTGCAAAGCAGCCTTGGATATGTACTCTCTCTCTCTCTCTATATATATATATATATATATCCTTGTGCTCTGATTCAGTTGTAAGCTCAGACCCCACCCAACCATGTGATTCCATCCTGCAGCAAGTACTTCCTTTGAAAGGTAAAACTCTGCATCTGGCTGCATTTGCTGTGTGCTACTTGGTGATGTAAGCTTCCTGTGAGTGTGCAAAGCTGGATTTTACTTTCCTGTCTATAACTTTGTAAGTACACTGAACTTATCTATATAACACAGATTTTTTGGATTATCACTGCCTGTTACTTACCAAAAAGTTTGAAACCCAGGAAACTTATATATACATTTAACTCCTTCAAATGGATTTCTATGAACACCATATGGACATGTTTACAGAGCATCGTAGGGGCTGTGACATTCATAATTGTATTAGATTTGATTTATTTCCTATGGGGAAAGCTGGCACTGCAGCCTCCCCAGCCCATTATAGCTCATACAATCACTTAATAGATACACCTTAAAGTGTGATAAGCTTCTGCCAATACCTGTCACCATCAAGAACAAGAGAAGAGATTTTTGGTCTACAAAAGTCAGCTTATAATCAACACGGTTATGATGGTATCTTTGCCAGTGCAGCTGCAGTCACTAATACAGGACTGTATCCAAAATCAAGTTATTCTTAAAAAGCATGAAAAACGGGCTATAAGTTGTGTTTTTCAATTTTTTTTATGTGAATCGATTCTAAGAAATTCCATGTTGTTGGTCCATTTATATATACAAATGAGTATTAAACTGCACATTATCATAAAGGCACATCAAAATCATTTCTAAATATTTCAGGAATTATTTATTGTAGAGAAAAACTGCTAGTACAGTGTATAGCCAGTTTTTTATATTCTTTAAAATTAAATCAACTGCTTGTTTTGGTGACAGAGTGCTGTGCTAATGTTTTACACAATCTCCCCCCCCCCCCCTAAACACAGGAAGAATGCAACTAAATATAAACAAAATGGCAAGTTTAATATTTTTAGCAAAGTGTGTCCTCCATATGATAACATTAGGTCACCCTATGTCTAACATATCAATACGATACGTGTATATATAGTTCCAAAGAATTGCTATATAAAACAAAAAGATGCATTTCATGACCCCCTCCCCACCCCAAAAAAATATAGCCAAAAAGTAACCCAAGCTGCTTTTCTTTTGTGCTTTTATTATAGGGAACATAACAAAGCAGCATTTAAAATGTTTTCCTGCATTGTAAATTCAGAGTTTCAAACAATATGACTCCAACATTAAATTTAAAATATATATCTGCTGTGGCTGTAAGCCTTAAGCTCCCTTGCTGTGATAAATAGGATGCAACATTGTACGGAATAATATTTGCAGATGAAAAGTGTCCAGTGCAAAAAAAATGACAGTAATAAAATATGGCAACATGTAGGGCAATAAAATCTGGGTCAGTAAAGGACAGGTAAGGTCAGAGAGACTATGGTGATAAACACCATTATAAAATGTATTGTGTGATATCTTGACTGCCCTTGACATTATGTACAGTACAGAAAAATAAACTCAAACACCTGGAATGTTTCTAGAACTGGAAGCAACATTAAGAACTTTCAATGTCAGTCACATGACTAACCAAGAAATACAAAGAGTTAAGGGGCCACTGAATTAAACCTCTTCTGCACCATCAAATGTGAGTAGAAAATGTGTAAAGTTGTTTTCCTTGCCTTGTAGTGGTTTTTAAATGCAGCTGTGCTAGCTTTGTTTGAGTGCTATAAAGATAAAAATTAATTATTTTGTTCTTCAGCATATTTGCTCTTGTTATTAGCTTGTAATGTGACATCCTCAATACATCCTCAATACATTTTAGGCTACTATTTTTAGTAGAAATTCACAATATTTATGTAATAGCTGATATTATGTTAATAGACTGTGAACACCGGCTGCATTTACTTAAATTGTGAATTTTGGTTTAAACTCAAACTAAGTAGAGTGCTTAATATTGGGGCTACATTTTACTTTTGACTGAAGACATTGGGCCCCATTCTATTGGCTAGTTCGTAAATTTATACACACTTAAAACTGCCACATATTGTATTAGCTACTCGATTACGAGTTACCGGCCCACAATCACTGAGAGCCAGCTAAAGACACAAATCTGACCTTAGAACTCCATTGGTTTTAACACAGCTTGAACATTACGAGCTCTAAATAATTAAAGTTACATAAAATTGATAATCTATTAGATTCACAGCTCTATCTCGCAAATAAAGTACTAAATAGGACTCACAAAGGACTTTTTCAAACACTTCTTAGAGCTGCAGCAGCAATTAAACACATAATACTGTACTTTAAAATCACAAAAAGGCATGGAAATACATTAGAATTAATTGCACAACAGTCTCAGATCCACAAATAAGCAATTAAAAAAATATTATTTTTTCAAAGTTATTTCTGAGTAAAATTGATCATGAAACCCACATGAACTAAATAAGAAAATCTAATAGATTTTATAGATTGCATGATTGGGAGCCCTCTCTGCAAATATTACTTCTTGGCACAAATTAATTATTAGCCTCTGATTGCAGATTACGAGTAACTTCCATGTTTTACTGACATCATGATGACGGACTTACTTACTATTGGCTGTGTCTAGGAAGTAAATTATGTGCTTGCTTAAATATGGTCATTTTATATGATCACAAAACCTGAAATCCAATTTTAAAAGATTTTACGAGTTTAAGTTTAAGGTCGGAATTTGCAAGCTGGAGTCAAGAATACATCTAAACATTTATTTAAAAAAGCCCACAGCCAAATGTCTGAGTTTGAGGCATTTGAGAGGAGCTAATAGAATATGGCCCATTGTGTACAGAGGGCAACTGTAAGATCAAATGACATGATATCAATAAACTCAAGATTTTGTTTTCTAGAAGTTGTGTTTCAAAAAAATGGCAGTTGATTAACAAACTTCTTTGACCGTCTTTTGGATGCACTGTTGGGTTACATACACTTTGCGTGAGATTACAGTCTACCAGGTGTTTCAGGGCAGTTAGAAACAAAGGCATCAGAATTATAGTCCGAGCCAACATCTCTGCTTCATGACATACAAAGCTTTTATTTCTGCCTTTAGGATCAAAGTCAGGGCTTCTAACATCCTCTGCTAGGCTCTGATCACTTTATAAATTGCTGTAATCTCAGAAAAAAATAATTTCACACTTTAGCTTTTTAAATCTATGCTACTACACTGTAGTATTGATTTTACTATATAAATATATTTATTATAAAATGATAATTATTATCATCCTGGAAGTCTATCATCAAAAAAACAGAAGGGTCATTGGATAATAGCAGCAATTTTCAGGATTATTGATCTCCAATGGAAGAAAGTCTTTATTTAACAGCATAATGCATGTACAATTTAAAACAGAAATGATCAACAGTAATATTCCATTAACAGGCATATTATGGGCAAGTATTTATAATTATTTTTACAAACACTAGTCGTAAATGTCCATTTTCAGACAAGTTACAATGTAATGCGATGGATACTTGAATGTTGTAATTTAATAGTTTAGTACACAATGGGGTAGATGCACTAAGAATTATCTTGAAAAGCTGTGGTATATTACATAGGAGGTATTCAATGTATTCAACAATGTCAGAGACCCAGTCACGCCTAAATCATGTTGCTGCATTATGTTATTATTACAGAACATACTATAAGGTCAATGAGGGGAGGCAGCAAGTAATGCTAGCTTTCTCTGTGCAAAGTTATCACATATATAGTTGTGAGCAATACGGGTTGTTGCGCTCATCCCTACACTACGACCCGCGGAACTACACATCAACAAAAAATCTCAATTACACCATTAACAATGCGAGACCCGTAGCACTTTCAAAAAAATAAATAAATAAAATAAATTACGGCCCGTAACACTTTGAAAAAACAAAGCGGGACTTACAAAACGACCCGCGGCACTTATACGAGGTCCAAAAAATATGAAACTTAAAGGCCGAACCGCACACATACAAAAACAACAAAAACAATAATTACAAAAAAAACATCACACATAACACGGGGGGGGGGGGGGTCGGACAGCCAGGACGTCTGGGAGTGAGGTTGTTTGTAGAGTTTGTAGAGTTTAGGCACTCGGAAATCGACAAGAAAAATAGCGTCCGAAAAAACAAAAACAAGGCTACACAATCCCTAACCCCGCAAAACACCGCCAGGCACATAAGACTGCAAAGCGGGACTTCGTACGAGGTACAAAATACACGGAAAATGCTCCAGACCCGCGTAACACATAGACAATCGCAGCCATTTTACTAACTTGCAACCAATAACATTACCATTACATTTCTAAAATGGTGATTTACCCAACTAAACAAACGCTTTGCCCTCGCACACGCAGCCTATTTACACTGCACACTTGCCACATTGCTGACACTTACACCTCAGATCAGCAACAGTCAAAATGTACATTGTATGCTGCCGCACAATGCAAACAGATTGTTAGCTCTTCAGGATATTGATTGCTGCATATATTAATTAGAAAAAGGTAAAGTATATTAATTTATTATTTAATTAATTATTATTTAAAAATATATATATGAATAAAAAAAAACAGGGGAGAGGCTCGCAATGAGCACCGAAGGTGCTCAGAGGAGCAAAAGTACACAAGGGGAGAGGCTCTCAATGAGCGCCAAAGGCGCTCAGCGCGAGGCTTGCAATGAGTGCCAAAGGTGCTCAGACGACCAAAAGTACACCAGGGTAGAGGCTTGCAATGAGCGCCGAAGGTACTCAGAGGACCAAAACACTTACATTGTGTGGCAAACAGCATTACCTGCCTTACAATTTTATGTCATTTTTTGACGGGCAATTCGCTAGTATTAACATAATTCTCTACACTGGCTGGAGACTTCCTGTGTTAAAGTAGATTCCATTGCCAGTGAGCTTTTGCTATGGGAGCAGCGTATGAACAGCTGCTTGGCCTCTTATGTAATCAGATTGTTCCTAAAGCCCCTTTAGATCTGTCTCTCAGCCAACCCCTCATATCCCTGGATGGCTTTATCATGGAGCAGACAATCAGTTCAAGTGTAGAATGATACTCTAATCTTTGAATGTGAGTTTAATATTGACTATTGGTTTTATAAATCATTAAATTATGGTAAAAATATATGAATTGTATTAATGATCAATTCATAATTAAAAAACTAGCTCCTCATGTTAGGGCATTACAGTGGTCCTTTAACACATTACTTAATCTTTCTGATTGTCATGGCTTGTGATGGGATGAGAAGTTACTAGGATCCACAGCTCAGTGAATAGCTTGAAGGGCTGTAATGCATGTTAGTGATACATTGCAGCCCATACCAGATCCTTCATTGGTTTACTACATTTACCTGGCTTTTTATTTTTATATTTTATATTTCTTCTAAAAAGCACATCTTTAAAAGAAAACTTCCTTCAGTTTATCAGCTTAGTTGTTTCCTTACATAAACAAAGACAAAAACAACATGTGAATGAAACAACAACTAATGACTTCAATTTTACACTGCCAAAACACATTATTTTATTATACAGTTCTCACTCCAAGATAATCTTATCACTGCATGGCATTCACAATTTATTGCACGCTTCACATTCAAAATACAAAGAAAACAATACATTTAAATCCACAAACAACTGTTTCTGAAAACCCAAATAATAAACAAGCGATCTGCTTTCTGGAGACTGATATTTTTTTCCACAGACCATTACCCTTGAAGTCTATAAAGAAATGGTGACTGACGAATGAGCAAAGAAAGCAACAGGAACAAATACATACTGTGTTATGGTGTTGCACACTTAACACAACAGCTTCACATTTTACTACACTGTATGTATTATAAATCAGTGTTATGTCTCCATATATCAACTATATCATGAAAGTCTATAATAATGGTGCAAACTGTTCCCATACCTCCCAGCATATCAGATGGCCAAAGAGGGACATACATTATTGAATACATATATACTACATCACTACATGGTAATGAGTGTTTAAATAAATATATATATATATATATATATATATATATATATATATATATATATATATATATATATATATATTAACATTTGAAAACTAAATGCTCAAAGGATTTTCCGCCTACTATAAAAAAAATCCCACCATATATATACACCTAGGGCATACCAATTTACTGAATAATAACTTAAGAAAAGAGTCTTAGCAAACAGGGCCTTCATTCCATGGCTCCCTTGGGAACCCAAATAAGACTGACTTGTGGTTATGGGAGATTGGAAAAGCAAACTTCCAAAGCTATTCTACAACTCCTGCAACAAAACCTTAAAACTTACTGACTCGTACCCTGAGGGTTTTTTGCCCATAGTTCTCTAGGTCTAATGTGTGCTCACAGCTTGTGTAACGTATACCCGTAGGAGACACTGATTCTGAATCTCAGTAGTCTCCATAGCAACGCTACGGAATGGTATCCACTATTGTGAGCACACTATACCATCCTCCCATATCGCTAATTATGTAAACCCTTACTCACGGCAAGGGGGGGGGGGGTTAAATAATAATAAAAACTAATTCAGCGGTTTTGTGAACTCTCCACCTATGACACACTACCCTCTATGCGCCCAGGTATCCTCCAGGATTCCTCCCTCAAAACCGGGATGCCATCGGACCCCCTTCTCCCCAACTTTTGGGTGGGCATGTCCATTAACCTCTTTTTAACACAATCAATATAAGGGTAGGTTTTTGTGACACAGTTGGACAGGTATGGATGAGTAATCTCAATGCCCAGTGAAGTCAAATAGGAGTTAACATGATCTAGCATCACAATGAGGCTATAGCTCATCACAATGAGGCCGCACCTAGAAAAAAGCTGGGACAGGTGTAGCTGAACCTAAGGAGGGCCTGTGAGAGACAGAGGGAAGTGGATCTAAGAAATAAGTCTGAGTGACTGGAAGTATTCAGGAGAGGAATTTGTCCAGAATAATAAGATAAAATGACAAAACCCGGACCTACAGAAAAAGGAGATCTTCCCTAACGGAGTCTGATCAAGCTACTGATATTAAAAAGGCTACCCGTGAAAGATTTGACAGTATAAATTACTGGAAAGGAAGTCCAGGGAAGGACATATATTAGTCGCAATGAAGAGGCTAATAGGTTGCATGTTTAAGGATCCCTGGGGTAGAGCATTTGGAGAGAAGAGTGGGCCAGTGCTCCACCTTCTTGTACAGAGAAATTACTGGAATCCCTACAGGTCGGAGTTTGGAGCGTGATAGCAAAATCCCTACAGGTACAATAAGCATTACATTATGATACTAGAAATTGTACTGTGGCTGCAGTGTTTTTGTTACATGTAGCAGTGCTGGTGCAGCAGAAAAACATCACAGGTGCCCACAACAGGGTAAGGGCCCTTGCTTGCAGCAGAAGCCTGGAGTAAAGAGTGACTCTTAATTTATTATGAGAGAGGGGCAGTTAATTATGTTTATACAAAGGTGATCTTACCACCTACATATATTTTTGGAATGTACCTTATATAGAGAAGTTGCATGGGGGCTCCCAATTATGTTGCATTGTGGTCCTCTATTCTCTAGCTCCATCACTGCAGAATCTAAGAGTACAGAAACTACATGGTCCCTTATGCATACCCTCACCAAGATTTATTAGATTGCACAGGGAGGTACAGTCTATTGACTAGGATTTGTAACTTGACAATATCATTTGGACTATTAGTCATCTAAGGATGCATTTAACAGTATTATAGTATTTTCATGCTGTACTTTGTATGGTGGAGGGCTTCTATCACACTTTTTCAACCATAAGATTTATGAAATTCTTACACGCATAATTGAAATTAGATTGAATGCATGAGTTAGCGACCAGAACCTCAAAGATGCGTACCATTGATGAGAATAAAACAGAAGTATTGTTTTTGGTTTTATGCACATCCTTCCTATGCTGTGCTTTAAATTCTGGGTAATAACAGGACACAATCTGTAATGTTAACCATATATCTAAAGTTTACACTGATTAAAGACCCTATGCCGTTTCGATTGCATGCCACTGTTCCTAATATGTAACTTAAAATGGAAATACTGTATTAACTGGGATTCTGAGGTGTAAGCTGTTTTAGACAGTAGAATGGGTATATTTAGGTTTTATGTTTTGTCCCCATAAGCCCACTTAAAATTCCTCCTTTCCCAGACGTAAGTTTACAACATATCTATCTATATAAAACCACAAGTGTAAGTATATTAATATTTTTAGACAGTATGTCATGAAGTATGTCAGGTATTTCAGGTCTGTCATTGTACTTAACACATTCCTGTGTGCATGTACACAGTATTCCATGACATTGCACAGGGAATGTCAGGCAGCCTGCTGGCCCTTGAAATGTGCTGCCCTAGGCATGGCAATATTTATCATTAAGCGGGGTAGGCAGCGACTGAGGGGCGCTCCTCTGAGAGGAGTACGTCATAAGTAGAAGGAATATAGTTCTTCAAAACGTTTCTTATTTCCCAACTACAAGTGAATGGGCAGCCATGTCATCACATAAGGAAGGTGAATTACTAAGAGCAGAGTGCAGCGATCACCTAGTGCAGCGAAACATAACTACATACTATCAGCCTTATTAAATTGCTAATTGAATAGCGATCTATATAAGCACAGAGCATATTTTTTTACAGAAGTTTTAGTTAGGGAACTTCTATCCAAAAGCAAGGTCTTTACTAACTAAAAACGTCTGTAAAAAAATATGCTATGTGCTTATATAGAGCCCTATTCAATTGGCCAAATAGCAATTTAATAAGGCTGCATATATTTATACTTAGCGTGCATTCTTCAAGTGAATTGCATACTATAAATCATTCAGTGAATTTAGATAACATGGCTTTATTTACTCAACTGCTTTGTAATCTTTGTTTAAAGTATTACTATACTACCACCCTGCCTTACCTAAGCTTGACAAAGCTTTCATAATTTGTTTTTTAGCCGAATGGCTCCATCTATCTGTATTTCATCTAGAATTCCTGAATAAACAGTCTGTATCAGCAGGTTATTAATTTCAGATGATCTCAGGCTTTAAGAATTTATACAAAAGGACTTTACATTTATTGTATATACTTTCTAAATCTTACACTTAAATTAACTTCAAAATCAGTTTTCACAATATTGAAAGATGACAGGTGTGCTTGAAAATAAGCAGCAAGGAAAAAACTTGAATATGGAATAACAACATGAACAAGTTGGAATTATTTTATGATATTCAGATCTATAATAGAAATATGTAAATGGCATACATTGAAATGTGAAAAATAAAAAATGCGTTACTATGTGTTTTTTAGTGTCTTATATGAAACTATTGTAGCCATGTCTGAAAGGCTTAGTCTCAACAACCTACAGGGAGTGCAGAATTATTAGGCAAGTTGTATTTTTGAGGATTAATTTTATTATTGAACAACAACCATGTTCTCAATGAACCCAAAAAACTCATTAATATCAAAGCTGAATATTTTTGGAAGTAGTTTTTAGTTTGTTTTTAGTTTTAGCTATTTTAGGGGGATATCTGTGTGTGCAGGTGACTATTACTGTGCATAATTATTAGGCAACTTAACAAAAAACAAATATATACCCATTTCAATTATTTATTTTTACCAGTGAAACCAATATAACATCTGTCATTTCTGACATTCAAAAACAAAACAAAAATAAATCAGTGACCAATATAGCCACCTTTCTTTGCAAGGACACTCAAAAGCCTGCCATACATGGATTCTGTCAGTGTTTTGATCTGTTCACCATCAACATTGCGTGCAGCAGCAACCACAGCCTCCCAGACACTGTTCAGAGAGGTGTACTGTTTTCCCTCCTTGTAAATCTCACATTTGATGATGGACCACAGGTTCTCAATGGGGTTCAGATCAGGTGAACAAGGAGGCCATGTCATTAGATTTTCTTATTTTATACCCTTTCTTGCCAGCCACACTGTGGAGTACTTGGACGCGTCTGATGGAGCATTGTCCTGCATGAAAATCATGTTTTTCTTGAAGGATGCAGACTTCTTCCTGTACCACTGCCAGGAACTGGCAGTAGGACTGGGAGTTGAGCTTGACTCCATCCTCAACCCGAAAAGGCCCCACAAGCTCATCTTTGATGATACCAGCCCAAACCAGTACTCCACCTCCACCTTGCTGGCGTCTGAGTCGGACTGGAGCTCTCTGCCCTTTACCAATCCAGCCACGGGCCTATCCATCTGGCCCATCAAGACTCACTCTCATTTCATCAGTCCATAAAACCTTAGAAAAATCAGTCTTGAGATATTTCTTGGCCCAGTCTTGACGTTTCAGCTTGTGTGTCTTGTTCAGTGGTGGTCGTCTTTCAGCCTTTCTTACCTTGGCCATGTCTCTGAGTATTGCGCACCTTGTGCTTTTGGGCACTCCAGTGATGTTGCTGAAATATGGCCAAACTGGTGGCAAGTGGCATCGTGGCAGCTGCACACTTGACTTTTCTCAGTTCATGGGCAGTTATTTTGCGCCTTGGTTTTTCCACACGCTTCTTGCGACCCTGTTGACTATTTTGAATGAAACGCTTGATTGTTCGATGATCACGCTTCAGAAGCTTTGCAATTTTAAGAGTGCTGCATCCCTCTGCAAGATATCTCACTATTTTTGACTTTTCTGAGCCTGTCAAGTCCTTCTTTTGACCCATTTTGCCAAAGGAAAGGAAGTTGCCTAATAATTATGCACACCTGATATAGGGTGTTGATGTCATTAGACCACACCCCTTCTCATTACAGAGATGCACATCACCTAATATGCTTAATTGGTAGTAGGCTTTCGAGCCTATACAGCTTGGAGTAAGACAACATGCATAAAGAGGATGATGTGGTCAAAATACTCATTTGCCTAATAATTCTGCATTCCCTGTAGACGATAAGTATAGTTTCAGCTTGATACTATAGAGTGCTTAGAAAAAGTACTGCTACACATTAGTGCATATGACATCTACATGCAATTTAGTAAATCTCTTGTAGTATAATTAGGCCCTCATTTCGGCATGCTAATGTGCAATGAAACATTATGTATCCACCTAGTATCAACCCATTTTCACATCACAACGTTATTTTTGGTGGAGCATACACAATAATATTTAAAAATTGCAATGTTATATGTGTATGTCAAGAAGGAAATGCAAGGGGAGAGAAAAGTGCAAAAGCCCAATAATGCAGATACATTTGTAAACATTTATTGCACAAGAATACAAATGATGAAAATCGTATGTAAAATGCAAGATCTAAAATACAAAGTGAACAGTAATATGAAACAAATGATGGTATATCACGCTCACCTTTGTTACCCTCAAACAGTATGAGGTATGAAGACAGCTCAAATGAGGGAGAGTCCACACGTACAGGAAGGATGTAAATTCCCGTCTCGAGGTGTCTAGATGTACCAGGTTTCACTTGGATACAATGTTGTTCTCAATATCCACTGGGGTGTCCACTAACTGGATCTCACTGGTGATGGTATTATATCACCCCATATACAGATAGATATAAAAATATATAAATATATAAACAATGCCTCTACTGTAGAGGTTAAATGGCCCACACAGTATGGCTGAGATGGAGACAGTAACTATATGGGTGATCTTGCTCAGTTGGTGTTTTTTGGCAAACGAAAATCGGCTTATCGAGAGAAAAAAATGGCAGGCAAACATTTTTAACTGGATGAAAACGAGGCCGAAGACAGTAAAACCGACCTCGAAGCTAGTAACACTTAGCCGATGACAGTAAAAATGAACCTGAAGCCAGTAAAACGTAGCCAGACAACGCAAGCAACGGCACTCATCGCGAGACAAGCAAAACTTCAGTAGAGATACAGAGGAGAAAGACAGAGCGGAGGGAGAGGGTGGAAAGAGACACAGGGCTGAGAGAAGGAGGGGGAGGGAGAGAGGGGTAAACAGACACAGGGGTCAGAGTGTGGGGAGAGGCTCGCAATGAGCGCCGAAGGTGACCATTGAGAAGCATGTAAGTTGTAGATCTTGTTAATGATCTCAAGGCAGTTGGGACCATATTCACCAAGAAAACAATTGGTAACACGCTACGCTGACGCTTCACTAGGACTGAAATCCTGCAGCGCCCGCAAGGTCCCCCTGCTCAAAAAAACACATGTACAGGACAATGAACATCTGAATGATTCAGAGGAGAACTTGGTGAAAAGTGTTGTGGTCAGATGAGCTCAAAATCGAGCTCTTTGGCACCAACTCAACTCGCTGTGTTTGGAGCAGCAGGAATGCTGCCTATAACCCCAAGAACACCATTCCACCATCAAACATGGAGGTGGAAACATTATGCTTTATGGGTGTTTTTCTGCTAAGGGGACAGGACAACTGCACCACTTCAAAGGAACTATGGACGGGGCGGTGAGAACCTCCTTCCCTCAGCCAGGGCATTTAAAATGGGTCGTGGATGGGTATTCCAGCATGACAATGACCCAAAACACACAGCCAAGGCAACAAAGGAGTGGCTCAAGGAAAAGCACATTGAGGTCCTGGAGTGGCCTAGCTAGTCTCCAAACCTTAATCCCATAGAAAATCTGTGGAGGCTGCTGAAGGTTAGTGTTGCCAAACATCAGCCGAGAAACCTTAATGACTTGGGGCCTCATTCTATTAACGGCCGTAAAATGACCGCAAAGCTGCGATTCCTTGCGGCCATCTTCCGGCCCTGTGTAGAGCTACTGCTACCTTGCTATTCAAATGCACATCATGCAAACGGCCGCAAGCGTTTTTCCCGAGCCCGTAAATCTTGTTTTCCGTCCGCAAAGTCAGAAAACTGTAAATGCAAATATAAATTCAAGATGGCACTGTAAAGCTCCGTAAATGCTAGGCATCATAATGGGGGACATGAGGATTAATAGCAACACCCTCTCAAGCTTGCACATCGCCCAAATCCAATATATCATTTACGGTTTATTTTCCGTCCCGTAGTCCCGCGGTCTCGTCGTTGTTAAAACCTGTACGGGTTCAGAGGTGGAGGGCCGCAAACAAAGCATTGTAGAAGCCAATATATATTCAATCCAGCACTGCAAAGCACTGTAAATGATGGGGAACATAATGGGGGGGCATGAGGATTAATAGCAAAACATTCTCAAGCTTGAACATCGCCAAATTGTACTTTGATTTTAAAATCCGTCCAAGTCCCACGGACTTCAATGATCAAGCCCGTAGCTCCTTATTCAAGCCTGTGCGGGCTTGCATGATAGATAAAACACGAAGATTGAATATGAAGTTAAATATCTTTATTTGCGGATTTGAGAGTAGGGGAATGTTGAGCTATTAATTCTAAAACCAAACATCACTTTCACTTTTAATAAAAGTACAGGATGGCTTTTCTATGCTACGACTTGTAAGTAAGCCCTTTACAACCCCTGGGTCTATTTTACCCATTTACGGACTTGACGGAGGCTAATCCCGCAGCCTTTGCGGGTCTGAGGTGCTCCAAGCCCTTGGGACTTTGTCCACGGACATTTGACATGAATTAAACTCAAAATGATTTTCAGATTTGAGTGTAGGGGAATGTTGTGCTATGAATGCTAACACCTCCAATCACTTTATCGTCTCATCAAAATGCAGGATGGCTTTATTATGTGCTTAATTGAGTGCTAGTGGGACCATTTGGTGCAAGTAAGCTGCGGCTCGGTTTTAGATAATTACGGCCATGACGAGAGGGTTTACATAGCAATTGAATAGCAACCGTGGCTTTCTTGCGGCCGAAACTCTTGCGGCTGTGTAACATCAAAGGCTTTCCTGCTGAGCGTGCGGCCGCAAGGGATAACAGGGCGCCGGCCGCAAGCCTGCCGGAGCCCTCGGCCGCAAGGGAATAGAATAGGCAAATAGCCTGCGGCCGGTCCTTGCGGCCACGTATCTCCTACGGCCGTTAATAGAATGAGGCCCTAGGAGAGGATCTGCAAAGAGTAGTGGGACAAAATCCCTCCTGAGATGTGTGTAAACCTGGTGGCCAACTACCAGAAACATCTGACCTCTGTGATTACCAACAGTGATTTGGCCACCAAGTACTAAGTCGAAGGGGTCAAATACTTATTTCCCTCATTGACCTGCAAATCAATTTATAGCTTTTTTGACATGAGTTTTTCTTTTTTTGTTATTCTGTCTCTCACTGTTAAAATACACCTACCATTAAAATTAGAAACTGATAATTTCTTTGTCACTGGAGAAACGTTCAATATCAGCAGGGGATCAAATACCCCCCCCCCCCCCCTATATATATAATGAATATAAAGAAAACTAGCGATTTGCCCATCAAAAATGACGGGCAATACAATTTGAAGCCATGGCAATGCTGGATGCCACACAATGTAAAGCATTTGCTCCTCTTAGGACCTTCGGTGCTCATCTTGCGGCTCGCCTTTGGACTTTTTTTAGTGCAGTGGAAAGTATAACTTTTTATTTTCCATTACTAATTAATGCTTATTAAATTAATGTAAGTTAATAATTAATTAGGAATGAATAAATGTATTAGGAAGCATTAATGTATTCATAAAGTAACGGCAGTGTAAAATATGCTAGTTAGCGTTTTTTTTATTTTTTATATATTTTTTTTAATAATAATTCATTAATTAATTACTTAAAAAATTAATATACTTTACCTATTTCTAATTAATATCTCCAGCAATCAATATCCTGAAGAGCTAACAATCTCTTTTTATTTTTCTGCAGCATACAATGTACAGTTGGACTGTTGCTGCCCTGAAGAGAAAGTGTCAGCAATGTGCAAATTGTGCAGTATAAATAGGCTGCGTGCGTGTGGGAAAACCGTTTGTTTAGTCGCGTAAAGCGCAATTTTATATTCTTAATGTTATTAGTTGCAAGTTAGTATTGTAAAATGATGGCGATTGTCTATGTGTTACGCGGCTCACAAGCATTTTCCGTTCTTTCTAATAGTGTTTTTTTTATACTTTGTACGTTCCTGTGTAAAGGTGGTACGCGGCTGGCTGTGTTTTGCGCGGTTCAGGGTTGTGTAGCCTCGTTTTCATTTTATTCGGCCAACATTTTTTCTCTTGCTTAGTCGATTTTCGAAACTCGGCAAATTCTAAATGAGTTTTTTCTTAGTTTTGCGCCTCACATTTTTTTTTCCTAAGTCCTGCGTTCCTGAACTGCTAGCAGCCAAAAGTAATCCCGTGTTTCCTTACTGCTTTGAGGCTAAGTCCAGCCTTTTTTCACGAGGCTCGCAGGAGCACCTTCTGTGCTTATTTCTGCCTGTCCTGCGTGTTTCAATGCCTCAACTGCTCGCCTCACAAGCAATCGCCTAGGTGCTCCAAGTTTCAATGCCTTGCTATGCAAGGCTCGCAGACAATGAACGCCGCTAAGAACTCCGAGCTTGAAGACTTCTGTGCTTTAACGCCTCGCCTTGCTACGCGAGGCCAAACGGCTCATCTCGCTACGCGAGGCTCGCAAACATGACGATGAATCGCAGTTTGACAATTATAATATGTGATATATATATATATATATATATATATATGAATAAAATGTAATACAGTGTATATAAAAGAAGCACCGATGTGCATAAAGTACAGACAGCGCTGTACTGGAGTCCAAACGCGTTTCTACCCTGCTTGGTCTTTCTCAATGGTTAAATCGGTTAGAAAATGTTAAGGTAGGTATAGTATAAATACTGCTATTGCACAATATGCATTGTGTATAATAGTTTCTACCTTCCAAATTTCGCGTGGTCCCTTATGTGTGGAGGGGCATTACATAGACACATTTGGATGCCGGGATTTCGTGCAGCGTCTCTAATTGTGTCTCCCTTCTCGAGCCTGGCGTCCTGCATTGCTAAGTAACCGGAAACATCATGTTATCACACTCCAAGTTCCTCACAGTGAGACCCGGCGTCATACATAACCAGGCAACTGAAGGTGTATGATATATGATGTGTGAACAACGGTTACAGCCTCAATCCTATACTCAGCTGATCGAGGAAGTCATCTGAGGAGAAAGTGTAAGCAATGTGCCAAGTGTGCAGTGTAAATAGGCTGCGTGCGTGAGGCCAAACCATTTGTGTAGGCGGGTAAAGCGCCACTTTAGAATCGTAATGCTATTCTTTGCAAGTTAGTGTTTTAAAATGGCGGCTGTTTTCTATGTGTTACTCGGCTCGTGAGCATTTTCCGTCCGTTGTAATGGTATATTTTGTATCTCCTACGTTCCTGGCTAACTCGTACGTGTCTGGCATTAATTTGCGCACATCGGTCTCCTTTATTTTTTTTTTATTTTTTTTCGCCCACCATTTTTTCTCTCGCTTGGCCGATTTTCGAGTGCCGAAACTCGGCAAATTCGGCTTAAATTCGCAACCTCACTTCCACGTCGTTTCTGGCAAACTTGTACGTGCCTGGTGCTGATTTGCGTGCTTCGATCTCCTTTAGACCCGTTTTCATTTTTTTCGGGGGCCATCTTTTTCTCCCTTAGCTAATGTTCGAGTGCCGCAGCAAATTCGGCTTAAATTCGCCAAAGGCGCTTATTTCAGCAAGTGGCGCCATTACAGCCACCCCTACTCCATCCCCTGTGTCTCTCCCACCTCACTCCCTCCCCTGTATCTCTCCCCCCTCCCCTGTGTCTTTTTCCCCATCTTTCTCCCCTCTCCCGTGTCTCTTTCCCCCTCCCCCATGTCTCTTCCCTCCCCTCTGTCTATTTCCCCCTACTCCCTCCCCTGTGTCTCTTTCTCCATGTCTTTTCCCTCCTCCCGTGTCTCTTCCCATCCCCTCCCCCTCCTGTGTCTATCACCCTGTGTCTCTCCCTCCCTTCTTTGTTTCTCTTCCCCTTCCTCCCTCCTATGCGTTTCTCCCCACTCCCCTGTGTCTTTCCCTGCTATCCTTTGTCTCTACCCCCTCCCCAGTGTCTCCCCCTTCCTCCCATGTTTTTTCCCCCTCCACTGTGTCTTTCCCCCCTCCGCTGTGTCTCTTCCCCCTCCCCTTTGTCTCTTTCCCCACTCCTCCCTCCCCTTTTTCTCTTTCCTCCCTCTCCCACCCCTGTGTCTATTTCCCCCTCTCCCTCCACTTTGTCTCTTTCCCCCTGTTCCTCCCCTTTGTCTCTTTCCCCTTCTCTCTCCTTCTCCTGTGTCTTGCTCCCCTTTTCCCTCTCTTCCCTCTGTCTTGCTCCCCTCTTCCCCAGCATGCACAACTCCTCTTCCCCAGCCCACCCCCTCATTGGAGCGCATGCGCAGTTTCCGTACAAACAGTACAATAGTTTCCAATAGTTTGCCCTGGAGCGTTACACACTACGGAATTATATGTGATATATATAATTATATATATTGACCACAAGTGGTCCTAGGGAGAAGTAGATGGTATATATAAAGTATCAGAAGGAGTATTGGTTCCCCTATGGGCTTTTGTGCTTTATCTCTTTTCTCTCCCCATGCATTTTCCCCTTGTTTTTCAAGTATACGAGCACCAGGGACCAAGGCCCCCAGAGAAATAAGTCGAATTTTCATGAACTACGAGTCACACCAGCACCACAAACAGTGGATCTTCAACTATCCATTTCGAGTACAGTTGGTGGTTGTAAGGTGATAAGCTTCTGTGAATTTTGAGCACTACAGAGTTTAACGGGGTGATATTCTCATAGAGAGAGGTAAGTAGTAGTATAGAATGTGATTAGATAATAGAGGTATAGGTCAAGGACGCAGTGAATGTAGTAGTTGGAGAAATATTTGGAGTGGTAAGTGAGTTTACAAAGTATTCCACAGTATTTTATATAGAAAGGGACACATTTTGTATATATCCCAAAGGTAAACACAGCAAAGAAATAGTATAAGAAATGGGCGATAAATGTGAAGCTGAGTATAATCCTGTTTGCTAAATACACCATAGGTTCCATAGGAAACAAAGGAAGTGGAATTATTAAATCATCCTTTTTAAACAAATGGTACAATTTTACCACAAAATATTTATTACATTTTATTTAGAGAACAACAATATTTTCTATAACACTAGGTACAGTTATGCAGTAATTACCTATGACAAACAATTTAAAAAAATAAACACTAGCATAGAAGGAGTTGAGGGTCCTGCTATTGTGAGTGCTTATAATTTAAGTGAGCATGAAGGATTGTTAAGAGACAAATAGGATGGAATTGTTTGATGTGATTGGTGAGACAGCAGTATCCATCAATAGGAGATGTTCATTGTCTTGTTCGATTAGGACACATTAGGTAGATGTTACTAGACTTTTCTCAATAGCAGTTGTAATTGTCAAATGTAGGGTAAGAGTAAGATAGGGCGCACAGGAAATGGCCTGTAGCTAAGAGTGGGAGGAGTTAATAAGAGAGGAGTCTTGAGCAGATATGCTTCAGGTTGTATGATAAAGAGCATATTTAAATTTCATGGATTATGAGATAATCTGACAGAGGACAATCAGTAGTGTATGCAAACATTTTTCTGCATGAAAAATGACAAAAATAAACATTAATATACTTACCCAAAAGTTTGCTTAATCTCATGAGCTTTCAAGCAGATTTTCAGAGTTAACACACCTAGAAATCCCGGGTAAAATTGGCAAAAAATTCATAATTTTTGGCCAATCATCGTCAGCTATTACATTGGCAGACACTGCTCTGTAAATACATTTATCTGTAAATAAATATATCTGTATTCTGCTGCTGCTGGATTAAAGGTTAGGAAAAAGTTAAAATCCGTACCCAAATGCAGTGTTTCTATTGGTAGATACACTGTGCCTATGTAAGCAGCTCTGGGGTGTGGAAAACAAGTTTTATTTTTAAATAAAATAAATCTTTATAGGTATAGAATGACTCAATGTAATGTGTGTCTGATATAAGCAGCTTGTGTTTTAGAAAAAGGGAAAAACAGGGAAACTTAGATATACTACCTTCAAAAGCTAGCAGAAATGCACTAACCTGCCCTACTACGTGGAAAAGAGGCTTACTGAAGCTCAAATGAGGTGTAGCGATTTCAGTGTAGTGTAAAATAATATACTTTCTAATAGTACTGATTTTGCTTTTAAAATGTTGACAATGGATTTGACAGAAAAGGCAATGGCGGGGGGGGGGGGGGGGGAGAGCTGAGAGTTGCACATTATAAAGAGGCTTTTTTAAGGTTAGGTGAAAAATTACATATTAGGGATGAAAAGTATGACTGTTGGGATGGTTTAAGGCAGCATCCCCTATAATAGTTTACACTGTCACCTATCACTGTTCCTTTAAAGGTGAGATTTCTGTATTTTTCCTAAACTGTGCTACATGTTGTGAAACTGCAGCTCTTGAGTGTTAATATGCTTGGATTACAAGCTTTTGGCCGCTGTTTATAACAGGCACATCTGTGGGTTTCTATTGTTAGGAGAACATGCTCTTTCTCTCAGGCTGTATTTCAAGATCTGTGGAGAAAACAAGCCGTAGGATGCAGCCTATAAATGAGATTCCTCTGAATGCGCTTTTGAATTATTACATCCATTTTACACTCAAACAGTTTACAGGATTCACCAATTTAAATGGAAAACATGTTTTTGTTTTCAAATTGAAGGCTATGAGTAGATATGCAGCTTGACATTATATATATATATATATTTAAATATATATATATATTTCACACACTTACAGTGTAGGATTCTATGGGTTGCTCCCATTACTACATCTATTATATGCTCTGCAATAAAAAAATATTTGTATGAGTTAGAATGATTTTATATAAGAATTAAAATGAATACAAAGTATAGAGTCAATGCAGTTTATATTTATTAATTTGCTGCTCATTTTATTGTATGCTATTTTGAAGAACTTCATATTAAAGGATTAAAATAATAGTAATAATAATTAACTAATATGGTGCTGTTTTTACAAAAAAGAATCAATTACCTTACATGGCTGGGGAGCAAACAATTATTAGAACTACTAGCTACTTGCCCATCAAAAATGACAGGATTAAAATTGGAAGGCTGGCAATGCTGTTTGCCACACAATGTGAGGCTTTTGCTTCTCTGAGCACCTTCAGCGCTCATCACGAGCCCCGCGCTGAGGGACTTTGGCGCTCATAGCGTGGCTCGCAATAAGTGCCAATGGCGCTAATTTTGAGCCTCTCTCCCGTGCACTTCAACTTTCCTGCTTTGCATTGATCACCCTCATCGCTCTTCGCAAGCCCCACGCTGAGCGCCTTTGGCGCTCATGACGTGGCTCACAATGAGCGCCTTCCGGCTCGCGGTGCACATATTGTGAACCACGCGATGAGCGCCTTCAGCGCTCATTGCGAGCCTTTCCTCCAGCCTACTGTACGGGCCGCTCATTGCAGGTTTTGTTAACCTGCAAGTTTTGTGCTTGGGAATGCCATGTGTCTCTTTTCACCATCTCCCTGCTGTTTCTCCTCTGTGTGCCTGCTGAATGTTTGTGTTATTTTAAAAGTCCTGCGTGCCTGGAGTTGTTGGTGTGTTACTGTATTTGCCGTTGTGTATTTTCTAAGTCCCGTGTGCCTGGCTTTGCTCAGACTGATTTTCATTCAGTTTTAGAAATGTTTACGTTTTCGTCCGCAAATGTTACGAAAACCGACAACTATATATGTGATAGTTGTGAGCAGGCGAGCCAGCCAGAGCCGTTGCTCACGCTTGCGGGCTCGCGTATGGCCACGGCGAGGGCCTCAGTTGCTGGCACCTTCATTTAACTAAAAATAAAAGTTTGAAAAAATTCGCTAAGCGAGAGAAAACATGGTCACCGAACAAAACGAAAACCAGGCTACAGCACTCTAAACACGCAAAACACCACACGAAACTTGCAAAACACCACAAACGACCTACGGATATTCCGTTAAGACGCATACCACACAAGTACACAACTACGCTAACGGTTTGGTCTCGCGCACGCACACTATTACACTGCACACATTCACCACGCTTACACAGCAGCTCCACACCACTAATGCTCCAGCAACATCAATACAGATTGCAGCTCTTCAACACAATGCTTCAAAATAGGTAAAGTATATTCATTTATTAATGTATTATATATTTCATTATTACACACCAAGCAGCATTAGCTACCTTACAATTTCATTGCCGTCATTTTTTCACGGGCAATTCGCTAGTATATGTGATAAAGTACAGTAAGCAAAAATCATACACTTGTGTGTACATAAAACAGGTCAGATATCCTGCTCCAGCCCAAGATTACAAGATATAAAATGTTCCCACTTTTTAATCCTCAAATAAATAGTAAATTTGCAAGTCTAAAATAAGTAAATCAACTTATTTCCTACTCAGAATCTTAAGAAATACAGTGTTTGCACTGTACTCTGGGAAACTGGGCAGTGAGCCTCCTAACTTAAGGGCTATTTGATCCCAAATTTACTATGCTGTATTCCCTCAGTAAATTATGCAACACCAGAGCGTGCCATTCAAACCATAAACACATACACACAGTTTAAAAACTGGAATAAAGGAATCATACAGCCCCTGCAAAGAGTATAAAAAAATTGCCATTTTTAACAGTCACCAAAGAAACTGGCGACCCAGTGAATATGAAGCAAAAAGCTAATTAAAAAAAAGTTAAAGGGCAAATCCTAGATTGGCATAACCAAAATAACTGCATTTAACGCTCCGGACGGACCGTTTCACTGCACTGCAAAATGGTATGTAAGGAGCTTTAAATGCAATGGAACACTGTTTTTTATGCATTTAAAAGAGCACGTTGTAAATGCAAATACCATACTTTAGTCTTTAGATCTCACTGGCTGCCAAAGAGCAAGCCAACAAGAGCAGTTCAACTACTGAATAATTTAGAGGTTACATTATTACAATTTTTTTTTATTCTAAAAATATATTGGCTATATTCAAGTGAAGTTCTTCAAAATAGACTGTTTTACATTTATCACCACAATGGTCCTTTAAGTACTATTACTTGAATTATCATTATTATGTGTTAAAATCAAGCAAATAAGACAAGAATGATATTACATAACCCACTAGAGATTGTTACTGTATTTACAATAGCATTTCATTACTCCGACAGCTCAATGCAATATTACTCCTTATTCAAAACAGAATTAGTTCATGCAATATTTCTCATTCTCCATAGAAACACTTGTATGATTCTGTAAATTTGCAACCAGTTTTTTCTTTGGTAAATAATACAGTTTACTTTTATGTACTATTTATTATTACTAACAATACAGCAGTAAGCCCATCTGTAAGGTAACTTAGCAAAACTGGTTATAGAAACATGATTTTGCGTCCAGGAAAACTAAAATACCCAATTTTTCAGTAAATGAAATAAATTAAAAAACACTTTCTATTCACTTAAACATCTTTAAACACTGAAAGGCAAGTGCGGTAGGCTGTTAAAAAGATGAAAATGTTAGAAATATAAAATGCTGTACATATCTTGGAATAAAAGCCTTTTATGCATTTTCCCTTTGCCTTTGGCATTGTTTAATTGTAAAAAGCTAATGAGAGTTTGTTATTGATGTATGAATACACCCATAACAATTTTAGGACAGAGTGATTTATTAGCAGTCCTGTTTGCACAAAACATTGACTGTGGTATATGTATTATATATTTGAATGCCTAAATTTTTATATGATTTAGAGATAGATAGAGGATCTCTGGGGATCCTAGAGTCCCCCATGGTGCAGGGATTAACATTAGGTGCCATGGATGTCTATAAGTAGCACCATGGTATAGAATTCATAACTTACCATAGAGACCCTCATGGTTTTATTTCTATCCTTGATTATAATTTAAATTGGGGGCTACCCGTGCTCATAGCGGGTAGCGGATAATAAAGGGGAATCACGGGTTATACACAGCTCATCGGGGTATAAGATATTAAGGGAGAAATCCAGCTCATAGGGGTAGCAGGTCATAGGCCGAGAAGTCGTAAACCCCCTACATTAATTGTCCATTGCCATTGGAAGGGATTTATATAGATAGATAGGGATTATTATTATTACTAGCGAATTGCCCGTCAAAAAATGACGGCAATAAAATTGTAAGGTAGCTAATGATGTTTGGTGTATAATAATGAAATATGTAATACATCACTAAATGAATATACTGTACCTATTTTGAAGCATTGTGATGAAGAGCTGGCAATCTGTGTTGATGTTGCTGCAGCATTAGTGGTGTGGAGCTGCTGTGTAAGCGTGATGAATGTGTGCACTGTGTGGTATGAATATCCGTAGGTCGTTTGTTGCGTTTTGCGAGTTTGTTGTGGTGTTTTGCGAGTTTCTTGTGGTGTTTTGCGAGTTTAGAGTGCTGTAGCCTCGTTTTCGTTTTGTTCGGCGGCCATTTTTTCTCTCGCTTCAATTTTTTTTTAGTCTCTAAACTGTTTTATTTCGAGTAAAATCGAGGTGTAAGTTGTATTTTTGAGGTCCTGGGTGCTCCCTCTTGGTGTAGGTAAGGTTTTTATATATGTGCTGTGTGTATGTATTGTGTTTTACATTTTGTAATGTTCGCGAGTTGCGTCCGAGTGTTGCGAGGCCGTAATGTGTGTGAACGTGTGTCGTATGTTGTTTGCGAGTGTCGTAATGTGTGTGTCGTGCTGTTTGGTTTGCGACGTGAAGTTTGCGAGGGTCGCAGTTGCTGGCATGGAGCGCCTTCGGTGCTCCATGCCAGCAACTGCGGCCCTCGCTTTGCGAGGTACTCTGGTGCTGGCATGGAGCGCCTAGCAACTGAGACCCTCGGCCAGCAACTGAGACCCTCGGCCACTGCCCTCGCTTCGCGAGGGCCTTGGCTCGCTGTGCGAGCCGCGGCCCTCGCTACGCGAGGGCCGCGACTCGCGTAGCGAGCCCGCAGCGTTAGCAACAACTCGTACGCTCACAACTATATATGTGATTATTACAGGTTTTTCTAAAGCGCCAACATATTCTGTAGTGCTGTACAGGGGTTTAAACAAAGAAAGAAAAAAAATATTAAACACATTGCAGAAAGTAGAGGCCTCTGTCTCTGAGTTTACAATCGTACACAAACCCCCCTGCACCCTCCTGCCCTCCAACTCCCTCCATCCACTCATCTGCTCCCTATCTACATCCCCCGGCACACTCCCGCCTCCCCTCCTGCACCCTTGGTCTCAGCCTCTCTGGCCATTGCATCTTGTCTCTGTAGAAGGGAATCCCGAATGACGTCATGTGCGTGTTTCATCATTTGGGATTGCTTTCTCCTGCCAGAAGACGCGAGAAGCGGTGCTGGGGGAGGGACTGGTTTGGTGGGGGTCCCCAGGGACAACTGGAATAAAGAAAAGTAAATTTAAAAAAATATGTTTTTGACAGCACTGGGGAGGCAGTGAAGAGGAGCTAGGAGGTATTATGAGGCATTATAAGGTAGATGCTCTAGTCTCCTCCCTACACAACTATGGTTGCTGAGGGAAGTAAGATGTTTTCCACCCTCCCTCTCTATGTTGGTTGCTACTGTTTTCTTCTGAGTCATAGTAGTTATCAAAGTCACAGCTTTCAGGGTTGGGCATTTTTGCTGCCAGGAGGCTAGTTAAAGATATATCTATGTTTCCCTGTGTTTAACTTTTTCTAATGTAACACCTGCTGTTTATAACAGACACACACATTATATTTAGTCATTCTATACATATACAAATTAATTGTATTTAAAACTAAAACTTGTTCTCCACACCCCCAGAACTGCTTCCATAGGCACTTTGAACCTCCCAATAGAAACACTGCATTTGGGTATGGATTTTAACCCTTTATTAATCTTCAAGCCAGCAGAAGCTCAATGCAGAGATTTTACAGATTAGTGTCTGGATCCTGCTGCTTTTTTCTGCAGAGGACTATACATCCCATGATTCCTTCCTACACAAGCTGCTATGACAGATTGCTACAATGTACTAAAATGTAGGAGTTGCCTGTCATTGGCCAAAATAAATTATGATTTTTTTTATGTTAATGTTAGCAGGGATACCAAAGAGATTTAGCAAACATCAGGGTAAGTTTGTTAATGTTTATTTTGATATTTTTCATGCATACAAATGTTTTCATATACTACTGATTCTCCTCAGATGCATTCATAATCCAGGAAACTTAAATATGCCTTTAAGGGGACTGACCATGGTCCTGGGTTGATGGCTTAAGTGCCCCCTCCCCCGCCCTAGCCAAAACGCTGAAGCCTGAACCCCTTATGTCTGTCATGTGACCAGGTATAGTTTTGTCATGGTTAATAAAAATGGCTGTGGCTCAATTTATCCAAAAAGGTATTGGTAGTCATCATAATGTGGACATTAAAAGAATAAGGTTGGAAAACAGTTGGTGAATAACTCAACCAACCTTTCTACCATGTGGGGTCATGTCTGAGACCCTCAAGTTCCAGGGAGATGACAAGTGATTTACCATAATTATTTATAGAGAAATAAGTTTTAATTGTTGAGATTCATCAATATAGCATTTCACAGTGCTTCCCACTATCCACTAGGACAAGCTTAAACTAAATCCTTAGAGCCCCATTCAATTAGGACCTGCTGCGGGCTTGAATTCTGCTACAATTATGGTGCTATTCGATTGAACAAGCCCACAAGTTAGGGGCCGAAAGCCTAAACTGTAAACCATGCACTCGTATGTAGCATTTCAGAGTGTGAATATGATCAATTAAGCAAGGCCGTAACTACCCATTTAGAAACAGTCAATAGAAAATAAGACCGTCATCATTACAGCAGTAAAACATGGCGGTTACATGTCAATCAATTAGCATTTGGGGGTCCGATTTGCGAGCTTGAGACTGTTGTGCACTTCATTCTAATGTCTACCATCGCTTTCCCTGTCATTTACAGTGCAGTATTGATTTTATATTTGCATTTACAGTGCTATGGACAGGGCTAAACCCCCTTGACCTGTTACATTCAGATTCCCTGTCACATTTCAATTACTTCCAATGGTGTTTCACGCAAGTTACATACCGTGTATATGTCATTTTCTCTTGCCCATTCCTACGTGTACTCCAGATCCCCACATAGGCAGACAAATGCCTCTGAAAATAATTAAAGCGTCAGATCTGACACTATAATCAGTATAACACCTCAATTGAGCAACAAAGTGCACACTAACACACTAAACATACTTAGGGGATCTTATGATTTCCCCTAGTACCCATATCCCTATGAACCCAGGGACCCCCAGGATTCCCCCATTTAAAGTATGTTAATCTAATTTTAACCCCCCATCCACAGGGGGTCCTGTAATTAAATGACCTCCTTAGCTCCTACTGTTGTGCAATTATTTCTAATGTCTACCATCCGTTTCCCCGTCATCTACAGTGAAGTATTGATTTTTTATTTGCATTTACAGTGCTACGGCAGGGGTTAAACCCCCCTGTGAGTCCTATCTGGTAATCGTATCATTTTCTCCTACATTTTCTGTTTACGGGTGTGAAAATATTTGCGGGCTTGGGGAATTGTGGCAATTGAATAGCGATTTGCGATTTTAGTGATCGGAACTGTTGCGGACAGGAAAGATCAAAAGCTTCGGGAGGCTGTAAGTTCCGGGTTCAACAACCACAAAGTTTTTAAGCCTGTAACCCGTAAGCAGTTGTTAGCTTGCAAAAACACAGGAATTGAATAGCAAATTAGCTTACGAATCGGGCTCATAGCATGTAAACATACATGTTGTATGATATCACCTTGTTATATAGTAAAAAGAATGAATGTTGTGTTCAAATTTATTTTCTATTTCACCCAAATCCAGCACAGTAATGAATGAAAAGATCTCAATCTAATACCTTTCTAAGAACTACAAAGCACATTTCCATTTTCATAAGGCTGAAGCCCACTTGGCTGCAGACAAAGTATTAGATGCCTTGGTTTCCATTAATGCGGAACAATACAACAGTGCTTGTCAATGAAATCAATCAGCAGAAGGATTAAAGCTACAGCTTCTTAATAATACGCCTCTATTACATATACAGGAAAGTATGAATTACATTCTATAAGCATATCTTGATTTTCAGATAGCATGCTAAATATAGATGCTACAGCCAATTGCAAAATAATAAATCAGCAAAGCTATACAGGTTCCTATGTATATATCAAAATTAAAGTAGCTCTTTGTCATAGAAGACAAAAATTAATTTTGCCACAAAATATAATTAGAATGTAGCCCTTTCTGGAGATTTTATTCCAATATATGTTGCAATTATTAAAAGGCTTAGTGTGTAATTAATATGATGTAATATGTACTACTTTTTTACATTTTCCAGAAATGGCGCCTTTTGAATTTCCAGCATTTTGGTTTCAGATATTGGGAACACCGTAGTACTATGTTTAAAACATACTCTTTTCAAAAACTATGGCTGAAAAATAATAGAGCCCATCCTATTTGATATTTATATGCAATAGTGCAAGAGTTTTCAACAGGACTAATGAAAAAACACAACTGTTTAAAGGGAACCCCCTATAAGAATATATTGGATATCATCATCTGAAAAATAGAAACACTAAGGGCTCCATTATAGTCTTTCACGCAGGCAGTAACGGTGCAAATTGACAAGTACCTTGCAAAGCTATCTATTCCAATCCCTTCATGCAGTGCTTAAAAAAATAGGCTAAAATAAAGCTTTATCAAGCTACGGTGACTTGTTACATTCAAATTTCACGTATATCAGTTTCTCTTGCCCATTCCTACGTGTACTCCAGAGCCCTGCAGAGGCAGAAAAATGCCTCTGAAAATAAATCAAGAGTCAGATCTGACACTTTCATCAGTATATTACCTCAATTGATTAGAAATAGAGAATAAGACCGTCATTATTACAGCAGTAAAACATGGTGGTTACATATCAATCAATTAGCGTTTGGGGGTCCGATTTGCAAGCTTGAGACTTGTGCACTTCATTCTAATGTCTATCATTGATTTTTTATTTGCATTTACAGTGCTATGGACAGGGCTAACCCCTTCACCTGTTACATTCAGATTCCCTTTCACATTTCAATCACTTCCAATGGCGTTTCACGCAAGTTACATACCGTGTGTATGTAATTTTCTCGTGCCCATTCCTACGTGTACTCCAGATCCCCGCAGAGGCAGAAAAATGCCTCTGAAAATAATTAAAGCATCAGATCTGACACTATAATCAGTATAACACCTCAATTGAGTCCAATATACGGCTTGATTTCTTATATCCAACAAAATTAAGAAGTTAACAAAGTGCACACTAACACACTAAACATACTTGGGGGATCCTATGATTTCCCTATGAACCCAGGGACCCCCAGGATTCCCCCATTTAAAGTATGTTAATCTAAATGTAACCCCCCATCCACAGGGGGTTGTGTAATTAAAGGACCTCCTTAGCTCCTATAATTAACCCTGTCGACAGATAAATAGCCCCATACCATGAGGATACTTAAAGGACCCACCATGGAATACTGACTACTCTAACTATCATGGGGTCATTACAATCCAATCTCTTGATTGGTTAAGTTCCATTGATAAGCCAATAAGTAATATTATACAACTAACGTACAGGTCGCTGATGGTTAGTGTGCAATCAACTGTTTTACAACTGTTTTACAAACAATGGCTTAAAGTACAGCAAAAATAATGGACACCTTTGTAAACGCACAGGTAAAGTATATATAGGACTTGATGAATACACAGCTGTCCTAATCAAACATAATGGTTATGCTACAAACAATATACTGCCTCAAATATTTAGCAATGTGACTTCCTAGGATGCATGAAAGATTCCTCCTTACTGGAAGGCTGTGAACCTAATGCTGTCTTAGTCTAGATGCACAACCAGAAACCTTACAATATGGCACCAAAAGGTGTCTACCACATTATTGAGGAAGAACAGCAAGTACAAGAAGCACCAGATGAAAATGAAGTGGTTTTGCCAAAGACAAACGGAACACCAAGCTGTGGATGTGTCTGGAGGGGAAAGGAAAGTCTGCTGCTGTAAGTACAAGTAGCACTAGATCTAATTAAGTGGGTTGGCCAAAGTCAAGAGGACCCTCTTGCTGTGGATGTGTCTGGAGGGCAAAGGAAAGTCAGCTACTGCAAAGAACAATTCAGCATTGAAATATGAAATGTTACAACTATGACCAAGTCAAACTAGACTTGTTAAAGAATGAAATAACAAGGTTAAATATTGATATCCTGGTAATTAGTGAACTTAAATGGACTGGAATGGGACATTTCACATCAGACAATGACCAGATATTCTACTGTGGTCAAGAATCCCACAGAAGAAATGGCGTAGCCATCATAGTCAATCAAAGGGTGGCCAAAGCAGTTCTCGGTTACAAACCAGTAAATGACAGAATTATTTCAATTTTAATTCAAGGCAAGCCATTTAATATCACAGTGATCTAAGTCTATGCTCCAACCATGGATGCTGAAGAGGCTGAAGTTGTCCAGTTCTACAATAATATTCAACACGTCATAGATATAACACCAAAAAAAAAATGTTACTATGATCATAGAAGATTGGAATACTGAAGTAGGGAACCAAAAGACACCTGGAATAACTGGCAATTTTGGCCTTGGAGTACAAAATGAAGCAAGTCAGAGATTATATGATTTTGTTTAACATAATTCTCTGGTCGTAGCAAACACCCTCTTCCAACAGCCTCCAAAACGACTCTACACATGTACATCACTAGATGGACAACATAGAAATCAGATTGACTACATACTTCATGAAAATTAGGGATCTCAAAGGCACTTTTCATGCCAAAGTGCACGTGATAAAATACAAAAATGTTAAGGACTTAAAAGAAGAAGATCAGATAAAGAAGAGGTGGCAGGAATACACAGAAGATCTATACAGGAATAATCTTAACAGCAGTGATGACCTCAGTAGTTTGTCCAATGAGCTGGAGTCAGATATCTTGGAAAGTGAAGTGAGATGGGCCCTAGGATTCCTTGCTGATAATAAGACTGCAGGAGTTGATGGAATCCCAATTGAACTTTTCAAAGTGAAAGTGTTGCTTGCCTCTGCCAACAAATTTGAAAAACTCAGCAATGGTCAATAGATTGGAAAAGGTCAATCTGCATCCCAATCCCAAAAAAAGGTAATGCCTCCTGAATAATCTGTATGTGGACAAGAAGCCACAGCCAACCATGCTGCAACAGAATGGTTCAAGATTGGAAAAGAAGTGCAACAAGATCGTATATTGTCACCTAATTTATTCAACTTATATGCAGAGTACATCATGTGTAAGGCCAGGCTGGATGAATCCAAAGCCAGAATCAATATTGCTGGAAGAAATATCTACAGTCTTAGATACAACGATGATACCACTTTGCTGGCTAAACGTGAGGACTAACTAAATGACCTAATGATGAGGGTAAAAAAAGAGAGTGCAAAAGATGGCAAAGATCACAGCAAATATCAATCTCAGTTCCTGGAAAATAGATGGGGAAGAAGTGGAGGCAGTGACACATTTTATTTTCCTGAGATCCAAGATCTCTTTAGAGGGTGACCGTAGCCATGAAATTAAAAGACATTTGCTTCTGGGGAGGAAAGGTATGGCAAGCTTGGACATGCTAGTAAAATATTCAAATATTACACTATCAACAAAGTTCTGCATAGTTAAAATTATGGTATTCCCAGTAGTAACATACAGATGTGAGGGCTGTACCATAAAGAAATCTTAGCGCCTTTGAATGGACGCCTTTAAATTATGGTGTTGGTGAAAACTAATCAGTCCCTTGGACTGCAAGAAGAACCAATAATTCAGTACATCAAGAAATCACGACAAACTGTTCACTGGAAGGTATGATCATGAAGCTCAAATATTTTGGCCATATCATTAGAAGGCAGGATTCCCTAGAGAAGACTCTGATGCTGGGAAAGATTGATGAGACAAAAAGAAGGGGACGACAGACGCGGAGATGGATAGACGAGGTCACTGAAGAAATGAACATGAATTTCATGGAGCTCAGAGGGACAGTGACGGAGATATGTGCCTGCTGTGCTCTGGTCCATATCGTCATGGAGAGTTGGACGCAACTGAACAACTAAATAACAACAGAAAAATTTAAACAAAGGTGCCACAATCCACTGTATCACTATTTCGTAATAACACTTCCAAGGACCCACAAAGGATTTCTCCTTACTAGAAGGATCCAGAGTTGTTACAATCCAATATCTTGATTAGTTATGATGGGACTACTCATGATGATACAGTAAAATACAGATAAGCCAATAAGCATTATCATACAACTTGCGTACAGGTTGCTATATGGTTAGTGTGCAATCAACCATTTTACAAACAACCTTTTTACAAACAACGGCTTACTGTAAAAATAATGGACACCTTTGTAAACACACAGGTAAAGTATATATAGGACTGGATGAATGAATGGCTGTCTTCATCAAAAATAATAGCTATGCTACAATAATGGCAAATAATACATTACCTCAAATCCACTACAGCAACAATGTGTTACATTAATTGGTTCTTACTATCAATTGTGATTCCATACTTTAGCAACAATGTGTTAAATGAATTAGAATAGCAACTTTTTGTGGCAGATGCAATTTTATGATACACTAAGTTTAGTTAAATGCTGGATATAGCAAGATGCAGGTGGTTTGCTCATCAGTTTATGATGCTGTATATAACAAAATGTAAAGTGAATCTCACAATTTCATAACTCAGATTGCACTGTATAAATAAAAGTGACAATTGGTAGTATATACCATAGCGTAGTATCAAAACCGAGATAGCAAACAGCTTATGTTGATCCAATAAGGTGGCATCAATAGGTCTCAATCAAGAGTGCATAATTTAAAACAGTGAAACATTTTTTTTACTGGGTTGGAAAGATCGTTTCTCCACCAAGTGCGCGGCTTTGTCAAGGTGCAATGAACTTTGTTGCTTGAACTGAAGTTTAAATAGCCGGCAAAAAAGCTGCATTTGTTACAATAGAATATTACTGTTTATCCACAAAGAGATGTAATAGCAACAAGAAACATGCTGATCAATCAAAAATAAGTAAAGAAGCAAAGGTTAATAAAAATAACTTTTATAGTATATAAATATGCATTATATAACAATATATGACACAATCCAACTCCATGTGAACACTTCTCTCATATATTGCATTAGCGTTCTCGCTATCGATCCCTAAGATATTTGCTAATCAGCAGATGCTGATTATATACTGAAATATAATGATCAAGTACTATAAATAACATTGTAATAAAGTATAAAGGGAATAATAATAACAAGAAGTTATAAAAATTAATATATGAAAATAAAAATAGAATAAAAATAATGAAAACTAATAATGAAAAAAATAAATATATATATAAATAGAGAATAAAGATAAAAAGATAAAAATAAAAATACATTTAAAAATTAAGATAAAAACACATTTGAACATGAAAATAGTAATAATCACAAAAATTATTAAATATAAATATGGAAACAAAAGCAAAAACTAATATATATATATATATATATATATATATATATATATATATATATCACATATATAGTTGTGAGCAAGCAGGCCGTTGCTAATGCCGCAATCCCGCGCACATGAAAACATGAAAAACACAATAAATACACACAACAAATACATAAAAAGCTTACCTACAGCAAGGGGGGGGGGGGCACCCAGGACATCGGAAACTGAAGTTACACCTCAATTTAACTCCAAATAAGAGAGTTTAGACACTCAAAAATCCCTTAAGCGAGAGAAAAAATGGCCGCCGAAAAAAACAAAAACAAGGCTACAGCAGTCTAAAGACGCAAAACACCACCAAACACCTACAGATTTCCCGAAAAAGACGTACGAGATCCGAAAACAAGGACGCAATCCACACGACCCCAAAAACATTACAAACACACTAAATACACACAATGAACACATAAAGCAAGGTGGTGCACCCAGGACCTCTGCAAGTGAAGTTACATCTCGATTTAACTCCAAAATCACCTAAGCGAGAGAAAAAATGGCCGCCGAGCAAAACGAAAACGAGGCAAAAGGACCCTAAACACGCAAAACACCACCAAACAGCTACAGATATTCCGAAAAAGTCGGACGACATCCGAAACGAAGGACGCTAAATCAGCCACAGCCGCATACCACACATTAGCCGCCATTTTAGAACAATAACTTATACAATCCGGAGGTACACAGCTACCCTAACGGATTTGCCTCGCGCACACACACTATTATACTACACATTGCACACATTCATGATTCTTACACAGCAGCTCCACAGCACTGATGCTGCAGCAACATCAAATCAGATTGCCGGCTCTTCAACACAATGCTTCCTGCATATATTACTTCACAATAGGTAAAGTATATTAATTTCTTATTTTATTAATTATTCATTGCCATACCAAAAAAAAACACCAATGCTGCTCATAGGACACAAACAACCAAGAGCCTCGCAATGAGCGCCGAAGAATCTTAAAACACCAACAAAATGAATTTTGCACCCAAACAACATTACCTGCCTTACAATCTTATTGCCGTCATTTTTTGACGGGCAATTCGCTAGTATATATATATATATATATATATATATATATATATATATATAGTAAATAAATAGTACATCTGTGTTCACATTTGAATGTCTAAACAAGTTAAAAAACCTGCTTCCAGCTCAGAATTCCAAGAAAAACAGTTATTATACTGCATTCTGGGATGCTGAGCTGGGAAATGCAAATGTGCCCACAAATGCCTCGCTCTTCAATCCGTAGCCATTATGAAACATGATAATATATATATAAAATATATATTACACAAGAAAATCTTTAAAAAATATATAAATGATGCTGAATATATTAATCTGTGAATATTAAAGTGAATGGTGAAAACTGTGTAGTTAGTTGGTGTTGCTATAAATAATAAGTGACATCTTATAGTGTAAAGAAAAAACAAATACGCATGATAACCCAAAATATTAACAAAAAATGTAAAATGTAAAATGTGAGGTCATTGTAAGGTCTATAGTGGGTAAAAGTAATGAATACTAAATTTATAAACAAATTAATAATGATTAACTATGGGGGCAGCACAAATCGTCCCCCCCCCCACCTGAAGCTCGCCGCCAGTGGCACCCTGCCCCATTCCCCCAGGCTCCCTCTTCTTCCCTGGACCCCTGCTCTCTCCTCTGACCCAGGAAAGGAGGAGCAGTAATGGGAGAGGCCTCCAGACCCAGAGGTAAGAGAGAAGTGGTGGTGGGGAGACAAGGGTGGCGGGAGAGACAAGGGGGAGAGAGGGAGAAGGGAGAGAGAGAGTGAGGGAGAAGGGGGAGAGAGGGAGAGACAGAAGGGAGAGAAAGAGGGACAAAAGAGTGTGAGAGAGAAGAGGGAGAAGGAGAAGGGGAAGGGAGGGAGAGACAGGTAAATGTAGTAACAGTGCTGATAAAGTTTTAAATCCATATTAGCACATAAATATAAACTAACAATGATTAACAATATCAATATCTCAATAGTACACCAGATTTTAACAAGATTATATTTAATTTTCCATTTTTTTTGTTTTTGTTATTTCTTCTTCTTGGTATTAAAAATTATATGAAAAAAATTGGCAACAGTGGTCTCTTAAATGAGACAATCATGGTTGACTATACTATTAATTTTAACTTAATAATAATAATAATAGTTCTTATTTAATAATAATAATAATAATAATAGTTTTTATTTACATCTACCAATCCATTGCATTATGAATTTATTATGTTGTTACACAGAGATTCCCCCTTGTAAAAATTACTTTAAGGCAAACCGTCAGGACATAAATTAAGAATGTCCTTGCCTTCATGCGGGAATCTCTTCAATCAGGACCTTTTGGTGTTTACTTAGGGCCCACAAGGGGAACCACTGCTTTATAGTATATATTTTTTATATCAATGCATCTACAAAAGTATTTATTATTATTATTATTATTATTAATAATAATAATAAAAGTAGTAGTTTTAATGGTAGAGGTGCCAGAACATCCCCTATCACTAAAAATGAAAAGAAACAAAAAAATAGGTATTGTGCTTATTGAAGCAGATAGACATAGTGGATAGAGAAGGTCCTAACAGTCTGGAATCTTCATGGTATTTGATATATGGAAGAACAAAAGGGACCAAGCATGAAACATTAGACAAGTATAGGGTGTCTGTAGACCAGGGGTGGGCAAGTTCGGTCCTGGAGGGCAGCATACATGCCTGGATTTGAATATTTCCTTTCTGAGCACAGGTGAGTTAATCTGGATGACTGAAGAAGTGATTGACTCCCCTGTGTGAAGCAGGGATATAATCAAATCCAGGCATTTATGTGACCCCTCTTGCCCATCCCTGCTGTAGACTTTAGCTATATATTTGGCCCCTTTGGGAAAATGGGAAAGTATAGGAAAGCAGATCCCAGTCAGGGCTGGTGAGTTGACCAAAGTGCATATGTTAGCTGTTCAGTACAGAGTAGGGGGTCAGGTGCTGCAATAGGGTCAGTTACATGGCAATTTTCAGCTTGGTTGGTGGATCAGAGCTAGGATAATGATGCAAATGCCTAGGTGACGTACACAAATTCATAGTAGTAACTACCAATGTACCAACAGCATCTCCTCTCAACATCTGCATATTCTGTCTCTGGTTTTTTCCATACCAAGGTTATCTGTTTTTTAAGCAATGTATCTCTTGTTAGATGCTCTTCAGACTGTGGACATCACACTGACAATCTCACAAGAACAGCATGTCTAATTGAGAAGACTCATTCAAACAGGATCCTTCTAACCTCCCTCAACAGTCTATGACTCAAATACTGCTGATGTACAATAATAAACCTATTTAGTATACTGTCTACATTATTTTAAACATGTGAATTCTTCTATATGTTTAAGAATCTAGAACACACAGCTGCTTTAAGTCATAATCTGTTTACTGCGTGTAAAGGCTGCCTACTGTGACATATACAATATTATTTTTGTTCTGTTATCCTACACTGAATGTGCATTTTGCTGACATATATTTTGTAACATGACCTTTCTCACTACTGCAAGTTTTTTTTCCAGAAAAGTTCACAAGTTATTTCTGCAGTTGTTTCTATGAGGTTGTTGAAAAAGCTATCATACAGTACCTAACAAAGAAGACAGAGAATTCACATCCAGCTTTGGTCTATTGTTCGGTAAATATCAAAGGCATTATAAATGTGAAGGTCAAAAGTACTGGGATTCTTGATACCAGGTAATGCTTTGGAGAAAGTGTCCATGAGTTGTTTTTTTTTAAACCTGCTGCCTTTATTAAGAAAGTACAAGTGAAAAGCTTTGGAACAAAGCTCTGTGTATCTCTGAAATAAAGTCATCTATAATTGAAAGAAATAAGGACATTTAGCACAAGGTTTATGACAGGTCTGTACATTTGTACATAACATGAGTTTTTTTCAAAAATGTAAATTTAATAGTCATACATTTTATATATAATCTTTTATATCTTGTACCAATACAATTATTTTACTTGAAAAACTGCACCTTTTTCTGTATTAAATAAATCACCTTAAGTGTTGTAAGAAGAAACAATGTGAGCATGAAGTGAAAGAAAGAACAGATACAGCATTAGAGGAGACTTGTTGTTAAGAGCAAAAGATTATTGGAGAGAAAAAGAGTTGCAAGTCAAAGAGAGGACAAAAAGAGAAATTATGGTACTGTAGAATTTGGAGGCAATGGAAAACATGAATAATGGCAATAAACTTTAAACAATAAATAAAAAGATGAGGAGTTAGGGGAGACGTGAATTACGTTTAGGCAATGCATATTGTAATAAAAAATACAGATGACCAAATTCAAAATTACATGCAAAATTATCACAACATAGACATTGAAAAAAAAACTTTACTTTAAAATACTATAACATTTGTAGACATGGTGTTATATGAAACATTTTCAATAGCTATACTATTTTAAATGCTAAAATAACGATTTATAGTTGTTCGAGATAAGTGGGAAAGAGTTTTTAGTAAAGAATACCAAAGTCAAAAATATATTGACACCAATGAAGTTGTGGATATCTTGGCTAAGGATATTTTGGCCTTCATTCCATGGCTACCCTAAAGAAAAGAACTGACTGAAGTTCACTGGAAAATCACTATGGAGCTATCACACATGTAAATATAACCTCCAAGAAATGGCATCCGAGTCATGGAAACATCTAATATCCTAAGCCCCGAGAACCTGTCACATAACTATTGTACAAATCGATATGATAATGCTCCCATAACAATATCCAATCTTGCTGCAGTTTACTTGGAAGTGTCTCCATGTGACTATGAACAGTTCCAAATACCAGTCAATATTGGCACAAAACCTTCAGGATTCTGCTAGAAAGCTGAACATGAACAGGAACTTCATCTTTCAGCATGACAACGACCCAAAGCATACATCCAAATCAACAAAGGAATGGCTTCACCAGAAGAAGATTAAAGTTTTGGAATGGCCCAACCAGAGCCCAGACCTGAATCCGATTGAAAATCTGTGGGGTGATCTGAAGAGGGCTGTGCACAGGAGATGCCCTCGCAATCTGACAGATTTGGAGTGTTTTTGCAAAGAAGAGTGGGCAAATCTTGCCAAGTACAAATGTGCCATGCTGACAGACTCATACCCAAAAAGACTGGGTGCTGTAATAAAATCAAAAGGTGCTTCAACAAAGTATTAGTTTAAGGGTGTGCATACTTATGCAACCATATTATTTTATTTTTATATTTTTTCTTGCCTCCACCTAAAAGATTTCAGTTTGTTTTTCAACTGAGTTGTACAGTTTATACAGTGGATATAAAAAGTCTACACACCCCTGTTAAAATGTCAGGTTTCTGTGCTGTAAAAAAATGAGACAAGATAAATCATTTCAGAACTTTTTCCACCTTTAATGTCACATAAACAATGTCATATAAACTGTACAACTCAATAAAAAAAAAAAAAAAAATTATACACCCTGTTACACCCTGTTTCACATTTATACACCCTGTTATAAATGCAGATATTTTCACGCTTGATCCCAAAACTAAAAATAGGGAGAGCAAACAGACAAAATGTATTCAACTTATTAAAATACTTAATCACAAAACTTGAAAAGTTGAACATTTCGATGCATTTTGACTTTTGGACTTCAAGCGTGATGGGAGTGATCAGCATCATTCCTTTGGTTTATGAAGATGGCGTAGCAGAAAGATGCATGCAAGGAGAAGGAACTATATAAAGATGATTACCCCAGTTGGTTATTATATTAACGAATATAGATTGGAGGAGCTGAATAGGAGTTAAATAATGAAAATTCTCTTTAAGATGCTTGTAGATTCTTTGTTTATGAACAGCACAATTTACATTTAATTTGTGCCAAGAACAATGTCATTTTGTAATTGAAAACAAAGCCATTTCTTAGTCTTTGCATTAAACTAAAGCACACAATCCATTGCTTTCAAACGCAGGGTCTGATTCTATTAGGTACAAAAGTGATGTGCTACATTTGTTAAGCAAACAAACTCTGATGTTGAATTCTGTTGGGAGTTTTGATATTTCTTCTTCATATACCAAGTAAAAATAAGCACTGATAAAATATTCCTAATTGTCATAATTTGCTCTAGGGAATTAAATTAAACACAAGGCTAGGGTTAAGAGTGTTTGGAAAAAAACATTTAAAAAGAGTATGATGCATAGATAATAAATTCAGTTGAATACAACAGAAAAACAAAGAACATGTTTTAAACATTACACAAGAAAATATTAAGTAAAACCTATTCTTTGAAGGTAACAGGAAATGCAATGAGCATACTACAATATGCAGATTTCCTTGTCGCTGACAAGTATGACTCATAAAACATTACTATTCGTTATCTGATAGGGACACCCCCTAAATAATTTTAACAAAGAGCATTATTAAGAATGAAAAAAGTCAGATGAGAAATGTAAATTTTGATGCTTCTGATGGAACTTGGGGGCATCCATGTTACTTTAGTAAAATATGTGTGTGACAGAGGGTTGTATATATTTTTGAAGAGCTATGCTCCATCTAATTATACAACCTACCTGCTTATGGGGCAGTTAGGGGGAAGAGATGTGGTTTCAATTTCAGTCTTCAAAACAATTACTTTATCAAATGTTCTGTATTGCCTCACTCCCCACTCTTTCCTCCACTGATAGTTCAAACACATATCCTCATGATCCAGCTCTCAGGATGTAATGTAACAAACAAAAATGAATTCTTATACTCAGAAACAGAGTCTTCGAAAATTCAGATCTTCCCCAAAAATGTTTTTATGTACAGCTGCTAACATTGGGCCCTATTCCATTAGCTGCTCGCAAATGCCTCAAACTAATACATTTGTCTGCAAGTGTTTTTTTTTTTTTGTATATATAAATGTTTAGATGGATTCTATTGACTCCAGCACGCAAATTCTGACCTCAAGGCTGAACTCCTAAAACCCTGCTTTTTTACGTTGGATCATATGTTTGGACAATATTTAAGCAAGTTAGATCACAAAATACAATGGTATCTGATGGAACTTAAGTTCATCACAATAACAAGTCACACAGACTAGATGCAATATATCAACTCTCCATTCACCTAAATAAATATAGTGAAGGTAAGAATCACATCCAGACTATCAGCTAGAGTTGCATTACAAAATTAACAAGGAAAGAAAGAAAGAGCAACTATGTTTCTAGCCTGACTTCATATACAGTGAATAATCTTCACATCAATGCACAACTACAACAAGGTATCAAATCTAAGCTGCTGTCTCAGATATCTAGACACACTAACATATTAAAATTCAATGCTATATTCTCCTATGTGTCATATATTCTTTTGTTGAATTAGACCAATATGAGCATAGAATTATATTTTATATAGTTAATTTAATGATATACCAATACAATTAGATTATTGTCCATAGGGATCATATACCCTATAATGCACTATACATTCACAATAGGATAGATTACAATTTATACATTGATACATTGTCACAGTTGTGCATTGATGTGAAGATTTTTCACTGCATATGAAGTCTGGCTAGAAACATAGCTATTTCTCGCTTTCCTTGTTAATTTAATGTTTAAGCAAGTCTATAATTTACTTCTTAGACACAGCCAATAGCCAAAGAGGGCATTATCATGACGTCAGTAAAACATGGAAGTTAAAGTTACACGTAATCTGCAATCGGAGGCTAAAAATTAATTAGTGTTAATGAGTACTATTTGCAGATCGGGCTTGCAATTAAGCAATCTATAAAATGCAACAGATCATCTATTTTAGGCCATGTGGTTTCATGATATGTATTAACCCCTTGAGTCCCGGGATGGATATTACTCAGAAATACGATTTAAAAAAATATATATTTCTTGCATATTTGCAGATTTGAGACAGTTGTGCAATTAATTCTAATGTGTTTCTATGCCTTTCCATGCTTTTAAAGTATAGTATTGTGTGTTTAATTGCAGTTGTAGCTATAATAAGTGTTTGAAAAAGATGTTGTAAGTCCCATTTAGTACACTTAATATTTTTGATACTTTTTTCTGTTGCAGGTCAGACTTTATTTTTGATCCAGTGGTCCGGATCTAATAGAACATTGATTTTGTGTAACTTTAATTATTTAGAGCTCATAATATTCAAGGTGTGCTAAAACCAATGGAGTTCTAAGACTGGTTTTACATCTTTGACTGGCCCATAGTGATTGTGGGCGGATAACTCGTAATCGGATTGCGAATAAGTAATAGAATATGTGGCAATTTTAAGAGCAGTTTTAAGTGTGTATAATTTTACGAATTAATAGAATAGGGCACAATGTTAGTTTGGTACATACTTGAAAAACAAGTGTCTTTTTCCTTGAACTACTGTGGTCCTCTAAAGAAATTATTTACTTATACAATCTAATAACTGCTTTGTTGGAATAAAATAAAGGTAAATTAAGGTTTAATTTGGGTAATTGTTTCTGTCACAATCAAAGGGTACAAAAATACAGTGAAAACAGCGGTCTGTAAGACATCCAGCCAAGAGCACTCACTGTCGAATGTCTGAAAAATGAGTTGCATGTAAATCAAACGCTACTAAGTAAATTGCAATGGAATTATTATTATGTTTCATAATATGTCAACAGTCAGTGCTGGGTAGACGAAACAAGAATAGGCTTTGTTTTTAACATAAAAAGGTAAGCATTGAAATAATCTGGATGCGTAATTATTTTTGTTCAAATTTATAATAAATAAAAAAACCTCTTTATTCATATGCAGCTGAGAGCCTCTGAATCACAGTTAGTGATCTTAGAAATAGCTTTTTCCACTTATAATAGGGTTGAATATAATGTATTATGATTGCCTGGAAACATTCTGTTTTTAAAAATGAGTAACCTCCACTGAAATGTGTGATAACTATGAATATTTTTCACTAGGTATCATATTTTCTTCCCCTTTCTTATGTCTGTGTCCCACCTACCACATGTCGTTGTGCATTGCAGTCATGTCTCCATTTCTCTGTATCTTGACAAGTGATTTATTGGACACCATGGTGTGCTAGACCATGCGTAAAGCTTCCTGATGTTTTAGTCTATCATACATTACAACTGCACATATTTAAATTATTATCGATTATGCAAAGAAATGTTTATAGCATTTTTAGCCCTAACATCAGAAAATGAACTCCAAATGTCTCTTGGAATAATTCTCCACTAATTCGGATTATTTTCAAAATCACCTAGGGAGGAATCGATTCAGGTTTATTTAACCTATGACAGACACAAATTGTCTTACAAATGAGATCAACCTGTGAAATAAAACTAAGTGCCACAAACCAGCCTATTTAGCTATAATAAATAATTAATGTAATCTAAAAGTACATGGATTAAAAATGCAAAATCATGCTGCCATATTTATGAGTCACTGACCCATTTAATGTTAAATGCTATATTTGATTCACTTGTGGCCTAAAGCTTCAGTGCCATTTATTCAGGAACAGTAAATTAATTTTCCAATTATGGAAGACTGCTTCAGGCACCTTGAACACTAATGTTTGCAGCCTAACATTACCCAGAGTAGGTAATATTGTCACCCTCTCAAAATACAATCTCTGATTTTGAACATGAATGATTCTTATAGTTCACTTGCTTTCAGATTAATTATTAGTACAAGGATTTCTGAAAACCAGAATTTTTGATTATAAAATTATATTTTTACCATGGTATGCAACTGTCTGATGCACAGACAAAACATAAAAATAATCTGTAATGAGATCTAGTTAGGGCTAGAAGATATTCAGGTAGATTCACTAATAATGGCCTGAAGAGATCATAATCCCTGAATAATGTACTCTGATTCACCTACAGCAAATCTTAATTTGCTGAGGAATAATTGTTAATGCACAGGCACAAATATAATACATTTAATTGATACAGTATAACTGTATATTTGTGGATGGTGGAGGTGGAGATGGATAGATGAGGTAATTGAAGCAATGAACATGAGATTGAAAGAGCTCAGAGGGGCAGTGGATGTGCCTGGTGTGCTGTGGTCCGTAGATTCACAGAGCTTCAGACATGACTGAACGACTAAACAACAACAAAGAAAACAGCCACAAATGGCATATATAGTATAGTGAATAGAAATCAGCTATTGGATAGAATATAAAACACAGTATATTCATAAAGATGTTGTCAAAACTTGCCTTTAGTATATAGTTATACACATTGGGCCTCATTAAATTGTACAAAGGGAAGGGGATTATTTACAGTGAGCAACAACTTTTTTGACAATGACGATATAATACTTTAAAAACAATAGCAAATACACTCCTTTGGCAAATTCCAAAGGTTCATTTAATTTGCTCATTCAATTGGCCAAGTTGCAATTACTTGAACCTATAATGTAGCCCGAAAAGTTAAAGTTATTCAATTGGATACATTTAGCTACTCGCATTCCAATTGCAAGTTACAAGATCAAAAGCACTGAGAGCTTGTCAAAAACGTAACTCCATCCTATCTTCTCTAAAGACACAAAATCGATATTCACTTACAAAAATTCAACAAGACCGCAATTGCCTTCAAACCCGTAAATCACAAATGTATCAAAATATTATATGAGTACTAGATAGGACTCACAAGTGGGATAAACATCTGTTCGTAACTGTAAAAGCAAATAAACACACACTGCTGTAATTTAAACTACTGGTAAAGAATGGAAAGGTGTTAGAATTAATTTGACAACAGTCTCAATAAATCTGCAATAAAAAATAATTATTTGTAACTTTAATTTCCATGTTATATCGGTCCTGGAAATCAGGAAGTTAATACATATAAGGCCACCCACATCAAGTTAAACAGATGCTTTAATGTATTTCAAGATTGCTTGAGTGCAACCCGATTGGCAAACAATACTCATTTGTGTGTATAAATGCTTAGGGCCTCATTCAATTGCGATTTGGCCAATTGAATAGGGCTCTAAATAAGCACTTGGCATATTTTTTTTAAATAAGTTTTTAGTTAGTGAACTTCTATCAGAAACAAAGGTCTTTACTAACTAAAAACTTCTGTAAAAAAATATGCTCTGTGCTTATTTAGAGCCCTATTCAATTGGACAAATTGCAATTGAATGAGGGCCTTAGTCTACAATTGCAGATTAATAGTAATCTGACATAATGATGACTATCTCATTTAGTATTGGCTCTGTCTAAAATGTAACATACCAACATGAAGCTCTAAAATGACCAATGGTGTTGACTTTTAATGTGGTAAATATTCTGCAGGCAGTGAATAGGCTGTAATGCCTGTCTTTGATGCAAATCAGCCCTTTATAATCCTTGGTGGCCCCTGAAAAAGCTAGTGAATCTATCCAAATACTGTCGATATATTTATCAACCTTTTCCCATTAAAAACTTTTTTTATAATACGATGCAATATGATGCACTGCTTACCTTGCACTTTTGTTAAGTTGTGAGGACTAATTTCTTAATTTATGCTTGTCCGCCTAGACCAGAACTGTAAGCCAGATTTACTAATGTTCTCTGTAGCTGCAACAATTTTTCCATAGAAAATAGTGCCGTAGTGGCCTTATGTTTGATTACCATTAATACTTTAAACATGGACTCCTCTCTGTTGCACCATTGTCTAGGAATCAATTATCTTTTCTATGCTTTGTTTTTGCCTGGCAATACCTAGATTCATAATTCTACCACTAGAATATGTCAGAATTTACTAAGTATCTCAAATGCATCTCATGTCATCTCCTGGTTTACTATGTACAATTTCCTATGAGGAAAAACACTGTCCCTCCTTATCTCAGCTCTTCTCACTCATCCCAGGTGAGAAAGTGCTTAGTAAATCCCTGAATGACTTTCTCTGAATGCTTATCCTTTGTGCTTTGCTAAATCCAAATTAAACTTCATATGCAATTGAACTCCACTGTATTATATATTTTGGTAAAATCCAACAGCAAATTGTGGATATCACGCACAGCTTATCTTTTAACTGCAAAAAAAATTACATTTTCTTTTTCTTAGTGTTTTTTCAATTACATAAATGAATAAACCTACCATGATTTCTCAACATCTGATTTCTCATACTTATTATTATATTGGTTATTAAGCTTTCAGAACATAAAAAGCTAGTACCAGTAGTTAACTTGATTTAATGCTGATAATATTGGTAATCACAGTTCAGACTATACATTTAGCTAGAAAGTTAGATCTGAATGAAAGAGAGTAAATACTTTTCATATATTTCATAGCATTTCATATTTTAACATTCAAAGAAAACATGTGAGAAAGATAGCACCTATTTACAATATTTACAATGAGAATTGTGACGTGCAAGTTATAAAATATGAATGGCATCATCTTGCCATATGATCCGTAGGCCAATAATATGTTTTGCTTGCAGGTCATATGAAAATATTGTCTTTTAATACACTCTAATAAAATGTATATTTAAAAAATTAAATATTCTGTAGAAACAGGAACTATTTTCTCCATTGCTTTCAATAGATTTGTTTGGATACAAATTTAACTTGTGTAGTTGCACAATTGTTTCATCATAATTTAACACCATCACTCAAGGGAATAGTTAGGTTTTACCATCAGTTAATGTATTACTTATTGATACTACTTTATACCAGCTGAACCTTAAAACAATAAAAATAATTGTGACAATATGTCTAATTAACTTTCCACATTCCATTGGTTGGCAAAGAAAAACTGCAGCTCACAACCATGGGCGTAGGAGCCCACAAAAATCTGTGTGTGTGTGGGGGTAAAGTTTACAGGGAGGATGAAAATATGATGGGAAAAACTAGAAAATGGCAAAAACACTATAAAGAACAAAGCGTAGAAGTGAGTTGGAAAGAATCAATCAACTGCATCTATTGCAAGAGTAATAAACACATGCAAAAGTCAGGTGTTGTGGTGCAAAAATATTTGCCTGGAAAAGTATACTAGCAATTTTTAATTGCAATGCTGTGTGTAACTTTGTGCAAATACTGTTTCTGCTGCTTCTTGGCTGCCCATTGCATCCTCCAGGGTTTCGGGTTGAAAGGGGTGGAGTCTATGAAGTTGCTGGGAGAGCTTTCTTGGTGAGGTATACTGCACCATATCCCTCTAATGGCAAATTCTGGTAATGATCGATTAAGTTTAATTTTGCTATTTTGTGTGTCCCCTATTAATATATTCCTGCCAGTTCCTACGCTCCTGCTCACGATCCTATGACAACGTTTTATATAGACTCTGGTCTTGTTGTGCTTGAACTCTACATTCATAATAAACTCGTCCACAAATCTCCAATTGAAGCATCTGAGTTGACCTATGCTACAAAGAATAATTTGAAGAGGAAAATGTATGCTTCAAAAACTATATCTGTAAACTAAAAGTCGTAGTATATCACAACTAGCTCTAACTGGTATAAACAAAAAACATTAATCATGCTTGTTGAAACATGGCATTGTCCCTTTAAGGTTTTTCTTTTTTTTTTTTTTACTATTGGCATTTTTGGGAAAACATCTAAAAATACTTTATTACATTACATCCCTCCTATATGTTTTTCTTGCAAGTTGCAAATATTGGTTTATTTTATCTAAAGCTTATAGTTCATGTCCCTTTAAGTATTTTAAGTTTTGAGTGTTTTTTACAGCACAGAAAATGATTTTCAGTCTATTAAAGAAAGATACCTTTTTACCAGTTGCAGATGACCTTAAACTTAAGTTAGTTAATTATTTCAAGTCTTACACTGTAAAAAAAAAAAAAGTCTCTTGGCGTAATGACATAAAATAAAAAGTTCTCTTCTATAAAGTTGGCACGGTGCTTGCATGCAAAAATATTTTAAATGTCTTTGCAAGAACTATATTCAGAGAACAGGGGCTAGGACTGTCACCTGGTCCAGAAAGGATGTTGTTGGATTGTGTTAGGTTGGGTGAGCTGTCAGGAGAAGATAAATGGAGCTCAGTTGTGCCATTAACCTGTGACATTTCTGACAGTACAAGGCTGTGTATTATGGGAAAAGCAGAATATTTACTCTATGACTTTGCTTCTCCTTATACTGTGAGGCAGGAGAAGGCGACTACATGAAGCTTAGAGAAATAAGGCTGATGAGTATTCTAAATAACAACACCTGCACTGTTAATATTACAGTACATTTTAATTGCACTACAACTTAAAAAAACTCAACACAAAATGCAATTTCAAAACAAAATACTTAAACTGTCAAACAGTAAATCATGATATATTAAGGAGAAAAATATGACAATACACATCACTCAGAGATTGATTTATGTTCTTGTCATATTAACTTTAAGTAACTAGCTGGGAATAAAAGGCTTAGCAATTATGTATTGACAGCGGCACAGACTGTGCTGCTATTGTTTTTTAGAATACAGTTTAATCGAAGGCGTCTTAAAGTGTCTTCCATTATTTTCACAAAAGAAGTCATGCAAACAATTATTATACTGTAATTATATCTTCGGGTAATCTATACATTCAACTTCATAAAGAAGAATAGATACCGAAAATATCAGTAAAATGAATAGTTAGATGTTCCATTTATTTTTGTTTACAGTTTTTCTAACGAGAGTGACAACTAAATTAGTCACGATCCACTAAAGGGTGGCATTAAAGTAGTTTAAGCAAGAAAGTGCCTTACAATGCCAGGTTCTTCACTGCTTTTGTGGCTATTCACTACCTGTCAGATGGTGACATAGCTTTAGTTATATGTGTAGTTAATATTGACATGGGAATTAGTATTACTCCATATAACCACATTATTCACCAGTTACCCCTTCTGGATCGCTACCTTGTCGTGATAAGAGGCTTGTGTATTTCAATGAAGCTATGAGCTATACCATGTAGGATAACCCAAGATTGGCAGGTCATAGCAGAGGTCAGAGAAATCACAATCCACTGGAGAAGGACCTGGCAGCCCATTCCAGTATCTTTGACAAGAAAACCATATGGATAAGCACAACCAGAAACACAGACAGGTGTGTCTGGTGTGCTGTGTCCATATGGTCACTGAGAGTCGGACATGACTGAAGGACTGAACAACAACAACTACAGATCTAATGCTAGTATACAATATAATAATACTAATCTCTATGGGGCTGGGTAACTGCCCTTGGTTGACCTTATTAAAATGAGGAAATCTTGATGAATACAGATAAGTTCTGTACTGGGAGCCTCACACTGTCTTTACTTTTTGGCAGATAGAATGGGCAGACCAAATGGCTTTTTTCATTCTTATCTGCTGTCAAATTTATATTTCTATTTTTCTGTGTTTACTTCCATTGAATGAATTCAGGTCATTGTGTTGAAAGCTTTCTTTTTCACGCCTATGCTGAGCCGGTTTTTATATTTTGTTGTTGTTGACTAACAGAAAATTGTATTATTATTTCTATGGGAAAAGCTGCTCAAATCTTCCATAAATCTTTATGATTCTATGTATGGTACTAGTATTTATGGTTATATTTATATAGGTGTTACAATAAAAGTAATACAAACAATAAATAAGTTGAAAAATGTAAGCCAATGTGTTTTGATGTGTTAGAGTGCACACAAAGCTTCAGGTAATAAGACAAAAGGAAATATATCTGAATTGTGATATATTTCTGAAAAGTAAATGAAAAGGATGCATTCTGGTAATTTCCCAATTCACAAAACAAATCTTTTGGACCCCAATGGCACATAATGTTAACCCATTACCATGGGACCCCCTTGGTAGCTAACATTCTATTCTATCGAAACAGCCAATCAGAAAAGGAAAACACTAGAATGAAACCATATTTGACTGGCTGACATTTAATATATGATTTACACAGGTTTTAGCCAATCAGAAGTTATACAAATTGGTATATAAGGCAAGGGCATAGTCATACAGCCATTAGTTGGCAGGGGCGCTCCTTAGAGGAGAAGCCTAATTAGTTTATTTTATTCCTTTTAGAGCTGCAAAAGGAAGCCCTTTGCATTGACCGAAGAGAGATGCTGAGGGTCTTCAATCAACAAAGAAGAGCACGGATTTCTACAATCAACATGGATGTTCCCGCTTATCCAGGGCTGAGGAATGAAAGCCAGGGAGTCGGTGACCATACCCAAAGGGTTATCAAATGTCAACAGGTGTAGATTTATATTATTTTTGGCAGCTAATCATTTTACTTTTGATCTTTTTATTGTTTTATTTGTAATATTTATTTTTGGGAATCTTGGGGAATATTGTCCATTGAGATCAAGCATTTAGGATGACATGGGGTCCACAGGGAATACCATGGTAGGGGGTGAGTGTTAGGTGCCATGGAAGTACATAGGGACCCCCAAGGTTATACTTAGAGGCCTGCTAGGAACCATGATGGGGTTAATAAGCCCTTTACCCAGAGCATATGGATTACCAAGACACATAAGGGGTGGCGTGTTAGTGTAATGTGTAAACATTAGGAATACATTGTATTAATATGTAGTGCTCAAAACAATGCACGAGTATGTTATCATTTCACCAGGTTTGTTGATTGTCATACATCATAATTGGTGGACGGGGTGGATACATACTCCTACATCGGATATTACCAAGCCTTATTGAGGACCAGAGATTTAGTAAATTGCATGGAGCCCTGTGTAGAGATAGTGCACTGTGAGCCACAGTACATCATAGCTTACTGTGCTACGGAATATGTTGGCGCGTTACAAATAAATGATAATAATACAATTTTTTTTTTTTTTACATTTTTCTGCAGACCTTTAGATAAATCCAATGGCTGTACCATGTAATTGCTACTCCCTCAGTGGGAATATTGGTATGTTAGTTTGAAAGAAATGTCTCATACCTTAATTGCTTGTATGGACCATATTAAATTCCAAGCTCGTAGCGGCACCACTACACTTGCAAAGGCTGCGGGCTTGAAATGTGGAGGAGTTACAGAGCTACTAAATTAGCCAAGACCGCAACAGACGTGTCTGACATCCAAATCCGTAAACCATTCTTGCGCACGTTGCATGTGTGGCCGTGAACGTGATCAATTAGCCAAACCCCAGTTATGGATTTAGAAGGAGCCAATAGTAAAAGAGACCGTCATCATTACGGCACTGAAAAATGGAGGTTAGATTTCAATCCCTTACGGGTTTGAATAACAAGTTACGATCAGACCCGCATTCTAGAAATAATGCAATATTGATAAATCAATAAATATTATATTCTAGTCCATGCGAGTTCCATTATATGTATTAACACATTGATTGCCGGGATAGATATAACACAGAAATTAAACATTAAAAAAAGTTATTTATATTGCAGATTTGCGAGCTTGAGACTGTTGTGCTATTAATTTTAATACCTAACATCACTTTCCTTTTAATCTAAAATACAGTAGTGTGTTGATATTTGGATTTACAGTGCTACAGATAGGACTTTAACCCCCTTGCGGGTCCTCTATAGTACCCGTAGGCTTTTTGGCTCCATTTGCCATTTACGGGATTTTCAAACATAACATTTATGGGCTTGACACATCAAAGGCTTTGCAGCAACAGAGTTCTGATTTAGACAGCCCGTAAATCTAGCGAGCTCTGTTACGGGCTACAGGTTTTCACGTTGGGGGAATTTAATAGGGGCTGCATATTCAAATATAATATATTTTTTCATATATATTTGTTTATATATTTTATATTATGTCAAATAATGTATGATATAGTTATTTATAGATACACTCTAATCACTCTTTGTAAATGCTATTAATTGCTTGGTACTGAAGGTGCATAACTGTGTTTTACTAATTGTTAATTAGTAAATTATGATTGTAAATCACAGGCTAGTGAATAATAAAACTGAGGATCTTAGCTGTTCTTTCTAGATAACTGGTGGCAAGCAAATCCAGAAATACAGTATGAAGACAAATATAGAGTTAAAATCATATGCTGACACAACTAAGTTATCACATATATAGTTGTGAGCGTACGAGTTGTTGCTAACGCTGCGGGCTCGCGCAGCGAGCCGAGGCCCTCGCGAAGCGAGGGCACTGCCCGAGGGTCTCAGTTGCTGGCATGGAGCGCCATAGGCGCTCCATGCCAGCACCTGAGGACCTCGCAAAGCGAGGGCCGCAGTTGCTGGCATGGAGCGCCGAAGGCGCTCCTTGCCAGCAACTGCGACCCTCGCAAACTTCACGTCGCAACCCAAACAGTACGACACACACATTACGACACTCGCAAACAACATACGACACACGTTCACACACATTACGGACTCGCAACACTCGGACGCAACTCGCGAACATTACAAAATGTCAAACACAATACATACACACACCACATACATAAAACACTTACCTACACCAAGAGGGAGCACCCAGCACCTCAAAAATACAACTTACACCTCGATTTTACTTCAAATAAAACAGTTTAGAGACTAAAAAAAAAACGAAGCGAGAGAAAAAATGGCCGCCGAACAAAACGAAAACGAGGCTACAGCACTCTAAACTCGCAAAACACCACAAGAAACTCGCAAAACACCACAAAACACCTACGGATATTCCGATACAAACGTATAACACACATTACTCGCCATTTCTCGCCAATGCGGAAGTACACGACTACGCTAACGGTTTGGTCTCGCGCACGCACAGTGTTACACTGCACACATTCAGCACGCTTACACAGCAGCTCCACACCACTAATGCTGCAGCAACATCAAAACACATTCACAGCTCTTCCACACAATGCTTTAAAATAGGTAAAGTATATTCATTTATTAATGTATTATATATTTCATTATTACACACTAAACAGCATTAGCTACCTTACAATTTCATTGCCGTCATTTTTTGACGGGCAATTCGCTAGTTGAAAATAAAGTGCAGTTATATACTGTAAATGGATTGCAGTGTCATTAGTTTTGTGATAGCATTGGACATAGACATGATGTACTACTGTATAGTATAGATATAGGGTTGTAGACAAAGATAAACACAGTAAACCACGGTACAGCTTATTTAGTAAGGGGAATGGGTCTATTCATCACCTCTCACTCAAGATAAATATAATTTAAGCTTTATTACTCGATTGGGCTGATTTATCAAAATGTCGAAAATATTTTACTTCTTGATTGATGACTTCTTTAAAATAATACAATATGATATTAATCCCAGATAAGACAAACATTATCTTCTCATAGGTGGATATTAGGTACCAATAAGAAAACTAGGGTATATATCAAGGGTGATACAACATTTACTGTACTGACATTTATTCAAAAATGTTTCCAACCATGATCATGTGTACACTCATAACACGTATAGTTTCATGCTTTAGAATATTGTGCTACATATATCAAAATATTCATAATATCAAAAAAACAATCTGTAAGCAGTGTTGTAATATCAACAAAAAATGATTGATCATCATTACAGTAATCACCAAGGCATTTTGTTCCATGCCCACTGTGATGCACAACCTAAAGAATAGTGAAGTACCTATTTATAATCTGCTATTTGCAAGGAGATACTCAAAAAGAGATTTGAATATATTTTTAATTGAATTAGAGTTATTATAAATTGAGTGATTCCTATTTTAATAGAAGCTGTATGTTTAAAATAGGAATTACAAGACATAATACAAATATAATTCTATAATAAACATATTCATAACTTTTGTTGCATATCTTACCATGAGTAACTAAAAATAAATGTACTTTCAGTCTCACCTGTTTATTACTAAATTTCTCTTCAGTCAATGTGCACTTGCAAAATATGTGAAGTACAAAAGTAGGTGTAGATTTAGTGAGCATATTGCAAACTTCATTTGAATACATTATTCTTACTGAATACTAAAAATGGGTCTGTTATAATGAGCTGCAATAGAATAACATCTATCACTGCTCTTTGCAGCAGTTCTTAACAAATATTTCCAAAAATGCTTTTCAATTTTCCCTTTAAAGGGACATCGAAGCTTCAAATTCACAGCATACTATTTTGATGAAGTTGACTTAATAATGCGTAAAACGCTTTTATATAGTTTAAAATAAATAATTGCAGCCTTTAACTTTTAACTATTGTACTACATGTTGCGATAATGATGATTGGCATTTTGTCTAGGTTCCAAAAAGGATTAGAAACATAGAAGTGGCAAGAACCTGTGCTGTCACATAAGGTCTGTATTCACTTATGTTAAAACATTCTCTCCAAGCAGCATACTTGATAAAATAACTCAGTGGTAGATTCAGGCCGCAATAGGACAAACCTCCTCCTCAAACTACAGACAGACTAGCAGACAATGAGCCTCATTCAATTGAGCAATTGTAAGTTGGGGGCGCCTGTAATGGAGCCTGTAAGCTAATTTGCTATTCAATTGGCGTATTTTTGCAAGCCGCAAACAGCCTACGGGTTATGGGCTTTGAAATCCTTGAGGTTGTGACAACCGTAACTTATACCCCATCTAAGCCTTTGATCTGTCTGCAAAACTTACAATTGCTAAAATCGCAAATCTCTATTCAATTGCTACAATTCCCCAAGCCCGCAAATGTTTTCACACCCGTAAACGGTAAATGCAGGAGACAATCCTACGAGTACCAGAGAGGACTCACAAAGGGGTTAAAGGCATGTCTGTAGCACTGTAAATGCAAATAAAAAAAATCAATACTGTACTATAAAATACGGGAAAGTGATGATAGACATTAGAATGAATTACACAACAGTCTCAAGCTCGCAAATCGGCAATCAAAAATATTTTTTTTTTATGTTTCAATCCGGGGTATATCGATCAGGGGAATCAATGAGTTAATACATATCAGGCCATCCACATGGACTAGAACAGTACCGGCATTCGTTTTTATTATTTAGTACTTTGCGGTTTTGCAAGTCTGATCGCATATCAGACCTCTAAATGCTAATTGATTGAAATGTATCCTCCGTTATCTATTGGCTGTTTAAAAATGGGTAGTTATTTCCTTGCTTAATTGATCATGTTCCCGCCCTGAAATGCTACTTACAAGTGCATGGTTTACGGTTTTGAACCTGGTAACCTCTGTCTTGGATACTTAAACATATTTGTAAATTAGGTTATATGATAGAGTTCTGAACCCATTCTGAGTCCTTGTCGTGGTGAAGGGGCTTGATTACCTCAGTAATGCTGTGATCTATACCATGTAGGGTCACCTAAGATGGGCAGGTCATAGCAGGGAGACAAATTGTGTTTCACTGGAGAAGGAAGAGGTAACTCACTCCAGGATCTTTGCCAAGATAACCTTATGAAGAAGCACAACCAGACACAAGATATGCCTGGCATGCTGCGATCCATATGGTCATGGAGAGTTGGACATGACTGAACGACTAAACAACAATAGTTCTGAAACTATCTGCACTGAAAAAGGAAGAGCGTTATTTTCAATTTTGAAATCAGAATGAGCCTTCCTTACTTCAAAACTATTTTTAATTATGTCTTTCAACTTTTTTGTATGTTTCTGAGTCACATTCTTTATGTTGTTCAATATCTTCTTTTTGGATGCTTGAACTTTAAATATAAAATAACCCAGGAAAAAAAGATTATTGCATTGCTTACTTAATGAATGCAGCACAATGTTATGTAGACCTATCAGACTGTAACAGAATAAAGTTTAAACCTGTAATCCAGGATTAAGTGAAATGTTATTTTCATTTAACTGACTTAGTCAACACTGGTTTACATAAGGTTTAATGTAAATATATCTAGGGCTACGGCCTAAAAATGCAATGCAGCGTAATATTAAAAACAAAAGCTTTAGAGCAGCAAAATGTAAAATTGTTTAAAAAAAATAATAATAAATTGGTGTGAAAAATCACAAAGTAGTACCATTTGCCATCAAATAACCTGTGTTGCTGAAATATCCTAACTTAAAAATTCAGTTCTGCAATCTAGAATAGATTGGGTTATAGACGAGGTTACTGATGACATGATCTATATATACCCAAGCATATGAAAATGACAATATAATTTTTAGGAAAATAGAAAAGTGCACTGATGCAAATCGAGCAGTAATTATTTTGCTGAAGGCTTTGCGCACTTTTATTCACATTCTGTTGAAATGAAAATGCAAATGATTTTTAAGGCGGCTTGGAAGCCAGAGTTAACATGCAGTGACTGATGTAATATCTGTTTGATATTATAAGGGAATATAGCTGGATTAGACTGGATGATTAGACATAAGCATGTCAGTAGGAAGTAATAATGATCTGAATTCTCCCCTGATACAAATTCTCTGGCTTTGTGTAAATGCACAGTCTTGAAGTAAACATAATAATGGTTACAGAAGAAACCCTTCAGCCATCCAGTCTTTTCTTCGGAGACATACTTTGGAAGAGCAATTAAACAACCAATTCATTTTTTTAAATGTTGGAGCTGTGTCAAAATATGGGCACACGGCTTCTGTTGGGTTGTCATTATGAGATGAATGCAAGCGAGGCATCTCTGTGGAAGACGGGACCAATCTGATAACACAAGAAAAGCAAACCTACACACTGCACCACTGCAAAGATCTGCAAGTCCTGTTTGTTTGTTTGTTTGTTTATTTATAGATGTTTTTGAATTTGTAAATGATAAAAAAACATTCCAAATAAAACATGATATATGTATGACTGCCTAATGAAGGTCAAAAACATTGCCAACTAAGGACATTATCCAATTAAGCTTGTTAGACTTAAAGAGCCACTTACATCAGCACATTTTGGACCACATCACATTAAAACCATGTTGAAAATACTTTTAGAATTTTTTTAATATGTGCATTGTTCACACAAAAAATCAATCAAGTAAAATCTGTGTTTACATGAGTCACTGACTGCCCATTGCCAGACACAAGCTGCAGCTCCGTTTAGTGAGGAAAAGAAAAAAGAGTTAACCAATAACAGATCAATCTGTGCAGAGCATGGCATGCTGGTATCACCCAAACTGGTCAGTTATGAGTTAACTAGTCAGTGCATTCCTGAGTGCAGGAAAAACTATTATCAATCAGTGTCTTTACCGGCCGGCACAGGATGTGTTATTCATCATGACACAGTCAGTAGGCAGTGTTTGTGTTTATAAAAACCCTTTCGATTATTTAGCTGTTATTAGCGTAATAAAAAAAAAATAGATATTTTTAACAAAGAATCCCATGCTATTTAACACCATGAAGAGCACTTACAGTGAGGTAAATGGCCCTTCAAAAGCAGATACTATTTAAAGACCCACAGCATATACAGTGCCTTGCAAAAGTATTCACCCCCCCTTGACTTTTTAACTATTGTTTTACATTACAGCCTTAAGTTCAATGTTTTGTTAATCTGAATTCTATGTGATGGATCAGAACACAATAGTCTAAGTTGGTGAAGTGAAATGAGAAAAATATATACATAAAACTATTTTTTTAGAAATGGAAAACAGAAAATTGGCATGTGCGTATGTATTCACCCCCTTTGTTATAAAGGCCATAGAAAGCTCTGGTGCAACCAAATACATTCAGAAGTCACATAATTAGTAAAATGATGTTCACCTGTGTGCAATCTAAGTGTCTCATAATCTGTCATCACATACACACACACACCTTTTTATAAAGGCCCAAGAGGCCGCAACACCTAAGCAAGAGGCACCACTAACCAAACACTGCCATGAAGACCAAGGAACTCTCCAAACAAGTAAGGGCCAATGTTGTTGAGAAGTACAAGTCAGGGTTCGGTTATAAAAAAATATCCAAATCTTTAATGATCCCCAGGAGCAGCATCAAATCTATCATAACCAAATGGAAAGAACATGGCACAACAGCAAACCTGCCAAGAGACGGCCGCCCACCAAAACTCAGGGACCGGGCAAGGAGGGCATTAATCAGAGAGGCAGCACAGAGACCTAAGGTAACGCTGGAGGAGCTGCAGAGTACCACAGCAGAGACTGGAGTATCTGTACATAGGATGACAATAAGCCGTACGCTCCATAGAGTTGGGCTTTATGGCAGAGTGGCCAGAAGAAAGACATTACTTTCAGCAAAAAACAAAGTGCCGCGTTTTTAGTTTGCGAAAAGGCATGTGGGAGACTCCCAAAATGTATGGAGGAAGGTGCTCTGGTCTGATGAGACTAAAATTTAACTTTTTGGCGCAAACCCAACCCAACACATCACATCACCCAAAGAACACCATGGTGGTGGCAGCATCATGCTGTGGGGATGTTTTTCAGCAGCCTGGACTGGGGAAACTGGTCAGAGTTGAAGGAAAGATGGATGGTGCTAAATACAGGGATATTCTTGAGCATTCTTGTGCGTGATTTGAGGCTAGGATGGAGGTTCCTCTTCCAGCAGGACAATGACCCCAAACACACTGCTAAAGCAACACTTGAGTGGTTTAAGTGGAAAACTCTAAATGTGTTTGAATCGCCTCCTCAAAGCCCAGACCTCAATCCAATAGAAAATGATGCAATTAAATTATGCAAATCCTCAAACAATCTATGTTAATTCCAGATTGTGAGGCAAAAAAACACGAAAAATGCCAAGGGGGCTGAATACTTTTGCAAGGCACTGTATATATGTTTGAAACCAACTAGCAATATTAGTATACTGTATATATTATAAACATTTCCATTCCTCCTAGGTGTCAAAACCTGTTAAAAACAAACACAGAATGAATAGCATTATAGCAAAACTGAATATAATAATTAAAAACTAAAGTTTGTATATATTTATTTTATACTTTTACAAAACGTATCATCAGTTGAAGTTCTTTGTAAGTACATATTATAAATGTAACACTGCAGTGGTGTGTTGACTTCGGCTTCACATTCAAAGGGACCTGTTTGTCTCATTTCCATAGCAATGCAATGCAGGTAACTAAATGGTGAATAATGCACGTAAACATTAATGTGCATATATAGTTTCATAAATATAGATATCTAATAAGGCTACATAAAATGTATCAGGTCCAACATTAAGTTGAGTCAGCTAAAATTAATAATTTCCCATGGGCCTATTTATCAGGAGGCACTCAAAAAATGTTTTACTTTAATGAGACCAAGTTTTTCTTAGTGAGTGCTTCTTTATTGTTAATAACACCTGGAGACAAAAGGTGAGATATAGCAGCATGTTGTACTATGCAGTGTTACAATGCAACATATATTGCAATATGCTCATTACTGGAATAATACATTTTGTGAACAAGATAACTGGTTCCATTCACTTATCTCACTTCAAGTATTGCAAAGGCAAAGCCAAGGTTCCTGTTACATGGTTGTATATTCCTTAGGTTTTACTATACTGTAAAAAAATCAGCACAATGCAAAATGTTTATTCTGCTTTTTCTTTTGCTTTGTTCAGTCATTTCCAACTCTCCCTGACCACATGTACCGTAACACACCAGGACATCTTTATGTCTATGGTCATGCCAATCCACTTGGTATTCGTGGCAGAGATACTGGAGCAGGTTGCCAGTTCCTTCTCCAGTGGGCCTCAGCATACAGCTCCTTGTATTCCTAGGTGGTCTCCCATCCAAGTATTGACCAGGCCCAACCCTTTTTGGCCTCAGGGTGGGGTGACCTCTTAGTTCCCTAACCACCGGACCACCAGGGAACCCATGCATTCTGCTGTTTTTTGTATTATAATAAATTGAAAAGTTGTTTATATAGATCTTTACTATTGAAAGGGCCAGTTAATTTAGTACAACTTGAAGCACACCACCGTAATGTTCGCCTAAAAATATGCTCAAATACTTTTTGAATTTTCGAAATAGGTGCCTTTTTCACAGAAAAAAATCTGTTTACATGAGACTCTCACAAGTCCCCCAGGCAAACTGACAGCAAGAGCTGCTGCAGAGAGCAGATCATAAAGAAGGTTAACCCTTCCAAAATGAATTTGTGCAGGGAAATAACTGCTGGAAACTGCTAAATATGTTACTTTGGGTTAACTGATGGCTGATTACATTCCTGAATGCAAAGAGAAACCATACATCTTGTCTTCACCGGAGCTTGCACAAGTGATGGCATGAGTTGTTAATCATGAATCAGTCAGCAGTGTGTTTGTGAACAGACCTAAGACTGCAGATTTTTTAGCTGTTATCAGTGTAATTAAAAAAAGCAATAGATCATTTTAACATAGAATCTTATGCTCTTTCACACCATGAAGAGCATTTATAGTGAGGGAAATTGCCTTTTAAAAGTCATATAAGTTTGGACATTTCAATAACCCTTTAATAATGTATTATTATGAATATGCCAGAGTTTTGTAAATTTGTAGTTTTGTATTGTGAATTAACTTAAAATTAGGGCCTACAAGACAATCCCTTATATAAACTGCACACTTATTGTAGGTATGAATTTTCATATTACAAGCTATATCTTATAATAATCAAGCTATTAAATGCACATTTTTATTTTATTAGAAAATGTATTTAATAAAACTGTATTTTTGAATTATATGGATGCACAGCAGAATCTCTCCTTCGCCTTCACTAAATCAAAATAACTTGGGAAGCTGACCTACACAGTCAAGCAGAACCCTATGCCATATTGATTTGTGCATGCTCTAAAGCCAAAACAAAGTACAAAAGACCATCTGCAAAAATGAACTGAAGTTCTATCCAGCAGTGTATGCTATCTGACAAACCTCAAATCACAAACTTATTTCTGAATTATGTCTATTTCTTATACATAACCACATGGCTTAAAAACTGAAAAGGCAAAAAAACACACTGCATAGACTTCAACCAAACAACTGATAACCTAAAGGGTCTACCAATAATGACATACTCATTATTATTTGGATGTCAGCTTTGGCTTTAGTATTACTGCTCAAAGTTTCTGCATTTAATGTAACTTTAACATTATAGAATCAACAACTAAAGGTTGTTACAGACTGGTTATACGTTTATATGAAAGATATTATATGAACACAATTTTTAATATAAGTAACTCATCTCTGTCTGCTTCCAGGTAATATTAAATTGCAGAAACGTACAGTGGATTCAATCTTGGTGTCTGTAAACATGACAACCTGGCATTTGTTGAGCCCTATAAATTGTATTTAAAGTACAGTATTAATTTTTTTCTGGTTGCTTGAGTTCTGGATACCTGAGAGTCTACTATATATATAATTATAAATATATAATAGCATTTCCCTAAGCTAAATAAATCCTCCCCTATTTAATCACTTCTTGACACAAAGATGGGCGTATGGGGGGACTGGATTCCAGCATTGGCCCCAGAGATCGAAAGGGAAGGTAAGCCAACTCTATTTACTATTTATGATTACTGGTAATATACCACTATAAGAATGATGCGTGTGAAGAGAAGAGATGTTTTGCTTTTCTCTTTTTGACTCTCCCCACCTGAACTAAGAAATACAATTATGTAATTGTGGAAGGGAACATTTATAAAAGACAGTATCTGTTAACGCCCTGTTACAATTGTTATCGGCTGAAAATAAAATATATCTGGGATTTCATGTATAATGCACTGTAACATATCTTCTGTAACATGTTGTCATTTTATGCATTATATGATTTTGCAATCCATTATGCCTTCAATAAAAAAGATCGAAACAATCAGGCAAGTGATGCTAGCAGAACCATGGAGTTTTCTGGACAAAAAGAATAATTATAAAAACTGCAACTTGCCTCTGATTTAATTATATCACTTACTTTTACCACACTAATTAAGTGAATTGGGATTTTTGCCAATGTTATTCTTCAGTTGGAATACAGGCTCTTCTGTAAGCAATGCTTCACCTTCATCTTTGAAAAATACAGTTTCTTTCCCTAGCACTATCTACTGATGGCTGATAAAGAGCCAGTAAAAATAGATGAATTCATCACTATAAGTCATCTTTTTTGTATATGTGAGAGTATAGTGACTTGATCCATTCTTATAAGCTGCTTAAGGGTGGCAGTCAATGATTGGGATTACAGTTTGTGTGAACTTCTGCAAGCGGCTGTACAAGTATGTCAATTTATATGACTTACATACAGTTATTGATGTATTTCTTTTATTTTGTGATACTTCCGTCAGTAAAGTATGTTTACCTAAAAACATGGTAACATGGATCAAACCCATGTACAGTGGATATAAAAAGTCTACACACCCCTCTTAAAATGTCAGGTTTCTGTGCTGTAAAAAAATGAGACAAAGATAAATGATTTCAGAACTTTTTCCACCTTTAACGTGATCTATAAACTGTACAACTCAATTGACAAAACAAACTGAAATCTTTTAGGTAGAGGGAAGAAAAAATATAAAAATAAAATAATATGGTTGCATAAGCACACCCTTAAACTAACACTTTGTTGAAGCACCTTTTGATTTTATTATAGCACTCAGTCTTTTTGGGTATGAGTCTATCAGCATGGCACATTTTGACTTGGCAGGATTTGCCCACTCTTCTTTGCAAAAACACTCCAAATCTGTCAGAGGGCATCTCCTGTGCACCGCCCTCTTCAGATCACCCCACAAATTTTCAATCGGATTCAGGTCTGGACTCTGGCTGGGCCATTCTAAAACTTCTGGTGAAGCCATTCCTTTGTTGATTTGGATGTATGCTTTGGGTCTTTGTCATACTGAAAGATTAAGTTCCTCTTCATGTTCAGCTTTCTAGCAGAAACCTGAAGGCTTTGTGCCAATAATGACTGGTATTTGGAACTGTTCATAATTCCCTCTATCTTAACTAAGGCCCCAATTCCAGCTGAAGAAAAACAGCCCTAAAGCATGATGTTGCCACCACCATGCTTCACTGTGGGTATGGTGTTCTTTTGGTGATGTGCAGTGTTGTTTTTGCGCCAAACATATCTTTTGGAATTATGGCCAAAAAGTTCAACCTTGGTTTCATCAGACCATAACACCTTTCCCCACATGCTTTTGGGAGACTTCAGATGTGTTTTTGCAAAATGTAGCCTGGCTTGGATGTTTTTCTTCTTAAGAAAAGGCTTTCCTCTTGCCACTCTACCCCATAGCCCAGACATATGAAGAATACAGGAGATTGTTGTCACATGTACCACACAGCCAGTACTTGCCAGATATTCCTGCAGCTCCTTTAATGTTGCTGTAGGCCTCTTGGTAGCCCCCCAGACCAGTTTTCTTCTTGTATTTTCATCAATTTTGGAGGGAGCTCCAGTTCTTGGTAATGTCACTGTTGTGCCATATTTTCTCCACTTGATGATGACCGTCTTCACTGTGTTCCATGGTATATCTAATGCCTTGGAAATTCTTTTGTACCCTTCTCCTGGCTGATACCTTTTAATAATGAGATCCCTCTGATGCTTTGGAAGCTCTCTGTGGACCATGGCTTTTGCTGTGGGATGCAACTAAGAAAATTTCAGAAAAGAACTAGAGCAGCTGAAGTTTACTTGTGGTTCATCAGAGGCACTTTAAATGATGGCAGGTGTATTCTGACTCCTATTTAACACGATTTGGAATGTGATTGCTTAATTCTGAACACAGCTACATCCCCAGTTATAAGAGGGTGTGCAGACTTATGCAACCACATTATTTTTATTTTTTATTTTTCTTCCCTCCACCTAAAAGATTTCAGTTTGTTTTTCAATTGAGTTGTACAGTTTATAGGTCACATTAAAAGTGAAAAAAGTTCTGAAATTATTTATCTTTGTCTCATTTTTTTACAGCACAGAAACCTGACATTTTAACAGGGGTGTGTAGACTTTTTATATCCACTGTAATTACACAGGAACATTTAGAAATATATGTATACCATATATATTTGTCACAACAAATCTGCAATATATTTTCTAAATAGCTGTACCACATTTTAATTTGGGCTTGGCATTATAGATTTTTTAATGGATAATGAACAATAATAGTGTATTTACAAATTTTATTTCTGTTTTATTTTGCCACTTTCACCAGATCTGCATTTTTTCTTGGGATGAGACTTAGGATAGACTTCTTTTGAAAAAAAAAGCTGCAACCAAGATATGTGACTGGAATTTAAATAATATTAACCCTAAGACAAATATTTTATGATACACAATTTGGTTTATCTAAATTGATTATATGCCTTAAAAATTCCAAGTATTTTTCTATATATTTGCATATTTTATTCATACACTCTACTATCTGATATTAATACTAATAATTATACATTTATTTACCATTTACAACAATTAGTGATATATTTTCTAAAAAAATTTAATAATTTTAACTTTCATTCAGAGCTGATATTAACTTTGTAATTTTTAAAATATGTTTACATTTCTTATATATTTTCCTTTTCATTCACCTTACTACTTAACATTTACAGTTATTTTTGTACAAGGCAGTTAAACATAGATTTGTTAGCAACATATATTCATAGTTGTCAGTTCCATATAGAGCTAGTATAAATATTTACTTTGTATATCTAGTTATAAAGATTCTTAAAAACAAAAAAAAAATACTTTAAATATATATATTAGTTAATATATGGCATAAATATAAAAGAGACTCAGTTATATAGGAGATATAAGTGCCACTTCAAATAAAATACCTTTTAAGTGCAATGTCACCTTTGAGAATGATATACACTGACCTCTTAATTAGAGATACATTCTTCCACTAAGTGGTGAATTCCATGTGAGTAAATGTGAAGTCGTTGACAGAAAGTCAATGATTTTGGTATGTCCAGAGGGTGATGCTGTCTTCTAACGTTTACTGGACCTTGTATGTTTGCCTGAGGGTCCTCAGCAAGACTCAACGCTCAACTCATAAAAGAAAACAATAAAGTAAAGGCAGGACAAGAAATACATAAAGAATATATTTTAGTATAAACACCACCATATGAATATGCACCTTGTGATCTTTCTATCTAGGTGAATATGCACAATATACAGCAATAATAGGAAAAAACAACTTCATGCTACCTTGTTTTTTATATAGTTATGGTGAATTCATATCCTTGTACGAACAGGAATTCTCAGTTGCAAAATTGAAACAAAAAAAGTAATGACATTATTTTCTCCAGTACCTTACAACGGCAACTCAGGGGTTTTAAAATCACTGTACTTGTAATAGAACAAGGTGAACTATCAAGATCAAACACCTAGTGATTTTAGTTTTGCCCTACATATTACAATAACCAACCATAAATCATAAAACAGAAGACAGCTCAAGGAGTCTGCAATTCCAAAATAATATTGATGTGATACTGGACGAGTGGCTAGTCATGGGGCTGTGAGTTCAGGTCCCAGTGCTCACTGTGCAATGTTTAGAATACGGAACTGATTATTTCCTCTGAAATAATCATTATCTCAAAAATAATACACTATATATTTAAATTATTAAAACTGTTTAGAGGTTAATAAACATAACATATATCAAGGACACATCAGTCCGAGTGACCTTGAGTTGCTAACTATAATCTACTCATCTCTAAGTAACAGAAATTTGGGCTAAAGAACATTTATGTTTTGGGTCATACAATTTAGGTTCTAGTGCGATTACAGAAACCAAATACACTGTACAAAATGGGCCTCCATTCAACTGGCCAATTTGTAATTACTGGAGCCCATAATGTAGCCCGTAAATGTTATTGATTTTTAATTGGCCTCTTCTAGCTACCCGCAATAGATTTACGAGTTACAGGCTAAAAAGCACTGCAGTTGTCAAAAACATAACTCTGTCCTATCTTATCCGTTGATGATTCAAGCCTGCAATTGTTACCAGTGCTAAAAACACAAAATCCATTATCAATTGCAACAATTCCGAACTCGCAAGTGGGTTAAACACCTGTTCGTAACACTGCAAAAGCAAATAAACACACACTACTGTACTTTAAGATATTGGGAAAGCAATGAAAGGCATTGGAATTAATTGCACAACAGTCTCAAGCTTGAAAATCTGCAATAAAACATTATTTGTTTTACGTTTTATTTCTGTGTTATATAAATCCCAGGAATCAAGCAGTTGATACATATCAGGCCACCCACGTGGACTAGAAAAGTTTCTTCATTAATTTTTATTGATTTCTACATTGCTGGATTGTGAGTACGATCGCATATCGGACTTCTAAACACTAAGGCCCTCATTCTATTATCGTCCGTAAAACGTCCGCAAAGCTGCGATTCCTTGCGGGGCTCCCGTTACCTTGCAATACAAATAGACGGCGCCGCAAAGATATCCCCCTTATGGCCGGCCGCATATCTTGCAACCGGCCTCAAGGTCTGAAAACTTTAAAAGCAAATATAAATTCAAGACGACACTGTAAAGCTCTGTAAATGCTAGGGATCATAATGGGGGACATGAGGATTAATAGCAACCCCCTCTCAAGCTTGCACATCAGCCCAAATCCGATATTTCATTAACTGTTTATTTTACAGCCGCAGCGTGGGCGGGTCGGAGGTGCTCCAAGCCCTCGGGACTTTGTCCACGGATATTTGACATGAATTAAAATAAAAATTATTTTCGGATTTGAGTGTAGGGGAATGTTGTGCTATGAATGCTAACACCTACAATCACTTTATCGTCTCATCAGAGTGCAGGATGGCTTTATTATGGCTTTATTATGTGCTTAATTGTGTGCCTGCGGGACCTTTTTGCTGCAAGTAAGCTGCGGCTTGGTTTTAGCCTTGCAGAGAGGGTTCCCGGAGCAATTGAATAGCAACCAGGATTTGCTTGCGGCCGAAACTCTTGCGGCCGTTTAAGATCAAAGGCTTTCCTCCGGTGCGTGCGGCCGCAAGGGATAACAAGGCGCCGGCCGCAAGCCTGCCGGAGTCCCAGGCCGGAAGGGAATAGAATAGGCCCTGCATCTCCTACGGACGATAATAGAATGAGGCCCTAATTGATTAAACTCTATGTTTTACTGATGTCATGATGAAGGTCTCATTTACTATTGGCTCTTTCTAAATTCTAACTTACAAGCTTGTTTAATTGATCATGATCATGTTCTGAAATGCTACGTACATGTTCATGGTTTAAGGTTTTAGACTTCAGCCCTGTAATATTTCAATTAAATATATCTGTAACTGTTGCAAATTTCGAACCTACAGACATAAGGCCTGTATGAAGATAACTACGGGCTTGGAATTGAATGGGGGCTATGGTGTCCATTAACTAAATACAATTTTTTCAATATGTTTTTCTACATAATAACTTTCAAGTAAAGTGCCATTTATAAAAAAAAAAAAGAAAGATAAGCACAGTTAAACATACAATAAAAACATTATTGGTAAAAGATAGTACCAATTTGTTAATTTTATGTTTTATAGAGAAAAGCAAAAAAAAAGGGTGAAATGGGAAAGTAAATTATCTAAGGCTTAAATAGGGGAGACTAGTGTATACCCTTATTAAGATTATCTAGCCTTTATTAGTGTTACAGGTCTTAACTTTCTCTTATCATTTTCTCATATGCAGACATTTCATTATTTTAATTGCTAACTCAATTTCAGAACAGTTGGTCATAATATAAGGTATGTGAAAATGGGAAGTCAGACAGTAGCAGAGCTATGAAGTACAGATATTGTATATATTCAGTTGTTGTCTGGTTTACATCTTTATTATAAAACATTTGTGTGTTAAGACCACTCTAGTTTTTTTTAGGTGTGATGGAAAGGTTGGCAAAAGGGTTATACAAAAAAACAAAGACAATAATTCAAAGCAATTGTGTGTTTTTTTGGTGTTATGGGCTTAAAATATACTTGATATCATAAAAATAGTAGACATCATATGCCACATTTCCTTACAACAGAGACTAATACATTTCCTGGCATTTGATCAAGAAAAGCACTTCAATTGTATTAGTACTACATATTTTCTAAGTTCATCTATAAAATATTTAATTAGCCTTACATTTGTTTCAAATGTCTTTTGAATAACACATAAGAATAAATGTTACAAATATGTTGATTGATTGATCGGATAGATTGCAAAGGATCACACTGTTTGTAGATGAGATCAGAATAATTTTACATTGGAGGTAATTGCTAAAATGGCAAAATGTTCTTGTAACTATCATTTTCCAAAAGAATGGAAGATGTGGGTGGTACGTGACATCAAAGTAAGAAAGGGGAGTACAGTAGGAAACTAACACAAAAAGTGCATAAATGTATGGTTTGAAGTATAGATACTGTCCTGATCTCTTTGATGTGTACTCCTTCACTAAAACAGCAAGACACTTCCTTGTCCCAAGCTGTATGAATCTCAAAGAAACTGTTTTCTATAGTTTAAGAAGAAATAGGCAGTGGGTAGTTGAAACTATGTTAACCTTCAAAGCTTACAACTGCTGAGCATATAGCTGTATTTCTAATATTGAAGATCAAATCAGAAAAAATATTATTGTTTAATACTTTTTGTTTACACAGATTTAAAATGAGGGAGAATAATGTAATGGTGTTTCCTAACCTTTATTGGTAGAGTATGTATTTATACTTGATAACTTGAAACAGTTATTGCATTCTTGTATTTAGCTAAGTTTAAAATAAACTACTGAGGTACTAAAGCAGTAAGTCTGAGAGTATAACTAAATATATATACCAATACCACAAAGAGAAACTCATTGAAATACTAAAAGTACTATATTTTAGGACAGAAACAAAATATATAAATATAGATACAAAAATAATAGTTTCTAATAGAATCTTATTTGGCTTCTTTTGGATGTATTTGATAGCAAAATACCACACAGAGAACATCACATGAAGTATATTGATGTAATTTAACTTTTTAAGTCTATTTAAGTTTGATTACTCTCCCCTGTAGGCCTGGGCCTTCAGCCTTATTGGCCTAGGCATACATACGGCACAATTATTTAATTACATATTTATATGAAAAAGTAACCCCCTAACATTACTTTGACAAATTGGATTTCTCCACTGAAGCCTAATGTGACATTATAACTCTGTTTCTTTGTTCATAATTTTAATACTAATTTTTATTTTTATTTTGTAGCAGTCTTCAAGTAATGACCACTGAACTCTGGAATTGTTTCTTACATTGAATCAAACTTAATTGTTAAAACACTTGGTGAACTACATGAGAGATTTTGGGCTTGCTTGCTTTATATTGCCACTCCTATTGCTCAGAATTGGAGCAGCCATTTTGCCCCCCACATTCTCCCTCCATCTTTTTTAGCTACAAAGATGTAGCTGTTGTTGAGGTGGAGCCATCTACACAGCTGGGTAGGCTCCACTTAACAACATGACAGGTAGAAGTTTTCCTCCATTAGCAGAAATTGTGATTCATCCCTCTAACAGGAAAGGGTCACTTTATTAAACATACAATGTGTAATACATATTATTATTGTACAGCACACACAATTATGTTATTAATACAAATAATTATACTTACATAATGTATATCTCTACATATAAATACAGGTACATTAAAAAAACATATATTATCTATAGTTCTGAACCCAGCCATCTAAATGTATGTGATTTATATAATTACATAATTAGTTCTTTTATTAGTGGGAGAGTTTTGTGTGCTGTACAATAATATGTTTTACACATTGTTGGTTTTCCTTCTAGGATGATGGACCAGCAGCAGTAGAAATGATCCCCATGTCATGTTGTAAGCAGAGCCTACCCAGCTGTGTTGATAGCTTCACCTCCAACAGTGACACCTCCTTTGCATATTCTGTTGCAAGCAGCAGCTAAAAAAAGATGGAGGAAGATATTAGTGAGGAATGTACATATACTGAGCTATATGAATTTAAATATGAAGCAAGTTTCCCAAAATATCTCATATATTTCACTAAAATGCTTATAGCAAGCCATTTTTATTCAGTGTTTCTAAAAACATTAGGTTGTTTTATTCCTTTTTTTATTATTTATTTCAATTAAGCTTAATGGGAGGTAATGATTGCAAGCATATACAAACAAATTACTACTGTTGTTATTAGATATTACTGTGTATTTTCAATCAAGGATATGTAATAGTTGGAATCTTTACAAGGCCAAACCATTTTCATATTAAAACGTAATTGTATCATATAGCATTGATCTATAAAGAGACACTAATATGATCGATCATGCAAGGCACACTGAATGTTTACAGTTTCACTTAGTGCTGTCAATCTATTTATTAAGATATTAAGGGTATTAACCACACAAAGACACTTATTGCTTATTATAATTTTGACCTAAGTTATTAAGCTAAACCCACTCAAATTGCTTACTAAACAAAGCAACAATTGTATGTTATTTAATTATATATCCACCCTTTCCCCTGAATGATATCTTGTTTAGCAGAAACAGTTTACAAATTAACAGTGAATTTAAGCTTACTAACAAGGTTGATTTACAGTCCTATTTTATCTATGGGGAGGTTGGCTCAGGATTCCCTAAAAAGGAGAAGATTTTTCCAACCAGACCTCCTTTATTATGAAATCAAGTAGTATTGTGCTGTCTTACAGCCTAATTAAATTGTGATTCGGCCAATTGAATAGGGCTCTATATAAGCACAGAGCATATTTTTTTTACAGAAGTTTTTAGTTAGTGAACTCTATCCAAATGCAAAGTCTTCACTAACGAAAAACTTCTGTACAAAATACATGCTCTGTGCTTATTTAGAGCCCTATTCAATTGGCCGAATCCCAATTTAATAAGGCTGTTAATCTGCAAGAAGTATGTATATTGTAAATGTCTCCAAGTAAGCAAGGCAGAGAATAATGAATTATCAGGATTTTTACTAGAACCCTGAGATTATATTCTATATTTAATTAACCATTGTACTTGATCCTCTTAATTCACCATCACCTCCTCCGAATCATCCCTCTTTTTTCATCCCCATTACCACTCTCATTTTAAGCCCTTAAAAAGCTTCTCACCTGAACTTGCACACATTCATTAAAACACCACTGAAGTGTCATATTCATAGCATGCTCTGTTGAGGAACTTGACTTGATAATGTGCAAAATGTTTTTAAAACTCATTAGTTATTGTATTCAAATTTGTTTTAAGGGCAAACAGGGTTAGAAACATAGGAGGGATTTAAGGGTATTAAATTAGTTCTGCTGAAAGACTGCAACTTTACATAGCCTCTTGACAACAAATCTTAATTGAAAAGCAACCCAAAGTAGGATAATCCTCTCCTTCAAGCTACAAACAATCTATCTGCTCAAGATATACAGCCCTATTAAATTAAAGCCCCGTAAGTGCAACGTGAAGCTCGCAACAGCTGCAGGCTTGAAATCTTCCCGTGCTACTGTGCTATTAAATTAGAGCAGGCTGCGAGTTACGAGCCTGAGATGCAAACCCGTAAACTAGTTGTCATCCGTCGGATTTGTGGTTTTGCTGGTGATCAATTAAGCAAACTCGTAGTTACGGGTTTAGATGGAGCCAATGGAAACAGAGATTGTCATAATTGCATTACAAAAAAAATGGAGGTTGGATTTCAAAGTCTTACGGGGTTCAATTACGAGTTACGATCGTACCCACACTCCAGTCATAGTGCAATATTAATAAAGCCATAAATATAATATTCTATTACATGTGGGTTACAGTACATTGATTGCAGGGATCGGTATAACACAAAAAATAACCATGAAATAAAGTATTTTATTGGGCTGATTTGCGGGCTTGAGAATGTTGTGTTATTAATTCTAAAACCTAACATCACTTTCACTTTTATTATTTGTACAGTATGGTGTTTTTATTTGCATTACAAGTGCTTTGGTTTGGACTTTACCCCTCTTGCGAGTCCTCTCCAGCACTCGTAGGGCTTTGTGGTCCATTTGCGTGCTACGGGCTTGCTCTCGAGTGACTTTGTTGCAATTTAATAGCATGATTGGAATTGTAGCGGTTACGAGCCTGATATATCGAAGGAATTATGGCCACAAAGGTAAATGTTGCTTATCCCGTAGGTTTTTTTCACAGCAATTCCGCAGATCGGGAGCGGCCTGCTTTATGGGGCTAATTTAATAGCCGTAAGCCTTACTACAATACAAGCTACAGTTTTTCAAGTAGCTCTAATTTAATAGGGCTGATATTTCCTCATAAAACAAAGTGAGAAAGCTAACTAGGACCTATCCTCTTATGGTAGCGCAGCACAAGGCAGCAGCAGTGGCGGTGGAGGTGAGCATCCGATAGATGGCGATGCCGATATTCTGGTGCCATATCATAAAGTCAAGGCTTAGGTAAACTGTTAGGGTGAGGGTTAGGGTTAGAGTGAGTGTTAGGGTGAGGGTTAGGCTAACATTATAACCTTAGAATTTCTCTCACATATCGGCAGCGCTGCAAAATATCAGCATCGCCATCTAGCAGTTGGAGGCCGCACTGCAGCAGCGGACCTATCCCGACACCATAACAGGTTAGATCCTCTAACTATAATAGTTTGTCTACAAATGTCTTAAATAAATGCTAGTCTTAAATAGCTGTTACTTTACAAGCATGTTATTCACAAACAGCACTACAGTTGTCCTTTATCCCTGTATTTTTCAGTCTGATTTAAAAAAGTAAAAAGTAAAAAAGTAAAAAAATACATTTCCAGCCTCCCACTCTCCCACTGCATCCTTGGTCCATGTGTAGCATCTTCATTGGTTACTGTAGAATCAGGCAACCTTAATGCATATTTAGGTTTCCTGGATTATGAATGCATCTGATGGAGGAGAATCATGAGTGTATGAAACATTTTTTGCATGAAAAAATAAAAAAAATAACATTATTAAACTTACCTGAAAGTTTGCTAAATCCCTGCTAAAATTAGCATAAAATGCATAATAATTTTTGGCCAATCACATGCAGCTAATATTATGTATCAATCAGTGATGGTAGTTTGTGCAGGAAGGAATCATTGGATGAGTACTCTGCGCAAGTAAAGCAAGGAGGAGCCCAAACATGTTGGCTTGAAGGTTAGTAAAGGGTTAAAAACCATACCCAAATGCAGTGTTTCTATTGGAAGGTTCACTGTGCCTATGTAAGCACCTGTGGGGGTGTGGAAAACAAATTTTAATTTTATATAAAATAAATTTGTATCTGTATAGAATGACTCAATGTAATGTTTGTGTCCGATATAAGCAGCATGTGTTACATTAGAAAAAAATAAAAATAGTGTACACTGTCATGGGCAAAGTGACACGCAAAATGTCCCTTTAACATCATCAAAATTAAGTGTAACATCAGCACAAAATCCAATGTCTAAATTAACCAGAAAGACCTACCACCCTTCTTTACTTGGGCCTCTTTCATACAACAGTACTTACTGGACTGTGATAATTTCATTAATTAACCCTGGTTTATTTTATCTAAGTTATGATTGTTGAAGGGTAAATACATTATTAGACCACTTTACTATGTCTGAAATGCTTATTAATACCACTAAACTATTTTATGAAGGACTACTTAGCTGACTGAAAACATAATTGGATAAAGACTGTTATCTGTTAATAAAAAAAGATATCTCACACTGTATTCATGGGTACTTATATTCTTGACTAATGAGAGCATAAATTCTAATAAAAATAATTACATTTTAAAACAAAATTTCTATAGTTTTTTTTCAGAGGCTTGATATTTTGCAGCAATTATTTGAATGAAATTCAAATGGGTTTGTATAATTTGAATGTCAAGCTATGAATGTCTCGGTTCTTTTTCATTTGTTTAATGCATAGTGATAATCTATGGCAATGTATAAGCATTTACAACAAGATGGCTGAACGCCTCTTTTGGCTTTGACACAGGAAAGCGTTTAAATAAAAAATCTAGTTTAAGAATGCAAACTGTGTTCCTGCAACAGATTGAAGTAAAACATATTGGCATTTCCTCTGTTGCCCATAAATATATTCTTGACCTTAACTATAAATACAAAAGACAGAACGTACAAGCTTTCACAGCTCAGAATATTGCCTACTTTAATTTTAAAGAGTCTATGATTTTCTGTCATTATATAGGATTAGGAAGTACGACGTATCGGCATTTGTGTTTAAAAGGTGCACAGAATGGCTTCAAGAAAAGAAAAAAAATGAGAAAATTCCCATCCTTTCTCATGTCATCTCATCAGTTACAAATGTGTCATACTAATGACTAAGCAGGAGCAGGGGAGCAGTGACATTATGCACATTTATCTTGCTTTTTTCTGCAAAAGGTGTATCTGCATCCCGATACACTCTATCTCCTGCTGTCGCCATGATGAGTGCCCTCACTGACAGTAGACCGGATAGTCAGAATGCTACCTATCTGTCATTTTCCCTGCTGAAAGGCACCTTGACTGTGGTTAGGGACTCAAAATATAAGTAATGTTTCTTCTGTATCCATAAAATGCTTTCAATTTAATATTATTATTGTTAGCACGTAGATAAATGTGCAACTATCAGACATGATTATCTTCAAATATGTCTGAGATTTAATTATAAAATGAAATGAGTAAATGGAATTTAAGTAACCAGTGAGAGCAGGTGCATAAAGACCATTATCTTGATAGTGAAACATGCTGTGCTCAGTTTCACTTAAAACAGTAATAACTAATTGAAAATCTGCTTAGATCCTTGTTTCATTTTAAACGTCCCTTCCCTTTTCAATCTAAATTGCATCTCCTGTCACAAGCATGATTCTGCATGACGGTAGCCATGGAAATGATATATACAATATTATTCCACTGGACTATGGCATTTACCTTTAGTCGTTATACCAATACATACTGCATCAATTATCATCTTATTGCAGAACGGTTATTACCAACTGCAATGGGTTCTGATATCCTCGCTTTTAAAGGGTGAACTGCTTATGTGATTTAGATGGGGAGTCAGATTGTAAAACCTGTATATTAGCCCGCTGTAAGACTAAGCAGCATGTGTATTATAGAAATAGGGCCTCATTCAATTGCGATTTGGCCAATTGAATAGGGCTCTAAAAAAGCACATAGCATATTTTTTTAAAGAAGTTTTTAGTTAGTGAAGACCTTGCTTTTGGATAGATGTTTACTAACCAAAAACATCTTTAAAAAAAATATGTTATGTGCTTATTTAGAGCCCTATTCAATTGGCAAAATTGCAATTGAATGAGGGCCATAGTGTTGAATATGCAGCAGTGCCCTTTAAATAATTTAATTAAAAAGGCTGGTCCTGGGAGGTAGACCTTACTTAAAGCGGGAGGCGAAAGCTTGTATATTGCTTATAAAGCTGGTGGGGGGGAAGTCTTTTTCTAATTAATTATTATGAGAACAGTGTGGTGTGGAATGCTGCCTTCTTATTAGAGCATTGATCATTGATCAATGCAATCGAATAACACACATAAGGGATACATGGACAAAACACAGAGGACACAACAGGGAATCAATAAGAGAATGACAACATCACATTGCTTAATTTAGCCTAGTTATCTACTGCACAGCAATGTGCCAGCTACAACCCCCTAGCCAGTGCACATGACTATGACATACCCCTTGGAGGTAGTCTTCTAATGATGGTCTACTGCTGTGTACACTCAAAAGGAAAAAAAGTAGATTCAAGTTGGGAAGGCAGATACATAATACTCAAAAATGAATTGTGACTAGCAAACATACTAATGAAATATTGCATGTATCTGCCATCATTAATATGTTCAGCTCTAAATAACTCTAGGCCCACAGATACTTGTGAAAAAAATGCTTGAATATATATTTTGTGTTATGAAGTTCATTTTCACCCCTTGTATCCACCTGCTCTTTTTCATTGTCATAAGTAATACCTTTCCAGATATTCAGTTTACACAGGCACATTGGTTGCTTTCTTACTTACTGGTTTATTTTATTGAAATTGTCATGGGAGTATAGTTAAATTACCATTGTGCAATGAAAATATATATATATATTTGAAAATGTTGTGTCTGAATATGAGCATACTAAGCAGGGGGAAAAATAATTAAGCTAGTTTTTAAATAAAAAATATATATACTTTGATGCCTTTGCTGGACCCTGCAGATATTCATGATTCATGATGGGTTGTTTACATTTTTGGAAAGAAATGCTTGCATTTCCTGATACAAACAGCCAGGTTCTGGGCCTGTGAGGAGGAAGGGGTATGGTGTCAACTTCAGTCAGATCGATTTACCTCATCCTGTTCCCTCCCCCATATCCCACCCCACTGATAGATAAAGAAACTCACACTCCATGACTCAGCTCTCAGAAAACGATGTAACACAGAAAATATTGATTCCTCTACTGATAAAGAGGGTCTTAAAAAAAACAGATTTTCCTCCAAAATGTCCATGATTTACACAGTTGCTAATGTTTTTACATTTTTACATACGGTACATCCCAAACAAGTATTTTTTGTATAAAATACTAATGTTCCTATCAAATTCTTATAATAGCTGTTACACAAAGAGAAAACTATTAAGGGTAGTTAATTTAAATGTATCTTATGTTTAATAATCCTGTTTTCCATTACCAAATCAGCCATTTGAAGGGATAACATGACACATTCTAGTATAACCAAGAATAAAACAGGGCACTATTTCCAAAAGATAGGCCATGATAGCACAGGCCATAACATGTCACGGTGAAGGGAATAGCAATGATAGCTAGAGACGTTAGAAGAAAAGAATCTGTATAAATACTACACAGCATAATGAGAAATGATTTGAATATCTGCACAGAGCTAATAAGTTAAAAGATAATTACTATATTTTAGGCTTTGCCATGAATATGAACTGAATACGGAGCCAATGTGGCAGAATTCATATTATTCTCATCATTATAATCCCTTTTCTTTCTGTCCCTTATACACACAGATGTACACCGCTACACCAAAAGCATCATTTGAATGACTTTTCTATAAAAACGTTCCATCAGTTATTTTAACATCTGCTGATTCTGAATAAAGATGGGATTACCCTTATTGCAAATATAATTGCAGTACATCAAGCTTCTATAACTCTCTTACAAGTCTAATAACTTCCATTTAACAAAATGCTTCTATCTGTCTTTCACTCCCATATGTCATTTGTATTTATAACATTTTCTATTCTTTGGGATGTTCTTAAAATGAGCTAATAATATTTGTATCTTAAGATGCTTCTGAATCAAAACGACATACATTGTCTGCATATCATTTTTCAATTCAGATTATTAAACTGTGAAATGCATGTAACATACAATCTATTCATATAATTTACTGGTTTAGTCACCTTCATAATAGTAATGAAATGTGAAAAGAGGATTTCTATTTAATTATATTATTAACTGCACAATTTCTACTGTACAAAGTACCTTGAAATTAGCTGTGGTCAATTAAAGGGGCTCTTAGAATTTTCTTTTTATTTAATATGTTTAACTAGGTTGAATTAATTTTATCTTCATCAATGTAATTTTCATATAAAATGAATATTTCACTTATTACTAAGAAGCCAACAATTTAAGTATGTTATTTTTTAGAACCAATTCCTTTCTTCATGTTTAGTCTCCTGCATGCCTGCATTAGCTAAGATTAGCTCCCAGAATGCAGTGCTGCCAGGTGGCAGAATGGAAGAATGACAGCACACAGGTGAGTAAACAGGAATACAATGGTTGATCTAGATGTTCACATGTTAGTTTTATGGTTTCTTAAAGGAAGTGAAATTAAGAATTTTATAAAAAATTACAGTGAGGAGCATAAAATTAATCAGAGTCTATTTAATCAAATGCAAAAGCACTGTAACTTAAAATTGTTATTTAGAATCCAAAATATGAATCAAAAGTAATGTCATACATTTAAAATAATATAAACATATGTATTTATCACTGTTATTAACAATTATATACAAAGGCATCATGAATTGTCACTACTATATCTGGCAAGGAACATGAAAAGTATCTACACACAATTAAATTACCTACTAATAATAATAAGGCATACAAGTGACTAAGAATATATCGCACAGAAAGTTATTTAAAATAAATTGTAAGACTGAAGACAGGATTTGTAGTAGAACGAGTGTGGCACTGATCAAATTCACCACAGATAATATTCATGAATAGAAATAAACTGTGAGAGGGAATATATCTGTCCAGGTGGAATTATCAAAATGGAAATATGATAACATATTTAGGCTAGACAGGATAAATGAGAACATGTCAAGTGAGTGGAGGGATTTGATTGCAATGTGACAAAGCACTTTCTTATATTTAATAGGTGATACATCATCATTTAATCTACATGTAGAGAGATAACAGATCCATTTGGTCAATCAGTCTTCCTTAATTACTTTCTAATTATGAAAAACATTATAATAGTGAAAAAATATATATTACCAACACTCCTATATTCAAATTACCTTATGTACCTGATGCACTAAATGCAGATGTGGTATAGGAAGATTAATAATGGCTTGCATTGTGATCTAGGCTTAACTATGTCCTCTGAGTGTTCACTTATAGTTACTTTCTTGCTTTCGTTTGTGGGCATATTAGGGCATAGTGTACATATGTATGTACATTATGTATGTACTACACAGTGAGGAGAGACAGCGAGCATAGACTAGCTTCACCGACTCATACTGACATACCACCAGTGGCATGTACTAATAACATGGCAAGGTTCTATTTTTATATTTAAATCCCAATTTCCTGAGAATTAACTTTTATAGCATATTATGTTCTTTGGTGCATATATATATATATATATATATATATATATATATATATATATATATATATATATATATATATATATATTATATTGCTTAGTTTGCAAGCAGTAGAGAGAAAGCTTTCAATGAAATAATAATATATTACGTCTTAATCTATTAAATATGTTGTGATTCTCAACAAGGAAATATTAGTGGTCATGCAAATGTACAGGTGGAGTGTATGCAAATAAACATATAAAGGATGTTAAATCTTATCATTTCTACCTGTGACTCTGGCTTTTTTTATTTCATATAAATGTTTTAACTCAATTAATTTTATCCACTTCAATGTAACTGTGATATAAAATGTATACTACTTCACTTCTAAAAAACTCTTAAAGTAACACATTCTAGCCTTCTTCCTGTTTTTTCCTTATGTGAACTACCATTTTACACAGCTGTGACCTAAATCCACACCCACAGGAGAGACACTGGTAGTGTGAAGACCTCCTACATAAGTTTGGCTTTAGGTCACAATGAAAACAGGAAGGAAGGGGAGCTTACAGAAGGTAAGAATCATTTAATCTGGGCTTCTGAGAAATAGTTGAAGTCTACATTTTATATCATAATTATATTGGGGAGGATAAAATGAATGAATGAATTAATTGAGGTAAAACATTATATTAAACAAAAAGTTTATAGTCCATTTAAAGGACCACTGTATTTCATTTACATGTAAAGATCGTATGTTTTCTTTTTGGGCAGACTATTCTATACAGTTTACCAGACCTGGGCATTTTACGGCCGCAGGCCATAAAATACCCAGGTCTGATCATATATATTTCTTTGGACTATGAATACAATGTATCTCTTTGACAATGTTATGGCACCCAATGCACAGCCCAGGAGTAGGTGACTGAGTGAAGCTCCCCAGGCTCTGGACTGCCCAGCCTCCGTCAGCCCCTGTCCCGTATCCCATTGCTCAGTGGCTGGGTATCCTTCCCCTGCCAGAACTTCATACAGCAGGGGAGGGCAATTCCTAGTGATGTCACTTGACCCTGCAGTATGAAGCTCCGTCAGGGGAAGGATACCCAACCTCTGAGCAATGGCATCTGGGACGGGGACTGAAATTCACAAGTAAGAGGGGGGGTGAATGAAGTGCAGGGGGCTTGAGGAAGTGAATAGCGTGACAAGGTGCCCTGGGGGTTTTAAGGGGTTGAAAAATGCTCCTGTAGGGGGTCTGTTTTTTGTGTGTGGGGGGGGGGGGGGGGGTAAATGGTGCTGCTGAGGGGGCCCTGGGGGGAATATGGCTGCTGAGGGGGGCCTGGGGAGAGAATATGGCTGCTGGGGGGATGAATGGTGCGACATGGGAGCACTGTTTTTTAGGGGGGGAGTGAATGATGCTGCTGAGGGTGCCCTGCAGGTCTGGGGACTGAATATTGCTGCTGAGGGGGGGCCTGGGGGGGTTTGTGTGGTGAATATGGAATCTGAGGGGGTTGGGGGTTGAATGGTGCTGCTGAGCGGGGCATGGGGGGTAGGGGTGAATATGGCTGCATAGGGGCTTGGGGAGGGGTGAATGGTGCAACAAGGGGCCCTGTTTTTTTGCAGGGTAAATGATGCAGCTGAGGGGGCACTGGGGCGAGGTGAATGGTGCACCTGAGGAGCCCTGGCGGTCAGGTAGTGAATATTGCTGCTAAGGGGGCCCTGGGGGTCGGGGGGGGGGGGTGAATATGGCTGCTGAGGGGGCCTGGGGGTGAGAATTGCTGCTGAGGGGGTTGGGGTAGGGGTAAATGGTGCTGCTGAGGGGGTTGGGGGTGAATGGTGCTGCTGAGGGAGCCTGGGGATGTTGGGGGTGAATGGTGCTGCTGAGGGGGCCTGGGGGTGAATATTGCTGCTGTGGGGGTTGGAGGGGTGAATGGTGCTGCTGAGGGGCGCCTGAGGGTGTTGGGGGTGAATGGTGCTTCTGAGGGTGCCTGGGGTGTTGGGGTGAATGGTGCTGCTGAGGGTAGCTGTGGGGGGTGAATATTGCTGCAGAGGGGGGCTGGGGAGTTGAATATTGCTGCTGAGGGGGCTGGAGGGGTGAATGGTGCTGCTGAGGAGGCCTGGGGGGGGGGGGAATATAGCTATTGAGGGGGAGGAGGGGTGTATAATGCTGCTGAGGGGGCCTGGGAGTGTTTGACAAGAAAATGTACGGTAGTTATATATATATATATACAGTATATATATGTGTGTGTACATATATGGAACTGGAGGGTGGCCCTCCACAACAGTCCCAGTTTCTCATGTGGTCCCTTTGGCAAATGAATTGCCTACCCCTGCAGTATACCTTGTAAAATAATTAAAAGCTAAAATTTTAGCTTACTCTCAAGCAGAGAAAAGGGACAATAAAAAAAATAAAAAAAAGTTGTATTCATTTTAAAGTGCATTCTCTTTTTATTAGTCTTTGCCAAACAAGCAAACATTTGAGCTAAATTTGTAATTGCACTACTGTTGACTTTTGAGCTGTCCAGGGCTATTATGACATGTTTCCAATAGGAAGCTATTGAAATTATTTGTATAGTTTTGAAGTTTCTCTTCTATATTACATGGCAAGCAAGTAAGAATATCCAAATAAGATACCTGAAATTGCAACAGTTGTTACATAATTTATTCTTGGCACAGATGTTTAATAAACAGGACAAAGTTGGGTGAAAATTATCTCATTGTGCAAATATTACCATCAGCAGCACATCATTAGTGTATTGCCCCCTAATAAGCCAATTACACAGGTATTAGATGTACAAATATTGGCAAATAAAATGTAAATAATTACATTCTTCAGCACATTAAAGATGATTGTAACATTTCTGTTTTTTATGGGAAATTACTTGTATGTAATATTATTCAATACTTATCAGCATGTGATTGTCATTTGTTATTGGAAATGCTTCTGATGTTCACATAATAATTATTATAATAAATACTACAAAACAGCAACTCGGTTTGCCTGTGTGTCGAATAGAGGTACACCCAAGCACCCAAAATATTAAACATATGCTTGTACCCTCCATATGGAAAAGTAATATTAAGAGTATGACATAAATGCAGGGTTCTATATTTGAGCTTAAAATCAAATGTACACAGTGCTTTCCCTATAGCACCTTACAAGACTGATAGATGTGTTTTGTATATTAAGGCTGAAGGTAATAAGCTTCTTTAAACAGACGGTTTTTAGTGAGATTTTGAAGGTTTTGAGGCAGGAGGAAAGTCTGGTGGAGCGATGCAAGGAGTCCCAGAGAATAGGAGTAGCACAAGAAAAGTCCTGAAGGCGGGAATGAGACTAGGTGATGAGAGAAGGGGGAAGAAGAAGGTCACTAGTAGAGCAAAGAGTGCAGTATTTGGAGACTAGGGCAGAGATATAAGGCTAATTACTTCCTGTGGTCTGCATTCTCAGTTTCATTCTCAGTTTCATATGGCTTTAGACTGAAACAACAAACACAGATCCCAGAGGTAATTGGCAATTATTGACAATCAAGAGCCTATGCTTAGTTGATGGGTCAAAAAGTTTGACAGGTACAAATTACAAACTTCAACATACATTAACACACTCTTTAATAATATTCAAATTATAAAGTACTTGTTATACCTTTGATTTTACATTGTACCATTTTTGGAAACTTCATTTAACATTTGACATTATGATTGCTGAATTTATTTCACACAGAACCCATTTTTATTTCATTTTTACAGCTAAAGTATATGATCAGCCAATCCAAAAAAAATACCTCTCCATGAAGAAAAAAGCTAACTTACTATATGGATGCAATAGAAAGTTAAGTATTTTTTAAAATCCCCAATGCCTACATTAGCATAATTATTCACAACCTGCTTGTGCATTTTTATGAGGTGGGACTGACATTTATAATCATTGCAAATTCTGTACAAAGGTTAATATTTTTTCTTTAGTGATTCTGAAGGCTTGTTAAATAGCTAATTACATACCTTAGGGTGAACTTTTACAGAAACTAAAACTAAACATTTAGAGAGAGCTGTAAAATAACGTAATACATTCTCTGAGTTTCCAATTTGTATCAATGTAAAACTGGGAAAACAAGTCAGCAGTTTGTTTGCGGCTTTCTATAAGTTTAAGTCTATCTTTATTAAAATGTAATTGAAATAATAAATGTCAATAGAATGGGACATGGAAGATTTCTGGATTTCACTAGAGATACAATACAATATACCTATGTATCTCTTTACTTTTGTGTGCTTTATTTTATTAAGAAAGTTGGATGTTCAGTGTCTCATAGTGTCCAATCAGTGGGAACATTCTGCAACATGCTCCATGAGAGGGATCACTGGCAGGTTAATTTGAAACACTGCACTTTACAGTATGTGTATTCATGAACTGCATAAGCTGCAGAGATCAGACCCAAACATGTAAAAAATGTATGAATTTACACAGAAAATAGAGCTTTTAAGCACTTAAAAAAAGAACATAAAAGTAAATATATACACAGGTATATTATATTCCGAGATAAATCCAGAAACCTTCAATGTCCCTTTAAACTAATTGGCAGTTATTCTCTAATTTGTTTATGAATATAAAATCAATTTCTGCAATAATGGAAGAAAAGGCAGTATAAATTTGAATAAAATGTTAAGTGGTTTAATTTTATAAAAATATACACTGATAAATATGGATATTGTTATTAATTGCATACAGTTAAGCCAAGTGACAACCATCACAACACCTACTGGAAATGCTGTATAAAACATTTTGTTAGTCAAGCTCAAGAGCATTGTATATGCAGTGTAGAATGTGACAATAAAGTTGAATTAGAAGCTTAGGTTGACCATCTTCTTATTCCATACTGACACAAATAAACACACACAAAAAAAAATACACAGCAAATGATTTACTAGATCAAGTTTCAGTTATACGCTAATAATTTAAATAATATAAATAACACTAACCTCATAGGAACCTGGACCAGGTGTAACCTCCTTTGGTTCTTTGAAACGTTCTTGTCTTGGAACAGACACACACATTTGGGTATCTGCTTTCATTACTGGGTTATATGCTCCTGGCCCTGAGGACAATGAAACCATTTATTAAATTACAAGTGTAAGTATTTATAAAGAAAATATATCTCAACAATCACGTTACTCATGTTATATTTGATAGTTAGGCGGTGTTAAGTCAGAGTATTGTTAGCAATAAAGTATTGGTAGGTTTAAGATACTAAACATATATGAGGAGTCATCAACATGAGTTCAAATCATTCTTAGCTCTAAATTCAAATGAGCATTAGTTTGCTTCATTGGCTAAAAAGGATAACATAGGCAACATTCATACAATATTATTATTATATTATTATTATTATTATTATTATTAATATCGTTTATTTGTAACGCGCCAACATATTCCGAAGCGCTATACATAAGTTAAGTTACAGGCAATGACAAGTTCAAGATTCACACATTGCAATGGATGGAGGGCCATGTCTTTGAGCTTGGAATCCGGTGTCCATAGCGCTTTCCCTGAAGCACCGCGCAGGATTGAAACTCGCAGACTTACAATCTAAATATTATTCACAGGTCAGTGTGCAGCTTTATATAAGAGTATCTAAGTTTTGCAGATGGTTTATTCATTTGCTCTGTTTGGTTCCCTGCTTTCTAGTTGTCACATGGCTCTTAATTATAAAATACTAGCGACTTGCCCTTTAAAAATGATGGGGCAATTTTTTTTTAAGCCATGGCAATGCTGTTTGAAACACAATGTAACGCTTTTTCTACTCTGAGGACCTTTGGCGCTCATAGTTAGCCTCTACTCTCGTTTACTTTTGCTCCTCTGAGCGCCTTTGGCTCTCATCACAAAGACAGATATATAAGTCTATTTTTTTCAATAATAATTAATTAATTATTTATTTACCTAATAAATGAATATACTTTACCTATTTGTAATTGATATATCCAGCAATGAATAGCCTGATGAGCTAAGTATCTCTTTTTATTTTCCTGCAGCATACAATGTACAGTTGGACTGTTGCTGCCCTGAGGTAGTTACGGGTTTAGATGGAGCCAATGGTAAAAGAGATCGCCATCATTACGTCACTGAAAAATGGAGGTTAGATTTCAATCCCTTACGGGTTTGAATAACGAGTTACGATCGGACCCGCATTCCAGAAATAATGCAATATTAATAAATCAGTAAATATGATATTCTAGTCCATGCAAGTTCCATTATATGTATTAACACATTGCTTGCCGGGATCAATATAACATGGAAATTAAAAAAGTATTTTATATTGCAGATTTGCGAGCTAGAGAATGTTGTGCTATTTATTTTAATACCAAACATCACTTTCCCTTTCATTCAAAATACAGTAGTGTGTTGATATTTTCATTTACAGTGCTACGGATAGGACTTTAACCCCCTTGCGGCTCCTCTCTAGTACCCATAGGCTTTTTGGCTCCATTTGCGGTTTACGGGTTTGAACGCCAGTGACTTCGTAGCAATTTAATAGCGATTTATCAACGTAACATTTAAAGACTTGACAGATCAAAGGATTTGCAGCAACAGAGTTTTCTGATTTCGACAACCCGTAGGGTTTTTCCGTCTTTAACCCGCAGATCAATTGCGGGTAGCTGTAAGAGGCCAATTTAATAGCTGTAAGTCTAGCGGGCTCCGTTATGGGCCACGGGTTTTCACGTTGGGGGAATTTAAAAAGGATGTAAGTATTCAAAAAAAAATCATAAAAACACATAGTGGTGAATCCCAAGTCATGCAGCTCACAAAGACCAAGCTAAGAAGGCAAACATTTCATAACCTAATGTAACTTTGTATATTATAAATAGAGGTAATTCTAATGACATGTCTGTATATATATTAGATTGGGTACCCTGGTGGCTCAGTGGATAGGATGCAGGTGCACGGAACCAAGAGGTCACACTGGTCAGTACTCGGATGGGAGACCTGGGAATACCAGGAGCTGTATGCTGTGGCCCACTCCAGTAGCTCTGCCATGAAAACCAAGTGAATCAGCATGGTGTGTTGTCCATGAGGTCACGGAGAGTTTGACACGACTGAGTGACACCATTTACATGTTTTACATTTATATTAGAGTAATACAAGAATTTGAATAGTGACACCATCTTTACATCTAGTTCAGAAATATTTTTAATACAGCTTGGTTCCCAGTTACTTTTACTAATAATTATCCAATCTAGGAATTATTTCTAAATGAGTTATCACATCTACTTTTGTTTGCTAACATGTCAATTTTAAGTAATTACTAAAACTCCAAATTTCACTAAATGCATTTGGTGTATTTAAGTGCCAAATAATTTAGATGACATATGTGTATAAATGTATTTTTTATTTAATCAAATGGTAATGGCTTCTTTAATCTCTCCTTCCCATTTTCATCAGTTCAAAAAGTGAAACGTTACATCCATGCACTTATTACCCTGAGATTTTGCTCCTCCAGGTATGAAAGGAAATTTAGAACAAACACATACAATATACCTAGTGGTAACATTTTATATATTGCTGGAACAGTAATCGTCCAATGCAAGAATGCTCCTATATTGGCTAAATACTTCATAACATTATATTTTAGTACTGGGGTCTATACTATAGACGGCTAGTACTCCCTTTTGGGATTTAATACTTCATCCACCACTGCACATTATTTTACAAATGCTGGGTTAGTCTTTACAAGATTGGCATTTTGTATTTTTCTAAGCATTAGGAAAAGATATAGAAGCAGAAATATCAATTGAATTTACTTTTGGTTGTTTTTTGTAGTTATAGGCTATGCTTCCATTTCTTTGCTGGCGAGAAATACATAATGATAAAAAGAGTGATATATTTGTAGGTAGTATGACCATCTTTAAATGTGAACGTTACACTGTGTTTTATTTACTACATATAAAAGCAGTACAGATACTGACATTAAGTACAATATATCAAAACACAGACATATCAAGGAATCTGGATAAATAAGGTATATTTTTTTACTTCCCGTCTTCACACTCTAGTTAACGTACAATTGCAGTATATTCGACATACAGCATTTCTTAGATTGGCTGCAATTTTAATGAAGAAGCATGATCTTTTTAATAGTACAACGTATTTATAAAACCCAAGCCAGCATGGATTATTTATTAAAACCATTAATGAGGGATGACTTAATAAAAACATGCAATAACTAAATAAAACAGTTGGCAATTGTAAATTGGTTTCCATTACAAAATGTATGTTCATATTGTACAGAAGATAAAATGTTTGCACTGCATTTGTACAGTAATCTTTATCTTTCATTTTACAATATACCAATTAAAAATGTGAAAAGAAAATGAGCAAGTCACTATTAGATTGTTTATATACTCAAAGTAAATGAGATGATAGTCTCGCTTGTTTAGTCATCACATAAACAATTACAGAGCTGTGGAAAAGGAAATCAATGAGCTGTAGGAGTGAATACAAGATTTTGTCATTGTTTGTCTTGGAAAACAAAAGCTTCTTTCCACTGAGTTTCATGACAAGTTGGACATCAATTCCAAGCCAATACTTCAGTAGTTTTTTCTCTACAACATTTTTACTCTGTATTAGTACTGAAAATATTCTGGTATGAGAATTTTTTTTTTCATACATATACATTGGTCTTGGGATAATCAGGGATGTGATATAAACATATTGCACTCCTCTTCCAAACACTTTCTTGTTCACTGTTGATCACCCATTTGGATTGTACTCTGTTTCTTCAATTTACACTCTCTCACAATGTTTTTACATCTTTACAATACCTATTTTTACAATACCTTTTTTTTTTTGCCTGGTGCGCTTACTTTTTCAGTAGTAGGTAGCAGACCAGAGCATGTGTAGATCAGCCAACAGTTCAGGGCTAGAGGTAGGCAAGACATTATCTAGACACATTCAAGTGGCAAGGGCTTGAATAAGTCTAGATAATCTCGTGCCTTCCTGTATTCAGGTATAAATAGGTGGCCAGAGCTGGCAGTAGGGAGAGAGAGAGGTAAAGTTTGTGATCTTGGTCAAATAAATAAATAAACAGAGAATACATGACTAAAATAGCATACCGACAGACTATGGGACCCATTCCAATCTTTTACGCATGGAACTTATGTTGCAAGTTGTACAGTAACTCTGAGAGAATGCACCACTAAATAGGCTAAAATGGTCTGCGTTATCAAGTTACGGTGACCTGTCACATTCAAATTTCCCTCCAAAAAATGTAGGAACACCAGGGATTTTCTCTCCCATGTTGAAGGAACCCTTGGGATTTTTTCCTCCCACGCACAGAAGGTAACCCTGCTAACCGCTACCCACTTATTAAAACCCCATGCCACAGAAGACATTAAAGGACCTTCATGGCACACAAAATTAACCCCTATGCACCTAAGTATACCCCCATGGTTATGGTTTAACGTCTTGATTGGGGTTGTGGGTGGGAGAGAATCCCCAGGGGTTACCTTCAATGCATGGGCTTATAGGGCTGATTGGTAGTGGGGTCTTAACTCCCCTGCCAATCTCTTATTATTTTTAACACCTTCTCTGCCATGGAAAGGGGGTTTATGTAAGAAGTTGGGGATGGTATGTTTTTCACTGCAGCCCTGCCGTGGAGATTACTGAACTGATAGCTCAGTGTCTCCTGCAGCAGGCTGCATGGGGATTATATGCATCAACCTGCTGTGAAACAGCCCTAGTGCCTGGTCCCCAGTTTACTGTGATTCTTGTAGCAGATCTGATTGAAATTGATATATAGCTTCCTGATATCTCACTGTCATATAATATTCTCATCAGCTGAGATATATATATATATTGTATATATACACACACATCTCTCTCTTGCTGTATATATATATATATATATATATATATATATATATATATATATATATACTCTTTTACTGCATCCCATACTACTTCACTAGAGTAAAGAATCACTTACATTAACCTTTCTCCAAAACTTGCACACGTCACATTGCTCTGAGGATTCATCACTTTGTTCTGTCTCATCCTAATAAAAGCTGGGTTATCTTCATCACATGTCTCCTGATCTCTAGCCTGTTGCACATTTAGCAACAAATTCAGACTTCACTTATACAGTATTCCTCCTCTGTACTCCAAAACCATGACCTACTGTTTAGGCCAATTATTCTCTGTGGGCTGTACAAGCTCAGTCAAGAGGAGGGATCAGCTGGACTTATTAGGCCCTCTCCGCTGCAGGTTTCTATTGTATTAGTGCTAGGGATTTTCTGGAAGGAGGCTTGCTTCAGGATGTCAAATGGGAAGCAACAGTGCAGCTCTGCATCTACGAAGCTCCTGCTCATTCTCCTCTGGTGGTCTAACATTGACCATTAATGAAGTCTTTCTGGCCTGGTGCTGGAGATCATGTAACTCCTAGCTCTAGAGCACTCTCCTGTCTGCTCTGCATTAACAGGTTGCCATGGCAACCTGAAGCATCACAATGTTCACCGCAAGATTCTATTCCATCAAAGCAAAGCTGTCATCACACCACCTATCAGAAAAGGTGGATCTTTCCTGTTTCATCCCCGACAGAAGAGTTGTGCAGCAATCATTAGGTGGCACAATGGTGCTGTGACGTCTTATTCAATTTGTTCTTAGAGTGAGGGCTAGACTTAGGTTTTAGGGTTAGAGTAGTGGCAGATGATAAGCTTTACATAGTAAAATAGTGGCTCACTACTACCCTAACCCTGAACCCTAACCCCTAGCACTAAACCCTAAGTCTAAACCTAATCCTAAACCTAAAGAATTGAACAAAGTCTTGCACTGCACCGTTTTGCCACCTGCATGTCACTGTTGGCGGGGACGAAAAGGAAAGGTCGATGAGGTATCAGAAAAAGCTTGGTGGACTGGTCAGTAAGGCTGATTGACAGGTAAAAACTGTAATGTTGTATGTCATTTTCCTGTAAAAAATATAGTTTTTAATAACATTTAACTAACAAAGCACGTTTTATTGTCATATTGGAGTCCTTCTTTTGTCACATTTGTCACAGCTAAGTAAACTTTGCATTTAAATTATACAAGAAGGAGGGAACAGAGGCATCTTTATGTGACTATAAGGAAATCAATAAGTATGGCAAAAGGGCTATTAGACTGGCTAAAATAGAAAACGAGAAGTCAGTTGCAATGGAAAGTAAGACTAACCCTAAAATATGTTTTAAATATATTAATGGGAAGAAGGCCAGGAAGGAAGCTATAGGAACATTACAATGTGACACAGGCCATCTGATAATTAGTGACCAGGAAAAGGCAGATGAGTTAAATAGGTTGTTTTCGTCGGTATACACAAGGGAGGTACCAGTGGTTGGGACACTGCAACATAATGGGGCTACACTACCTTCACCAAATAATTGGTTAACGCAGGAAGAAATCCAAAAGAGATTGGAGAAAATAAATGTTAATAAAGCCCCAGGTCCTGATGGAATACATCCACGGGTACTGAGGGAGCTGGGTTCTGTAATAGCCAAACCATTATATATAATCTTTCAAGACTCACTCACTACAGGGTCTCTACGGGATGACTGGAGAAAAGCAGAGGTGATACATATATTTAAGAAGGGAGCAAGAGCAAATCCGGGGAATTATAGACCAGTGAGCCTCACATCTGTAGTTGGGAAGCTTTTAGAAGGGTTAATAAGGGATAGAATACAAGAATATGTCTATTTGAACAAGATCATAGGTAGCAGTAAACACAGATTTATGAAGGATAGGTCGTGTCAGACCAATCTAATTAGTTGTTTTTATGAGGAGGTTAGTAGGAACTTGGATCAGGGCAACTCAGTGGATGTAGTCTTTTTAGATATTTCAAAGGCATTTGATACAGTGCCACATGGAAGACTAGTGAGCAAACTAAGGGATACCGGAATTGCAGTAAATATCTGCTCATGGATCAAGAGCTGGCTAAAAGACAGGAAGCAAAGGGTAAATGGAACATACTCCGATTGGTCTAATGTGATAAGTGGGGTTCCTCAATGTTCAGTATTAGGTCCTCTCCTTTTTAACATATTTATTAATGACATAGAAGTAGGACTCGAAAGTAGTATCTCCATTTTTGCTGATGACATTAAGTTGTGCAAGGTAATAAAATCAGATAATGATGTACTTTCCCTACAAAGGGATTTGCATAAATTAGAGAAATGGGTGGCTAAATGGCAGATGAGATTTAATACAAATAAATGCAAGGTTATGCATTTGGGAAGGAAAAATAGCCATGCAATCTATAATCTTAATGGAGCAAATCTAGGGGTATCAGATACTGAAATGGATTTGGGAGTACTAGTGGACAACCACCTAGGTAACAGCGCTCAAAGCCAAGCAGCAGCTGCAAAAGCAAGTAAAATATTTGCATGTATTAAGAAGGGTATAGAAGCAAGGGAAGCAAATATAATTCTGCCACTATACAAAGCCCTAGTACGCCCTTATTTGGAATATGGAGTACAATTTTGGGCACCACTTCATAAAAAAGACATTTTAGAGCTGGAAAAGGTACAGAGAAGGGCTACAAAACTAATAAGGGGAATGGAGGGGCTAAGTTATGAAGAAAGACTAACCAAATTAAACTTATTTTCGCTAGAAAAAAGGCGTATACGAGGGGATATTACCTTATTTAAATACATCCAGGGTCAATATAAGGCTTTGTCAAGTGAGGTTAGAGGAAAAAAGATTTTACCTTAAACAAAGAAAAGGGTTCTTCACAGTTAGGGTGGTTAAACTGTGGAATTCTCTACCAAAGGAGGTGGTAACAGCGAATTCGATAGACAACTTCAAAAAGGGGTTAGATATATTTTGGAATAAAGAGGGCATTTAAGGCTATCCTAGATAACCAGCGAAGGAATTTCTCCTTCTCCAGGGAGAAATTTGATCGCCAGTTTCTGGGGTCAGGAAGGAATTTTGCTTTTTTTTCCCCTTATGAGACAATTGGCAAAGTTTCAATGTTTTTTTTTTTTCTGTTTGTCTTCCTCTGGATCAATTAACAATTAATAATAAATAGTCCACATTAAAAAGATCAATAGAGATCTAAAAAGGTTGAACTTGATGGACTAACTCTTTATTCATCCTCCAATACTATACTATTAATAATTATTTAATCAACAAATTCATTAATAACTAATCCGCATATTGCAGATCAGAGGAGATCTTAACAGGTTGAACTTGATGTACTGAAAGTCTTTTTTCAACCTTAATTACTATGGGCCTCATTCTATTACCGGCCGTAAATCGGCCGTAAGGCTGCGATTCCTTGCGGGGGTTCAGTTAACTCGCGATTCTATTATACGGCCCCGCAAGGATCTCCCCTTACGGCCGGCCGCATATCTTGAAACCGGCCGTAAGCTCTGAAATCTAAAAACGCAAAAATAAATTCAAGCCTGCACTGTACAGCTCTGTAAATGCGAGGGATCATATTGGGGGACATGAGGATTAAAAGTAACCCCCTCTCAAGCTTGCACATCAGCCCAAACCCGAGTTCAAATTAACTGTTTATTTTCCGGCTGCGGCGTGGGCGGGTCTGAGGTGCTCCAAGCACTCTGGACTTTTTACATGTATATTTTACGTACATTAAAAAATATATATTTTACGGATTTGAGTATAGGGTAATTATGTGCTATTTTTGCTAACACCGATTATCACTTTATAGACTCCGCAAAGTGCAGCATGGCTTTATTTGAGCTATTTTAGGTGCTTAATTGGTGCTAGCGGGACCTGTTTGCTGCAAGTAAGCTGCGGCTCGTTTTTAGCCTTGCAGACAGGGTTCCCGGAGCAATAGAATAGCAACCAGGCTTTTCTTACGGCTGATTTCCTTGCGGCTGTTTTAAATCAAAGGCTTTCCTCCGGCGCTTGCGGCCGCAAGAGATAGCAAGGCACCGGCCGCAAGCCTGCTGGAAGCCCCAGCTGGAGGGGAATAGAATAGCCGGAAAGCTTGCGGCCGGTCCTTGCGGCCCCGCAGCGGCTGCGGCCGGTAATAGAATGAGGCCCTATGTAACTATGTAACTATGTAAACCTACAGGAATTATAATATCCTGACAGCATCTAATTACATGCAACTTTAGGAAAACAGAGTTATAAAAATGTGTACATGTAAACTACTGTTGGTCCAAAAACATTGTATGGGTTATTTTTGTGTATTTTATTTATTCATTAGTTTCTTCTGGTTTGCAGTACAGTGTGATGGTGTGATGCAGTACATGGTACCCACAAGCACCAGGCCATGTTTTGCTGCCCCTTATGACAGTGTTTTCTGAATAGTGCTCATCCTCTAGTTTTACATTTACACTGAACTGCCACCTGCTTTGTAAGGTCAGAATGTATGTGTTCTTTTTATGAATATTTCAGTACTGACGGGAACCTTTGTGATATGACTTGGCATCAAAGCCAACCAGACAAGCAGTATGAGCCAAACCATTGCATACATATCAGTTGCATTAGTAAAACCTCTTTGTGCTTTAGTCACTGCAATACCTTTTATCCCCTTGAGTATTGCGAACAGATCAGCAATAAAGTCAATTTGAAAAATGTTAAAGTACATTAGGACAGCTCATATTATGCAAATATTAAGTGCTGCTTTCATCCTTTCTTTAATTCAACATCAGACCATCAATATAAATTAGGCATAGCCTTCTCCTGAATATTTCTTGGAAAAGAGCTACAGTCTTCCCTATACAGTCTCATTCACTAGTTGCATTTTCTGTATTATTTAGTTTTTTGTCTGTATTATTGTATTATTCAGCAAACAAGAAGGCTTTAGACAAACTATTGTACCATTGTTTGCCCCAGATACACTGTATGTTTGGCAACAAAAATCATAGTTTATGCCAAAGCAATACTGTGTATATTTGCTAAAATGGCAGATTTTTAAATCACAGGTCAGTGAAGAAGAAAACTTATAATTCCAAATCAAATACCTATGTCTGTATCATGAAAAGTATGAAATGGGAAAATCAAGAGCAGACGCCTCTTATAATTATATATTTTCCGCCCCTGTGCCGGCTCACTCTCTATGAAATGTCAGCCAATGCTACAGGGCAAAAATTGCATAGAATGGAGGAAATGGATAATTTAGAAATATTATACGTGCTCCTGCATAAGAGTGCAGTGGAACAAGGTAGTGAATGACTGTTTTGCTAATACTATGAATGCTTTAGTATTTCTACTGTATTAGACAGTGTACTATTATGAGCAACACAGTAGTAATTAAGATTATAATATATTAGTATAATACTGCTGTAGATATGGTAATATAGCAATACAGTGATTTTTGCTCTATTGAACAAATAAGTTCTATTCAAGAACTATACTTGATAATGGGCACACTATATTTGGGTGATTTAGTAGGCTGGACGCTATCTGATGATGTCACTAGCTAGCATCTAGGCAGCGCTCCACATGGACCTGAGCCCATAGTTTAATGCCCCTATCCCTCAACTGCTGCATATGCTGCATATGCCAAATAGCTGAATGGTGCAGCTTCTAATAGAATTTAGGAGGGGTTTTGGTAATGGGAGGAATTTAACAGAGGAATTATTATTTGTATACAGCATTTCAATATAAGCAATATAGCTCCTATTTATACCAATGCTGACATTAGTATTGGTATAGACCTTTGTAACAATTTATGTTGCCAACTAAGAGCAACTCTATTAATTGCACTTTATGTTGCATGATAGTGCAATATTTCACTGCAGTACCTTACTGCAGCACTTTTAGCACTCAGCACCTTCACTTTTGAACCAGTCACTTTTTACTGGTACATATATATTTTAGTTTTAGTCACTCTCTATATGGTCTGCACCAATACTTTTAGGTATTTATAATATATGCTGATCATTTTTTGATACCAATAGAGATTCATATTATATTCCATTAGTAGGTCCAACTGTATCACTCTTTATTTTTATCAACAAGGATTTGAATACATTATTTAATAAAAGTTATATTTTTAAATGTTTTTGCACATTGAATTGAGATCAGAACAGGGTGTGCCCCAGTACAAATGAGATCTGTTCTATCCTCCTCCCTTTTCTATTACATTCATTATTATCTCAGGGAGCACCCTGTAATCTTTCAATAAGGTCAACATTTTGAGCCACCACAACTTCTTTTTATTTTTTTATTCTACCAAGGTCTAACATTTTTACCAACTAAGATCATTTAAACATATTGCACAACACATGAAAGCTTTCTCTTGCCCTTTCACACTAGAGCTCCACAGCCTATGGGGATGCTGAACTGTCAGCAAATTGAGATTAAAAAGTAAGTGCAGATTGAATATGATGTGAAATCTGTCACTCTGGGGGCTTCATAACATCACTTGGAGATCTACCAGTACATTTAGACATCACTGTTTTCAGTTGTTGAAGCTGTGCTCTACTTTTAGACATGCCATAGATGTCCAGAACGCTCCAATACGTGACATTGGGGAGCTCCACGCCTAAAAGGCCAGAGCAATTATGAGGCAAATAGGGTCGTGTTATAGCAGTTCTGAAAATTATTAGTACAAAAGGAGTGATAACTTCCAATTGAAATATTATTATGACTTATGTTATTAAATTCTGCTGCTTGCAGGTCATAGGATCCTTTAGAATGTAAGTTTGTGAGTTTCAATCTTTTTAGGTGCTTCAGGGAATGCACTGTGTATATCTGACTGAAAGCTCAATAACAGGGTCTTTCATTATTTTTATTGTGGGGAAATTGTTTATACTGGTACCTAACCCCTGTATAGCGCTGCAGAATATGTTGGTACGTTATGAATAAAGGAAATAAAAAATAATAATAGGAACAAATGTAAACAGCCATACATATAGTACAAGTATAAGATCAGTTTTTTTTTATTATATATGGTATGTTGTTTTACAGGGCTCATGATCTGTATCATAAACCTTATCCATAAAGAAAAAAAATTCTGATGATTTTTATTCATTTTCTAGGGCAGTGTGATTTGCTTTAACCCATTAGTACAAACTTCTGTCTTTGAGAAAGCATTGAGAAAGTTTCCAAACTTTCAAATTTTAAGTTAGAATAAAACAAATAAAATAAAAACTGGACAAGAGATGTTACTACGATTTCCCTACAAATTCCTTGTTAGCAACCCTTCATTAAAGTTTTAATAAAACAAGTGTACAGTAACCCCTAACTTATCCCGTAAGACATACATCTATTAAAATGGCTCTGTAAAGCAACCCGGCAACAACTTGCGAGATAAGGGTGAAAAAAACCTACGGGATGTCGAAATTTGAACTCCATGGCCGCAAATCCTTTGTTCTGTCAAGCACATAACTGTTACATTCCAATCACGCTATTAAATTGCAATTAAATCACTGGCGTTCAAGTCCGTAACCCGCAAATGGAGCCAAAAAGCCAAGGGTCCTAGAGAGGACCCGCTAGGGGGAGAAAGTCCTATCCATAGTAAATGCAAATATACACACACTACTGTATTTATAAGTAAAGATAAAATACAATATAAAATACTTTTTTTTTTTTCAAATAAATATACAAACATACAAATAAATATAAAATTGTACAGCAAATATACATAATATAACTTTCAATGGCATTCAAACTGGAGGGATGATGAGGAGTATTGAGATGCTCTTATCCTTCTAAGGGTCTGACTCTGATGTTCAACAATTGCATTAATATTGGATCAGTGAGTTTCATCTTCTAATGGGGACTTAATACTACAGTAATGATCCCAGATAGTCCAAATACCAAAATCCCTATATGCAGATTCTCTTTATATCTCTCTAGTTCTCTATTTCTTGTTTACAATATTTTGCAACTAGCTATTTGGTAGTCAACACAACATGAATAATCAGAGCTTTCTGTTTAAAATTCCACTTTTTCACAAAAATATGGAATAACGCAAATATGTTGGACTAATATTTTGGTTGCAAATCTTTGATATCAATTCAAAACAGCTTTTCCATAAATTTTTAATTAGGGGGCATTTCCACCAAATATGTTTGTGGGATGCCTGCTGATTACATAGTCTTCAACATAATCCTAAATTTGGATCCTTGTTTATTTTTGCTATTTTGGCAGGCACAAAGTGCCATCTCTAAACTACTTTACAGTAGTTTTCTCTGTATGATTGATGTTTGATAATTTTATATGTCAAATTGAAAGCTTTAAGCCAATTTACTAGGGGGATTGACATGTTAAGCTCTTTTTTACCATTTGATCATTCCTATTGTCTTGATTATCTTAATTTTGTAAGATATTATAGCATTTTGATGCTAAGTGCTTACCATCACTAAATAAGGCAAGTTTTTTCAAATTGTGATAGGTCTCTGTCCTGCACCAAAGAATATTTAGATGCTTTATTCCTGATTTTTATTATCCTATTTATTATCATTTTCAAACATTTTTTATTGAGTAAACCAAATTCCAACCACAAATTCTCGAGAGTTTTAAGATTCCTGTTGCCGTATAAATCGCTTAACGAGGTGATATCCCATCTATGCCAATCCCAATTAAAGGGTAACATCACAATCTGCTTTAGCCAACTCATCTGTACGTTTGGCAAAGGCTGCATTACTAGCTGATAATAAACTACTTTTTTTAATGTTTCATTTCTGTGTTAAATTGATGCCGGCAATCAGTGTGTTAATACATATAATGGAACTCGCATGGACTAGAATATCATATTTACTGATTTATTAATATAGCATTTCTGGAAGGTGGGTCTGATCGAAACTCGTAATTGAAACCCGTAAGGCTTTGAAATCTAACCTCCATTTTTCAGTGACTTAATGAGGATGATCTGATTTGCCATTGGCTCCGTCTAAACCCATAAATACAGGTTTAACTAATTAATCATGTTCACGGCCGCACATCTAACATGCGAAAAATGGTTTATGGGCTTGCATCTCTGGCCTGTAACTCGTGGCATGGTGGAATTTAATAGCTCTGTAACGCAGTCAAATTTCAAGCCTGCAGCCTTTGCGGGCTTGCCGATGCTGCTACAGCCTTCGAATTTAATCAGGCTGAATGAATTATTATGAAAGCTCAAACACACATATATTGATAAAACATTCAAAAAGGATACACTATATAACTTTAGTTTTTGTTAGGGAATGGTAGTTTCAGAAGGCATACATTTAATTAGACAAATATCTGCAAGAAAGCAGCAGGAAGGACAGATTTGAACCCATGTTCATCTACTGCCTATCCCTACTCTGACATAATAGTAATACACTCTCTGACATACACAGAGACAATTGTTATTTGCTCCATTAATTTACCCTTAAAAGAATAATCTAAACTAGCCAATCAAAACATAGCAGTGAGAATGCCCAAAAATACAGATATTTTTGAAAGCCATTCAAAATATGATTAGCAGCATGCTAGACTACTCACTATAATGGGACCCTATTACTTCCATCCTCAATGGTTCTGTAGAGGGCATACCAACAAATGTAAACAAGCCACCATAATCCTAACAGCAGCTTGGACAGTAACAGTGGCTCACTAGCTAAAACCAGAACCACCAAGCAATTACATAAAAAATATGGCGAATCTTCCAAAAAGAAAAAATTCTCTCACGCTATGGAGGCTCAGAGATTCCAATTTTCCAACATATGGGAGCCATGTATCACTTATAACATTGTAGACACTACAATATATTCGTAAAGAAATAATCTGAAATCAGGGATGTACAGGAACTTAGGATCATCTATTCCAAGTAGACAATAAGCAAAAGTATCTCTCATTGAGAAAGTGTCAACACAAAACGAATCAGAGGGGACGCTTTCACACTACTAACAGCTATTTTCACATCTTCTCTTTTTTCCTGTTTTTTTTTTACTGCTCATTTTGTTACAAGTGTTGCTCACATAATTTAGGTTATTTATTGAGTGTAGGCAAACCCATAAGTTTCACCCCTAGATCATTCATGCTATTTTTATGAGAGCTGGATAACTGAGCTGCAATCTTCACTATATATACCTACTAGTGTATTAAACATGATATTGGGTTACTAAATATGGCCTTCATGATAATCCCCTATATTGCAGTTTACACCTTACATGTTTGAGGCCAAAGTAAACCCAGCTAGCTATGTTAATCAGCCATCACTGAAGACTGGTTAGAGAACTGCTATCAGTGACTGCGGCAAGACAAAGCCAAATAGCACAGCACAAATCTCCACTGATTTTCACCCTGCTAAAAGATTACTAGTTACTCCGTTAGACTTTTATCCCAAAACCCTATGCTAATAAGATTTTATGGACCACTCGCAAAACAGGACAGTGCCGTAACTGCAAAAAAATGAAAGAAATATTACTTGTACTAAGGGCCATTCGCAAATGGTTTTAAAACCTTTGCTGAGTTCTACAGCAGCAGTTAAAGTGACAGTATAGCACCGTAAAAAAACAGTAGAAATGATGACATTTTATTTGACATCTAACAGTCCAATATAAACATATGTGTAATTCAAAAATATGATATTGTATTATTATGTCTGTTTCATTATACAACATCCAAGGTAACACACAGCCCAGTACTTAAGGATTTAATACATATTTGGAAACTACGTTGTCTTGGAACAAGTGCTCTAATGCATTGAATATATAAATATATACAAAAACCAAAATAAACACATGTATATGTTTTGTCTCTATAAATACAATTGTCACATCTATTAACTTTAAAAATATAAATAAAAAAAATATATATATTTCTATATATAAATATATATGGTTTCTTGCCGCAGTTACGGCACTTGTTCTCACTCATTATAATAATCATGACGTTCTCATTTTCTATTGGCTCCTAAAGCTATTTCTCATGCGTAAAGCTTGGTTTGGGTGGGTTCTACAGTCAAATCTCTTGTGAAAGAGGCTTCAAGTTTTGAAAGTGGCTGTAACGTGAGCTAAAGATTAACACAGACGTGTAATATAGGGGAAAAAACTCCCACAGCCAATGTATGGCTATACCACAATTTACACCACCTGATTAGCATAGGGGACTAAGTTGTGTAGTGTCCAAGTGTGCAAACTACATAAAATGTAAGACATGTAATTACTAACAATGTGTCATAAATGGCTAAGTTATTTATTGATACATTTGAATACATTCAATTGCACAGTTAGAGTTGTACCATCATCTTCATTAACCTTTTATACAGTTTCCTCGTCCCTTCTCCCTCCTTATAACTTCCTGCCTCAGGCTCTTCTTCTCAACTTTTCCACATGATGTCTCCAACATTATCATCTCACCTTCCATGCTCTCCTTTCATCTTTTATGCTCCCAAGAGCTACTCTGCTGCCTCCAGTCACTATCTCCTCCCTCTTCTAAGGCTCATAACCAGAAACACTTCTGCAAGTCCCATTACCATCTCCTCTCTCTCTCTCTCCTTCTTCTGCTGGTTTCTGGAGATATATCTCCTAACTCAGGCCCCTCACCTGACATTCCCATTTGTAGGTTATATTATCTCACCACTAGGGGCAGATAAAATATGACATACTAGAGAAATTCCCCTCAAATCAATCAGATCCCTTCCCTCTCCTACTGTAAAAAATGTTTTACTAACTTTGCATACCTTCCTACCTAATACAACTTTCACTTACTTCCTGACCCTTGCTATTCCTTATCTGTTTATTCTTGCCCAGGTTTCTGCCTCTTCCATTCCCTTTAGATTGTAAGTAGTGAGTTTGAAAAAAAACACAAAGATTCCAAACTCAAAACAGAGCCCTCCATTTTCTGCAGTTTGCATTTTTGCTTTTTCTTATCCCCTGTACAGCGCTACAGAATATGCTGGAGCGTTACAAATAAAATGTAATCATAATTATAATAATAATAATAATAATAATAATTAACACTATTATACTTATTTGCATTGTTACCAAAGCATCTCTAATACAGACATATAGTCGTCCAGTAATTACTGTTTTTAGACAATTTTTTTTTATTTTTAAAAGGGAGTTTGGGGATTTTTTTAATTTAATCTACTATAATAAAAGTTATGTTTTTTATGTCATTTTTTCTGTTCTGTGAGTGTGCCAAAAACAGATATTATTTGTTCTTTTCTGGTTTATTTTACAAGTTTGTATTATCTGGGCAGCACTGACAAATATTTCTGTGTCAAGGACTGGATTTGTGTGCTTAACTACCAATTATCTATATCAAAGATTGCTGGAAATGATTCAACATGTATCTGAAGACAAAAAATCTTTGTTTTTGTTTTACCTTTATGGATGTAAAAAAATAAAGAATTACAATAAAATCTAAGTATAAAAACACATTGAGATTAATCCTGATCTTTCATCACTCAAGATCCAATTGAAAAGTGTGGAGTTTTCTGGATTTTCAAAATACACAGAAAGATAATTAGACATAATTATCATCGATCAAAAACAAAAGACGTGCATTTTGCTAGCACACTGAATATCGTATACTCTCTAAAAAACCTTTGCACTGCATTTGTTTCTGTGTCTATAATTTACTCTGATACTAAATAATTCCCTCTATCCCACTTGAAAGGCTTTTTTATATAACCAAATTTACATTCATGCACAGGCATTCTGTTTCCCTTTTAATTGTTCGCTCCAACTTAGTTTAACAAGTACAGATAATTGCAGATGTTGATTAATGATTCATAGATTTCATTATGTGTAAAAAATGCTAAGAGAAGCTCCCACTTCACTAGTTTTCTCTGATTTCTGTTGCCTAGCAATGCTTATTAAGCAATACAACACCAAGCATTTTAATTGTGCTTATCAAGCCTGACGAGTAATACATCATTAAGTAAATTTATGTTAAACATTATACAGTAGCTTACGGTCATAGGACTGATGGTGGTTAAATAGCTAATAATGACTCCGTCAGTCAAACTGAAGGGTTACTCATTACTGAAATAATGCTCACATCCTCATTATTAAAACAATATGGCCAACGATCTTCTCTTATATACCATATACTGTATTTGTCTTTAGAAAATGTGGATGTATGAATTTGTTATATTAATAAGAAAATGGGGTTCAATAAATCATAATTATAGAAAAGTTTGCAACTTTCCCTGTCAGTTACTTTTTCAGACTCACTAAGGATAGACTGATATCTCTTGCAAATGGCAGACTATTGCCAATAATTGCCAATAATTGCTAATCACCACTGGTGCTCTGAATCTATTGCATTAAACTACATTAAAAAGAATATACTCAGACTCCAGGAGGTCATTTGTTTAATCAGCCTAGTTAGTAGTTTAGGCTCCAGCTTGACTTTTGTTGTCTTTTTCACATGGCTTTATACTGAAGGTATTCAATTCAGAACCCCAGGGAGTAATTCACAATTATTAACCAATTATGTACTAGGTGGAATAGAAAGGCTAATTAACAGGTAAAAATAGTAAATTTCAATGTTAGTTTACTGTCCAAAATGCATTTTTAAATAACATTAAACGTGGGGGGTCGGGGTGGGAGATGTGGGGGATTGTGGTGGGGGTCCTGGGGGGGAGGGGAAGGGTGGGGGTCCTTGGAAGTCCTGGGAGGAGAGGTGGGAGATCAGAATGGGGGACCTGGGGGGGTGGGGTAAGATCAGAATGGGGACCTGGTGGGGAGGAGATAAGAATAGGGGATCTGGGGGGGAGATAAAATCAGAGACCTTGGGGGGTGATCAGAATGGGGGAACAGGGGGGAGAGATCAGAATAGGGGACCTGATGGCAAAAATATTGACATAATCAGACCACCAGGACGGTTAAGTGCTGCAGATGAAAGTGTTAGAAGTTACCCTTAATACAGAAAATGTAAGTATGTATCCTAATGTCCATCTTACATTTGACTGCTCAAATACACTCCAAATACACTATAAACTTCAAAATGAAAAGGTTTATTAAAACACAACAATAAAGTGGTGAGAGAAGCGTCTGATTTACAAAGCTCTACTTATATTATACTAATGTCTGAGTGCTTGCATGTACTAGTGTATGGTATTCTATCTTTGTTACAAATAATTCTACCCCAGATCAGTAGACGATGTCCAGTTATACCCTTCATAGCCACACCTTGAAGATTGTCCCAGCCAATCAAATTGTAACCTTGTGTGTCATCCTTTTTAGCAAGGGGTACATTCCATCTACAATTGGCCTGTAGATTTCAGTATGGGTCAAAGAATGACAACTCTCACCTCTGTTTGCCCCCACAGCATCTTTGGGCAAGTGTTAATTCCAGCAAGGTGTTAGACGAGAAGGCTCCTTTGATTGTTTATACTAAGATGTTACCAGCCTTTGCTCTACAGCTACTATTTATATAAATACTATCGACTTGTCCGTCATTGCGAGCCTTGCAACTTCCCATGTGTCTCTTTACACTATCTCCCCCTGTCCCTTCCCTGTGTCTTTCTCCTCTGTGTTTCCTCTGTGGCGCGGGCTGAGTGCCGTTGGTTTTATTTTCAAAGTCCTGCGTGCCTGGCGTTGTTGGTGTAAGTGTTACTGTCTTTGCCGTTGTGTATTTTCTAAGTCCTGCGTGCCTGGCGTCGTTGGTGTAAGTGTTACTGTCTTTGACGTTGTGTATTTTCTAAGTCTTGCGTGCCTGGCGTGGTTCGTCAAGCTCCCACATGCCTGGCGTTGTTGGTGTGTTACTGTCTTTCCTGTTGTGTATTTTCTAGGTCCCGTGCCTGCGTAAGTCCTGCATGCCCGACATTGTTGGTGTAAGTGTTACTGTCTTTTGCGTTGTGTATTTACTAAGTTCTGCATGCCTAGCCTGGCAGAGCAGCGTTTTCATGTTTCACATTCTTTGGCGACTTTCGATGGTTAAAAAAGACAAAATATGCCTCAAATTAACTTGCAACCTCACTCACCGGGTCCCTGGCTCCCTCCTGTGCCGTGTGTGAGTGAATTTGAGGCATATTTGTGTGTTTTCGGTGTCTTTTCCAGTTCTGTGGTTCGGACGTTAAAGTCGTATTTTTTGCAAGCTCGTGCCTCAACGTCTCGCCTTGCGTGACGACAGACGACTCGCAGTTTGACAACTATTATATGTGATAGTTCTTGTTGTATAGTTGCATTTGTTATGGAATAAACACAGGTCTTAAAATTCCATAATTAACACTTGTAACAAAGAGCAGAGCAGTTTTCAGTGTAAATTTCCTCACAAAAGATTCCCTTTTTTTAAATACAATACATTGAAGGGTTGTTTATATTTACTTTTACAACTCAAGAAAGCTGGACCGAGACAGTGGCTCTTTGAAAGCATGGTGACCCAAAGAACAACATGATTTCTTCTTAGAGGACATTAAAAACTGGCTATACCTTGTAATATTGATTTTCCTCTACAGTAAACCATTCCTGAGATAAAAAATATTGTTTGTGTAGCTCCATTATAGAATGATAAGTACAGCGGAAGGGATCGAACTGCATGATTATACTAGTATAGATTGTTTTTGCCTCCACATAAACAGATAAGCATACTGTAATACACATTAAAGGGCAACTGTATTCCTAGCAGGAGATTGTTTTAATCTTAAAAAGCATTACTACATATGCACTGTATTAACCATTTTTCTTTACAGTAAATAATTCCTGAGATACTTAGCATCGTTTTTGTAGCTGCTTTATGCTAAAGTGTGGTTCACTATGCTAATTTTGGTAACCACAGAGATAAATAAGCAGACAGTTATAGTAATTGACACATCAAAACAGCTCATTAATATGCAATGACTGCTCATTTGCATAAAAATGCAACACATCCAATAATGATTATCAAAAGATTTATTTAGTTTAGAAAACATTGGTAGTACAATACAAACAACCTGTAAGATATCTCTAATTGTCTTGAGTTGTCGCTTCTAACAATACATTTATATGTAACTATTAAAATGAACAAGTGAGGACACTGACTACATTATTAAAAATACTATCTCTGTATACCAAGGGTGAGTACTTAATTTCCCAAAGGGGCCACATGAGAAACTTGGAACGTTGTGGAGGGCCGAACCATAGGCTGAACTTAATTCTGCTCAATAATTATTTTATAGCTTTATTTTCTTTTCGCAGTGCCAGGAGCAGTGTCTACAGAATGCTATCCATCCCAGTTAGTCACAACGCTGCTGCTCACAAATTGCCCCCTTTTACAATTGGCAGTGTTTTTTTGTCCAGGACACAATTTTGTATCCCACTGTAGGCCACTATAGCGGGCCGCACAGGGACAGGCAAAGGGCAGGATGTGGCCCGCGGGCCACACAATGCCCAGGTTTGCTGTATACCATTTATAGAAATGTATCTGTTACTCTCTAGTTATAGCAATGGAATTATTTTTAGTGCACTATGTTTTCCTCTAAAATATGCTTCTTTTATATACTTTCGTTATTCTATTCCATTTATACACTATGAATAGAAACAGATATATAACATTACTTATATTCTCTAAAATGTTGCATGCTTATTTGATGCATTATGAACATAAAGGATAATCATAAGACAAGTCTCCAGTCCAATGAAGATGGAAATTGAATCTCAGACAAAATACAAGTGCACAGCAACAGAACCTTTTGTCCATCCACTTCATCATATAACAGTAACAATAACAATGATACTCTATTAATTCAGTATATTACTGCTCTTTTGTCTCTATTCACCCTTTTGAAGGTTGAGTTTTAGATCAAAACACCAGCATTGTACATTTCCATTTATATCAGCTTTTCTTAATATATGAAAAAGCAGTCTTCATTATTATAAATGCCAAATTTCAGTCTTGGATTGAGAGAAGATCAAAATGTCATGGGATCATGTGACAAATAATATTGGATAATATTAAACCGCCTTATTTATAGTCTTCATTGGTTTAACGTTTAATGGGCTGAACGAGATCAGAGGTGTCAATGTGATTCATGCAGATAGATTTCAGAGTGACTGCCATAACCTCAGCACTTTGTATAATGGAGGGATGTGTTTATACCCACCATCATTTTGTATTATTTTTGTGTGAATTACTAAAAGCTGATAAAGCATCTAGGTAAACCTAACTTTTTTTAATGGTAATACTCATCAATCTTGAAGTGACCGAAGAAAGGTACCATTTATTGCAGAAATAAGCATAGTTACAGTTGGTTGCCATTAAAAAAATGAATGCAAGTGTTAGACAATTGAACTTGGAGGTAGGGCATTCTAGTGAGTTTAGCTCATGTGATGCATTAGCAGTAGCAGTAGAAGTGATAAACTACACAAGCATGCATAGTTGGTAGAACAATGCACAATCGATAAATGAAAGGCTGTATTTATTAAAAGTATCTAAAAAAATGCAGGTTCTTCACAAGAGCATACTATATATATGAAAAGGCAATGGTCCTTTAATGCACCTTTCTATTTATGATAATTAGTTTTACCATTATATGCATTCAACAAGAAGTTTAATATGTTGTCCAGCCATTATTAGCACTCAGGTGATGCATACGCAGTCCTTGTAATAAAACAGGCCTCCTCTACAAAATGCTTCTATACAGTGCTCTGCAAAAGTATTTTCCCCCACTTGGTTTTTTTCGTGTTTTGTAGCCTCACAACCTGGAATTAACATGGATTGTTTGAGGATTTGGATAATTTAATTTACAGAACATGCCCACAACTTTGAAGATGTTTTTATTTTTCATTTTTTTTATTGTGAAGCAAACAACAAATAGGACAACATAACAGAAAAAGTCAATGTGCATAACTATTCACCCCCCTAAAGTCAATACATTGTAGAGCCAACTTTTGCAGCAATCACAGCCTCAAGATGCCTTGGATAAGTCTGTATGAGCTTGCCACATCTTTCCACTGGGAATTTAGCCCATTCCATGACCAGTTTCCCAGTCCTAGCTGCTGAAAAACATCCCCACAGCATGATGCTGCCACCACCATGTTTCACTGTGGGGATGGTGTTCTTCGGTTGATCTGATGTGCTGGGTTTGCACCAGACATAGCGTTTTCTTTGATGGCCGAAAAGTTCTATTTCAGTCTCATCAGACCAGAGCACCTTCCTCCATACATTTTGGGAGTCTCCCACATGCCTTTTCGCAAACTGAAAACGTGACATTTTTTTTATTTTTATGAAAGTAATGGCTTTCTTCTGGCCACTCTGCCATAAAGCCCAACTCTATGGAGAGTACGGCTTATTGTCGTCCTGTGTACAGATACTCCAGTCTCTGCTGTGGAACTCTGCAGCTCCTCCAGGGTTACCTTAGGTCTCTGTGCTGCCTCTCTGATTAATGCCCTCCTTGCCCGGTCCGTGAGTTTTGGTGGGCGGCCGTCTCTTGGCAGGGTTGCTGTTGTGCCATGTTCTCTCCATTTGGTTGTGATATATTTGATGGTGCTCCTGGGGATCATCAAAGATTTGGATATTTTTTTATAACCTAACCCTGTCTTGTACTTTTCAACAACAGTGGCAGTGTTTGGTTAGTGTTTCCTCTTGCTTACGTGTTGCAGCCTCTGGGGCCTTTAAAAAAAGGTGTATATATGTATATATAATGACAGATCATGTGACACTTAGATTGCACACAGGTGGACATCATTTCACTAATTATGTGACTTCTGAAGGTAATTGGTTGCACCAGAGCTTTTTGTGGTCTTCATAACAAAGTGGGTGAATACATACGCACATACCAATTTTCTGCTTTCTATTTCTAAAAAATAGTTTTATGTATATATGTTTCTCATTTCACTTCACCAATTTAGACTATTGTGTTCTGATCATCACATCAAATTCAGATTAACAAAACATTGAACTTAAGACTGTAATGTAACAAAATAGGTAACAAGTCAAGGGGGGTAAATACTTTCTCAAGGCACAGTAATAATAGGAAGATTTTATATTGTTAAAATATTGGCAGTAAGAAAACATACATCCCTCCTTCACAACACATAGACATTTCTATGGGGGGAATTTATTAAGCATTTAAAATGCATCTTATGTCCTCCCTTAATTTACTATGCACTATTTAAATGCCTTTCTCACATTATCCCAGGTGAGAAAATGCTTAGTAAATTCCCCCTGTGTGTGTCATGCCTTATAATAAAGGTGTATTCAAGCTTTTAATAGCCTTCTAAAAGCAGAAGGTTTTACATCCAGCAGCTTGTGATATTACTGAAGCTAACTCCATCCCATACATCATCTCATGAATGCTACACTTGGGGATACTTTGTTTTACTGTTTTCTTCAATGGAAGTGTCAGACCTTGGTTATTTTTGTTTAAAAATGACACTGGTGTAATAAAATCCAATTGGTTTTGGTTAGATATGTTTTTATTCAAAGCTATAAACATGTATTTCTAAGTGTCTCTGAAATGCAACTGTATTTGAAGATTTGTGTCTTGCAAAGTATTCATTAATGTCACATAGTATAATATTATATTATGTTTAATGCAATACAGTTGGACAACAGTGATATATTTTAAGTGTATTTCAGGGAAATGTGAATTGCCCAGCCATTGTTTTTCTACTCTACACTACTTGAATTGAGATGTTTGAAAGTGTTGGATCTATAAAATATAAAAGCCAGCCCATTTGCTGACATGACTTAAAGTGGTCCTGACACACCAAGACAATTGGGTTAATTGCAAAAAGCAGTATAAATTGATTATGCTCATGTACTGTTAAATCTGTAAGTATACAGCGACTTTCTGTACTGTAAAATGTAAGGTATCTCACTGCTTCCATTATATGTTTTTTTTCCTTTTCTTTTTTCAATACGTTTAGATATTGTACTAGCCATTTATTATAATCACTGAGATGTACAGACTTGTCGATGATGGCATGGCTTTGAGGCACAGTGAGGTTCAGTGATGGACGAAAATCTACCACTATAGTTTCATTACACTAATTAAGAAAAAATAAACAAATAAATAAATATAAATATATATATGCCTTGCAAAATAATTCACACCCCTGACTTTTTACCTATTTTCTTACATTACAGCCTTAAGTTCAATGTTTTGTTAATCTGAATTTTATGTGATGGATCAAAACACAATAGTCTAAGTTGGTGAAGTAAAATGAGAAAATATATACATGAAACGATTTTTTAGAAATAGAAAACAGAAAATGTGCATGTGGGTATGTATTCACCCCGTTTGTTATGAAGCCCATAAAAAGCTCTGGTGCAACCAATTACCTTCAGAAGTCACATAATTAGTGAAATGATGTCCACCTGTGTGCAATCTAAGTGTCACATTATCTGTCATTACATATAGACACCATTTTTGTAAGGCCCCAGAGGCTGCAACACCTCAGCAAGAGGCACCACTAATCAAACACTGCCATGAAGACCAAGGAACTCTATAAACAAGTAAGGGACAATGTTGTTGAGAAGTACAAGTCAGGGTTAGGTTATAAAAACAATCAAAATATTTGATGATCCCCAGGAGCACCATCAAATCTATCATAACCAAATGGAAAGAACATGGCACAAAGGCAAACCTGCCAAGAGACGGATGCCCACCAAAACTCATGGACCGGGCAAGGAAAGCATTAATCAGAGAGGCAGCACAGAGACCTAAGGTAACCCTGGAAGAGCTGCAGAGTCCCACAGCAGAGACTGGAGTATCTGTACATCGGACGACAATAAGCCGTACGCTCCATAGAGTTGGGCTTTATGGCATAGTGGCCAGAAGAAAGCCATTACTTTCATCAAAAAAATAAATAAAAAATAGCACATTTTGAGTTTGCGAAAAAGGCATGTGGGAGACTCCCAAAATGTATGGAGGAAGGTGCTCTGGTCTGATGGGACTAAAATAGAACTTTTCGGCCATCAAAGAAAACGCTATGTCTGGCGCAAACCCAACACATCACATCACCCAAAGAATACCATCCCCACAGTGAAACATGTTCGTGGCAGCATCATGCTATGGGGATGTTTTTCAGCAGCCAAGACTAAGAAACTGGTCATGGAATGGGCAAAATTCCCAGTGGAAAGATGTGGCAAGCTCATCGAGACTTTTCCAAAGCATCTTGGGGCTGTGATTACCGCAAAAGGTGGCTCTACAAAGTATTGACTTTAGGGGGGGGGGGGGGGGGAGTGAATAGTTATGCACATTGACTTTTTCTGTTATTTTGTCCTATTTGTTGTTTGCTTCACAATTTAAATTAATAAAAAACATCTTCAAAGTTGTGGGCATGTTCTGTAAATTAAATTATGCAAATCCTCAAACAATCCATGTTAATTCCAGGTTGTGAGGCAACAAAACACGAAAAATGCCAAGGGGGGTGAATACTTTTGCAAGGCACTGTATATAAGCATTTTGTAGAGGAGGCCTGTTTTATTACAAGGACTGCATATGTGTCACCTGAGTGCTAATAATGGCTGGACAACATATTAAACTTCTTGTTGAATTCATATAATGGTAAAATGAATACTGGGTGAATACTTTTGCAAGGCACTGTATATATGTGTGTTACAACCCAGATTTGAGGGGACACATGCACCTCAAATTTCTTCCTCTAGGTCATGCCTTTTTGTGTTCAAGATCTCAGCACCCAGCAAAAACACTTCTTAGGAGAAGTCAGGACCTTCCAGGTTGCAGACTCTGTTACATCCCATTGGTTTGGATTAAATCATAACATCAGACACAGAAATTTCTTTTGTTAGAATCTCCAGCTCAGACTGCTTTAATTGCTTCCCAAACACCAACTGAACATTTCAGAAAAAACAGAAACAGAGCAAAACCAGCATTAACATGAATTGGGGAGTGAACAAGTTTTAATTCCCCGCTGTGATGCACAAACACTAATCAGATGGATAGCTGTACTGCTTGAATTAGAATAGCCCAATTAGAATAGCCCTGTGTCCATGGAGACAGAGATGATGTCACAGAAGGGGATTCTCTTTCCTGGGGGCATGTCTGTTACCAGAGCTGGAAGCAAGCAGCTCTAGACAAACAAAATACAGGACCAGCTACAAGCTATGGGCTCCATTTTGTGAGCTACTGTGACCACATATTACACACAATAGCTATAAACATTACACATAACATCTATAGCTATCGTAATCACGATTAATTGGTCACGCTATGTTTAAAGTTACAGGTTTTTGCATGCGCAATGAGTGCCAAAGGCCTACAGCTCTCATCGCGAGGCCTGCAAAACTTTAAAAAAGGCTTACAATGAGCACCAAATGTGCTTATTGCGAGGGCGGCAAGACTTAGAAAAAGGCAAAACTTTGAAAAAATTACAGCTTTAAAGGCCGACATTGTTTTTCAAGCCTGCAACTAAGAAGCCTTTCGGAGGGCCCCAAAAGACGCAAATTGATAACAAAATTAACTGACAATCTCGCACACAGCACAGGGGGAGAGGCTGGGAGCCTATAAGTGAGGTTGAAAGCTAATTTGTTCTTCAATTGGCCTTTTCTGGAGGGCTTAAAACGGCTAAGCGAAAGAAAAAATGGCGGCCAAAAAGTTGTAAATTTATACATAAGAGGCAAGCCACTCTTTTTATTTAGAAAACATATGTATTCCAATGGTTTTCTTCTAGGATATGATGCCAAAGATCAAACAGTTCACCTTTCAAAATTAAAGGGACACTGGAGACACTATACTGTATGTGCTCTGCATCATCAGATAGAGTGAGGGTGGAAAAGTATGAGGATAAGTGATTTCATTTTTAAAATGGCTGATAAATTATTCTGAGTTATAAGCATTTGAAGTTAGAGGTCAGTAGTACAAATTACAATCTGCTGTGTAGTTTGTGGAAGAAACTCACACATTTCCAATTTTACCTCAAGTCAATTCTTGATCATTTTATAACATTTTAACAACCTTTCCAAATGTTTTATACAATCCATCTGATAGTGTAGAGCACATATATTGGCTTCAATGTCGCTCTTTTTCAGATTTGTTATAAATATCACAACACTCATACTACAGTTTCCTTCATAACACACCAAAACGGTAAAAAAAAGGTAGCAAAAATTAATATAAAAGGAACTGGGGAAAACATCTGTCAACAATTGTAACATAAGGCCACATGGGTAGAATAGATGGGCAATGCGATGTACAGTCATGTCCTCACCAATTATAACCTCAATTTAACCAAACATTAACCAACATCCAGGAGCCTTGTTTGAAAAAGTAAGTGCACGCTTACTGCTTTTATATCAGGAGGTAATTAGAATTAGATGCTGCTAAAAATGTTCACATGATTATTTGATCACTAGAATATAGCCCATCAAAAAATGACGGCAATGAAAGTGTAAGTGAGCTAAGGGTGTTTGGTGTATATAATGTGTCTGATGTAGCGTCATTTGTTTTCTATGTCGTGCAAGTTTTTTGTAATATTAGTTTTCTATGTCGTGCAAGTTTTTCGTAATATTAGTTTTCTATGTTGTGCAAGTTTTTCGGCATATGTGTAGCTGTTTAATGGTATTTTTCAGAATATCCGTAGGTGTTTGGTGTTGTTTTGCGTGTTTATGGTAGTGTTTTGCGTGTTTAGGGACCTTTAGCCTCGTTTTCGTTTTGTTCGGCGGCCATTATTTCTCTCGCTTAGGTGATTTTCAGGTCTCTAAACTCCGAAATTTGCGGTTAAATGAAGGTGTAACGTCACTTGCAGAGGTCCCCGGTGCCCCCCCTTGCTTTTTATGTGTTTGTTGTTTGTATTTGTTGTGGTTGTAATGTTTTTGGTGTTGCGCGGGTTGTGTCCTTGTTTTCTAATCTCGTAGGTGTTTTTCGGCAAATCCGTAGGTGTTTGGTGGTGTTTTGCGTCTTTAGACTGCTGTAGCCTCGTTTTCGTTTTTTTCGGAGGCAATTTTTTCTCTCGCTTAGAGAATTTTTTAGTGTCTAAACTTCTTTAATTTTATTTAAATTGAGGTGTAACTTTAGTTTTCGAGGTCCTGGATACTCCCTCTTGCTGTAGGTAAGCTTTTTATGTATTTGCTGTGTGTGTTTGTTGTATTTTTGATGTTTTGATGTGCGCGTGTTGCGGCTGTTTTTTGCGAGGTCGTAATGGGTGGTAACGTGTCTTGTATTTTGTTTGCGTTACGATGTAAAGTTTGCGAGGGTTGCACTTGCTGGCAAGGCGAGCCTGCAAGCGTTAGCAACAACTCGTATGCTCACAACTCAGAATCAGAATCACTGTCAGGCTGGTTGGAGTATTTAGGTTTGTGGTAACACTTTATGTATAGTTCAAATTATAATTGTAATAGTTGTATCACTCTGGCAAGGGTTATATAGCCATTTTAAAACTGTATGAAGTCTATCATTTCACAGTGAGAAATATAATCTACAATTGGAAAGTTCAATTTACCCCAGAGTGGGTGTACCAGCAATTAAATCCAAGATTTGGTCTATATCATGATCTTAAAGATGGAAAGGGATCCCAAAGCTACATTCACGTTTTTACTAGCCTATTTCAGTTTAATAAATATTTATAGTGCTATCATAATGTTATCATTAAATGTAGGGACTGAGAAAATACAGTTTTCCTGGAAGGGTAGCCAGAAGAAAACTCCCTCCAAACCCCATTTCCTCTAATAAGAATATTGATGCCTTCCAAAACAGCAACTGACCCATAAGACTTCTAGAAAAATGCCATTTAGATTCATAATATCTCATGAACTTGTTTGGAATTGTTTGGCTGTAACACAAAATGATTGGTTGAAACCAAACGCTGTGAATTACCCCAAGAACATCAACCACCAAGTATGGTGGTAGAAGTTTGATGATGTGGGCCTGCTTTACATCTGCAGTAGCTCACAGTCATTAAGTCAATCTATTACTCTCTATAACAAAACTTATTCTAGATGACAATCGAACAGCATCTGTCCAACAGATAAAGCTTAGCAGAGAGCGGATTACATAGCAGAAAAGGAATCCTACACACCTTTAAAAATAAGACTGAATGGCTCAAAAAGGAAAAGAAGCAGTATTGTGGAATGGCCAATATATAGTCCAGACTTTAACCTCATTGAGATATAATGGTGGAACTAGAGAGATGCCCTCAAACATTACTTTTAACACAAAGCTACTGTTAGTTTTTTTTGTGTGTGTGTTTGTATGCTATCAGTCACACAAGGCTAGATTTATCTCCTGTTAGGACTTGGAGATAACTAAATAAGAGCATGGTGTGTCTGCTTGGGGTGCAGTCTCTTTGGTTTTTGCTTATCTGTGTCTTTACAGAGGGGTAATCTCCTGAAGTAAATTATATGAAGTAGGCGCTCATGTGTGCATCTTTCACTTTTTGTTTTGCGTTTGCAAATCCCTAACACGATATACGGTAACCAAGACATGGGTTTCTTGTATAGGAGATCAATAGATGATGAAAGTCAGTTGTACCTGAAATGCACACCTGGAGGTTGCAGATTCTTCTGTGCAGAAGAGACTTCCTGGCATTTTGGTTCTGGCCTCCCCTTATGAGTGTTTACACACTGATAAGCTTCAGGAGATTTCTCCTTTGTAATGGATCAAGTAGTGAGCCACAACTTGAAAGACTGCACCCTGCGTTGGCACAATCACATAAGTCACACTAATAAGTGGTCTATATTATTAGGAATCTCTTATTTTTGTTTAGATCTAGATGAACATCAGTTATGCCTTAATATTTAAAGCCATAGAACCTTAAGGGTGTGTACTTTCTTATTTCCAATACTATATATTTCAGTAGCTGATTGAACATTAGACTATGCAGGAGGAGATATCTTTTCTTATAGAGAGTTTATGATATATAGACCAGTGTTACATATCTGGCAATGCACAATAACAATGACATTATCTGGAACACAACAATATTTACATTCTAAACTAAAGGGCTGGTTAACCCACCATAGCCAGAATTCTACAGAAAATATATCACAATAACAGAGGATGAGATATCAAATACTAATGAGGTCCACCGGTCTTGAAATTAATATATTTAATGGCCACTCCAATGATACAACTCTCATGACTTTTAATTAGTCAAGATCTGTATAAACAGCTTTTCAATTTATTGTGATATAAAAAGGTGGAGACTCATCCATCTTTTTCAAAATGTGGGAAGTAATGCAGCATATCTTCCCAGACGTTGCCAGAAAAGCTGTGCAGTAAATAGACAGATACATGGATGTGTGTTTCTGGCTTTGCTACAGAATGAAAAAGTTCCAGCTCAAAAGTGGTGGAAAAGCAAACATTGTTTTCTCACAAAATCTATACTTTTAAACACAATGAAAAAAAGGAGTTGTTTATACTTATCTTCAGGAATACGTGCCAGCAGGATCATTAAAATGGTCCTTTAAATTGCTCATTTTCATTATTAAGTGATAGGACTTCTGTGACATGGGCTTCTCATTACTGGATTTTATAGATCAGACAGCTACTTTAGCCATGAATTCTATAATTTCTACTACATAAGTAATACAGTTGTACTGGCTACTATAATAGTCTTCCTCTAGGTTCCTTAAGTGTGAACCTAATGCTTCAAATTTTCTCCAAGTTATTGAACTTGTTACTATTTGGTAGTAGTTAAAAGTGTGTGTGGAATTGTGATTTTAGAATAGCTATAGAAATAGTTATTTAAAAAAATAAACATCCGTAGGTCTCCAAAGTCTGACTTTAAACCTTAACACTCTGCTGAAACAGCTCTAATAAAAGTAACAAACAACCTTCAATCTCCTAAAAAGCAAGGCAACTATTTCCCTTGCATACTTCAACACCCATTCTATTTTATATATAATTACCAGAGGCTTGGTGTACTTACTAAATGTACAGATTTGGTCTGAGAACACATCTATTTTTCCTCTCTAAACTGTCTATTTTACTTGGCAATCGTTTCACATATGGTGGGTGGGCTGAAGAGTGATAGAAGACATACAGACTACAGTAGTGCAAACAATGAATAGTATATTAGTGATTCTATTTGAATGTCTAAAAAATAAGTTAATACACTTATTTCCTGCCCAAATTTCTCAGAAATACAGTTGATGCACTGCACTCTGGGAAAACTGGGTGGGGACATGCAAATGAGACTACATTGCACGCCTTTCAATACACCAGGAATTCAGAAATAAACAAACTGCAGTCTTCAATATTCTTAAATGCATACAAGCAAGAATTCCTTACATTCCATATCAATCTAGCCCTATAGTCCCTTTTTATCTTTTTGCATATTAGACAACTGCTAAAAATACATATTATTGTGATTATCATTTTCTTTACATTCAGCTTTAAAAAAGATGATCAATGAATGCTATGTATTTGATCCTTACAATGATAAAGCTCTGTCTCAGGACCTATGTCTATCCACTTAGAAGTTTGTGTTAAAAATGAATTCTTTCGTCAGTCTTCTGTCTGGCAAACTATTTCCCTCGGTTAAATTTCTGTTAGATCCTGCATTATTTGAATGCTTCTTCTCCACAATATCCATATTGGGACCCATGTCATGAATATTTTCTTGCAATGCATTAACTCTCCATACCCACCAACAACCTTCAATAAAGATTGGCTATTATGGGCAGAGAGGTGATTGAAATACCCTCCACTGTATATATAGTATGGGAAGACAAGCAATTCTGCATACATCTCCAAGTCCTCATAAGCTAAGGAGACCTATTTCCCCCCAGACATTCTCTACAGGCAGTGATACTTCTATAACTAGTGATGTGTTACAAATAAAGAATAATAATATATCCAGAATAGTGATAAGCATATGAGATTTATTACATAGCAAGAGTATAGAATGGACTCGAGGTAAAAAGATGGTACACATTGAGCTTCTTTTGCATGCTACTACCATGATCCTTCCTCTTCTGGATCTCTACCTTGTCATTGTGAAGGAGCTTGTATACTTCAATGAAGCTGTGAGCGATATCGTGTAGGGTAACCCAAGATTGAAAAATCATAGCAGAGAGTTTAGACAAATTATGGCCCACTGGAGAAGGGACTTGCAACCCACTCCAGTATTTTTGCCATGAACACCTTATGGCCAAGATGTGCCTGGCATACTGCAGTCTATAGGGTTACAGAGAGTTGGGAATGACTGAATGACTAAACAACAACAACCATGATCCTTTAATGCAGTGTAGGCATTGTATTCTTCTGTTCTTGGGGACAGGAATTTCTGGTCAAAATAGATTTTGTTTCTATAACATTACAAATGGAATTCAAATGACAAGTTAAGCACTTTAAAAGAGAGGAAAACAAAAAATGGCTTGTCCTTGCACATGCACCTATACTTCTGTCTCTTTGGCACGTGGTGCTCCGCAGTTTCAGTGTCGTTTATTCGCAGTGGCACCATTAAACCAGTACACTTTAACCACAGCAGCACGCGAACAGTTCACAATTTGCTCTGTTTCAGAGAACTGCCACCGTTGGCTAAAAAGCCAAACACCGTCCCCTTTTCAAAGTCGGATAAATAGCACATTTTACCCATGACAGTGATGGTTGATATGTTTGCAGAATACCTACATGTCACCTTATATAACATGTCACCTTATAGACCCACCAAGCCAGCTCACGACACATGCCGTATTTCATTGGCTATGCGCTGCTGACGTCAAAAGTAGGTGATAATAATGTGACTCATCCTTTTATATATATATATATGTGTGTGTGTGTGTGGTCTCTTTAGAGAGAGAGAGACAGAGACAGAGACAGAAATAGAGAAGAGTAAGTGGATGTAAATAGATAGATAGATAGATAGATAGATAGATAGATAGATAGATAGATAGGTAGATAGATAAGATATTTTACCTTTTTTTATTCTGATGAATTTGATATATGACTAATTCTTGATTAATGAATCAATCCATAAAGCTAGGCATCAATAATGTAATTATAAACTAGTAGGCATAAACATGAAAAGACAAAACTCAGATAACTGTGGACATATAAATTATTCAATGGTATTATCAGCATTCATTTTCAACATTGTACAAGAGCATGTGGCAATACTGATTTTCTTATATACAGCAACAAGGTCAATTTCTGCAGCACTGCAGCCAGTCACTGCTGTTAAGAGCTTAAGGTCTAGGTTTTGTTGCCTGAAGCAAATGCAGTTTGATGTGACTTGTCAATAATAATAGAAAACTGATATACTGGAATTTATTCCTGTTCCTAAGGTTTTATATTACCACAACACTAGTTTACTGCACAAGTGCAGATACACACACACATATTTAGATAGATAGATAGTTATCTAGATAGATAGATAGATAGACAAACAGACAGACAGAAAGAAGATTACTTTTAGCTGTAGGTAAAAAATGGAACTGTTTTTTCAAAGCAAGGATTTTTTTAGTCCCTTTGATGTATCGGCCCTATTGAACAACCCAGGGTGTATGGATATATTCATTAATAAATAACTTACATAAATAAGTCAGTTTCCTGTGTTATCTTATGAAGCATTATATGAAGCGTTAATTATGATATGAATCATATAGTCATGGATTTGACAGTTCGATTTATCAGTAAGCATTTAACTCCACCTCAGCAAAAGGGGGTGGGGGAGTGTCTGCCCAGCAGGCTGTCCTGATAGGTGTCTGTATCTGCCTCCACCCTGCAGCGGTTGCCATGGGCAAACCTAGGAGTGTCAAAAATAAATTAGAACAGCCTCATGGGCAGATCCTGTCTTAAGTCCTGGACACCTAATAGGGAATGGAGAAGAGTAGAACTACTTGTTTTTGAAACATTAACATTCAAATTCAAGTTTCTAAAGCTACAAGCAAATTGTATTCCTGGTCAGTTACTAAACAAACAAACAAACCATATTTTATGACCACTATAGTGTCTCTTTAAGCCTCACTGACTGCTGTGATAGCAGTTAGTCAAAAGGAAATTAGCCGCTACTGACCTTCCCATTATATTTAATATTATAAAAAAAATTGTATCCAAAATAAGAAATATTAATAAATATAAACTTTTAATAGGATTTTTCACTCAAAATGTTTGAGAATTCCAGACCTGTGTTATACTGCTTCTGAATTGTATATCCAAAATTCACTAGTTTCCTTCATAGATTAAAAGTACCTATTCACAGCACAGTATATATCTGTCTAACAATGTAATTGTCATCATGCCGAAGGCAAATGTCCCCAAAGGCGCTATATGAGGTAGTGCTGAATTACAAACAGGTATGCATGCTTCAATCAGTATCATCCTGTTATCTATGACCCATATGGGTTATCTCAGTGGTAATGTATACATTGACTGACCTCTGCTGGCAAGTTTCTGAATCAATTGTCACTGCAATATGTGTTGCTATGCATTGCTTGCTGTAATTTGTATTGTGAAGAGATGAATTATGATATTATGCTATATATTTATAATAGGATATATTAAACAAATGTATTATAAACGTATACCTTTACATTCATTCTTTACCTTACAGAACAAAACTTTTGTGTAATTCTGTTGTTTTAATTGTACATTTATGTTATCATTTTCTCATAGGTTATATGGACACTGAAGCCACCATATATACTCTGCACCATCAGGCAGCAGGGGAAAACCTGTGGAAAAAGTGTTTGACTTTTTAAAATTGCTAGTAATCTAACTAATTTGTGAGCTCTTGAAATAACTGCTCTTATATTGTTACTAAGCTTTCTCTGCTCTGACAGAATACATAATGAGCTGGTGATACTTATAAGACCCCTATGATCAGGCTGTGGAAGGACTATTGCATTTCCCAAACTAGTTCTGAATTGGAAATGTATTATTTTGTTCACCCATTTGAAACCATGTAGAGATTCAGCATAGAGGTAAAGCACAAGTACATATGAAATTGTAGGCCAGGGCTTGATTTCTCTCCTGGTCACAAAGTTCACATGTAATTGAGTAGTTTTTTTGATATGCTGTTAAACATTTGTTTTGTGCATGCAATGTTTTTTTAGATGACAATTATTCAATAAACTAATAATTTATTTTAAAAACATTTTGAAAAGAATGCAATTTTAAGTGCTTCTAGGTACAATCTATTATAGAAAGAATTATTCTTAATAGTTACTGAGTGGGAAACTTAATATTGAACACTGAATGGGATATAGAACTTTCTTTTAAAAATGTAGTTATGCCTCTGTCTTTTTTGTATAAACAGTATTTTTTTATAAGAGAGGAATATATAAAACAATATATATATATATATATATATATATATATATATATATATATATATGGCAAGTATAGTGAATTAGAGTGAATAAAGTGACTTTGGTGTCCCTTTAGTGGTGGGAAACTCACTCCTACGAGGGCCAGGTCCGGGTTTTCACTCTCACTTCTTAAAATGATGGGCCGTTGGCACCCCTCGTAGGAATGAGTTGGACAACACTGCTTTTACATAAGTTGTTTGAGATGCTTATATCTTATTCTACTATTCACAATAAATCTTCTTTATACAAATAAAGGACAAAATAGAAGACTTGAAAATGTGTGTTGTGTTTTTAGAAAATACATGTCTATTGAGAGTTTACCATGATTTTTCTAATCTTGTTTTTAATCTGTCTCCATTAGCCTGTTGTTTGCACGTGCAATGCCTTTTATTTACAAAATAGAAAGTGCTATGTGTAAGTGAACACAAAATCTACCATCACCGATTAACTTCCGGAGGCATGCTATGAAAGATTCAGTAATATTTGTACTGTATGTGTTACCTGAAGCATTATAGCCTAGACAACTGCCATATATGGTACAAAGACAGTTGTCTAGGACAGTGGTTCTCAAAAAATCAGTGCTGGACCCTGTGAATAGATTTTTTAGAAGTTATCTTCTCACACGATAGATGAAATAGGAGTTAAGTGGAGAATTAGAGTGGTTGATAAAGAAGGAAAAGTCCGGTTATGGAGCCATAAGAATGTGTCATATATAGAAGATAAGAAAGGCTGAAGAAAATATGAGTTGATAAAGAGGGATACTAAGTGGCTTGGGTTTAGGGATAAGAAGGACTGAGAAAGAAGTCTAAGGAGTGGGTATAGGAGCATGAGAAGGAATAAAGAAGAATTACGAGTGGATGCAGGGGAGTTCCAGAAAAAACATTTACCTCCGCTTTACAGACTATTCTAAAGCCTTTGATTGTGTGAATAACAACAAGATGTGGCAAGTTGTTAAAGAGATGGGGATACCAGACCAGCTGATCTGCCTCCTGAGGAATCTGTATGCGGACCAAGAAGCAACTGTCTGAACCGAACATGGAACAAGTCAATGGTTCAAGATTGGGAAAGGAGTCAAGGTTGTCTACTGTCACCTTATTTTTTCAACTTATACGCAAAGTACATAATGCAGGGAGAAATATCAACAAACTAAATGGCCTATTGGCGAGGGTGAAAGAAGAGATTGCAAAAACTGGCCGGCAACGCCATATTAAAAAGACGAAGATAATGGCAAACAGCAGTTTCAGTTCGTGGCAAATAGATGGGAAAGAAGTGGAGGCTGTGACTAATTTTATTTTCCTGGGCTACAAGATCTCTGCATATGGTGACTGCAACCATGAAATTAAAAGACGTTTGCTACTGGGGGGGGGGGGGGGGGAATCTATGGCAACCTTGGACAAGCTATTAAAAAGCAAATATATTAAATTAGCAACAAAGGTCTGCAAAGTTAGAACTATGGTATTCCCCGGAGTAACCTACAGATGTGAGAGCTGGACCATAAAGAAGACTGAGCGCTGTAGATTTCATGCCTTTGAATTGTGGTGTTGGAGAAAACTACTTAGAATCCCTTGGAATGCAAGGAGATCCAATTAATTAATACTACAGGAAATCAAAACAAACTGGAAGGTATGATCATGAGGCTGAAGCTCAAATATTTGGCCATATTATAAGAAGACAGATTACCTAGAGAGATGGAAGGCACACGAAGAATGGGACAGCAGAGGCGGAGATGGATAGGTGAGGTCACTGAAGTAATGAGCATGAGCTTGATGGAGCTCAGAGGGGCAGTGGCTGACAAATGTGCCTGGCGTGCTATGTCCATAGGGTCACAGAGAGTTGGACACAACTAAATGGCAAAAAACAACAACAGGAAATAAGAAGGTTGATAAGGAGGGATAAGGGGTGGGTATAGGGGGATATTTAGGGATAAAGAGATATAGGGAGTGGATATAGAGGAATAAAAAGTCATAAAGGGGGGATAAGGATTGGGTGCACAGAATAAGGAGTGGATATAGGTAAATAAGCAAGGATAATGATTGTTAAGGAGTGGATGTAATGGCATAAGAGGGAATAAAAAGAGGGAACAAAAATTGACACAGACATTACCCCACTAATAATAATACACTTTAGTCTCAGGAAGGACTGGAACTGTACCACTGCCCTTACAGTTACAGACAGATTGTTGAAGAATTTATATGTAGTCAAGATTTACTCTAAACAATTCAGAGCAAAACAAAATGTAAATTTAAGAAGGTAACCATATGACCCCTGGCATTAAATATGTTTATAACAGTTGGTCTAGGGTACAATCCAAAAACGGGTGCCAAATAAAAGAGGATGACAGACAGAAGATGATTTTTTTGTTCTGAATATATTATGATAATTTTGTAAAGTATCAAACATTATAATTGTAAAACAGTACATGTCAGTGTAGTATTCTAGTTAACTATGATTACTCTCTAAACAATGGGACATTCGCTTACATTATTCATGATATAAACAAATATAAAATAAATATAAATTAGAAGCATATCACTTACATGAATTTACATTTCTAGGATATCTTTTTTGAGTGCAGGTGAAACATTCAGTCTCTTAGTCATTTTGATGTATTTACCTCTACTGGATATCTTGAAATTCTGGTCTAGTTTAGTCAGTCGGATTAACAATGAACAAGCCCCCGAGGTGTATTTTTTTCTTTATACTCAATATTAGTGGTGGGGTTCTTGGAGCCAAAATCATATGACCAACAACCTGCCGAGCTACCACTATAACTTGCATCATAACCAAGAAGACATATAAAGTGCTAATTATTTTTCTCACAGTGATCAGCAGCTTATGTTTGCTATATCATATGCAGATCATTTCAGTAATCTGACCATTCTTAGCCAGCTGCACAAGAAATATCCTAAGCTTCTTGATTTGTGAACACGGGTATTACTCACCGCCAAAAAACAGAATTTAATATTTAGATTAAGACTTTTCTGTGAAGAAAATTTATGGCAAAGTAAAAATATCTTGAGACTAATGCATACAGACCCATTCCCTAAATTATATATATTTCCCAAATAATACCATAATCCACAATAACGTTTAACTACAGATTGATTTATGGTAGAATTAGTCATGGCGCTGATTCCCTTACTAATTCCTGAACCACTTGACTATATGGACTAATAGGAAGCATTTAAAGATGCTACTTCACCGTATGACACACTTTGAAGGATGGGAGGAGTGAGCAAGACCAACATGGCAGTCCACTAGAGACAAGCAGATTGAAATAAAAAAATAACAACAATACACAGCTTTATATATTAAGTCTACTATGACTCTCATTATGGTTGATACAACTTTAAAAGTTACATGAATTATTTTACCAGAGACACTTAAATGTACTAAATACGTTTAGGAGGAGATGCTATAATATTTATCAGTTTCGATTAGCATTGTATAACTGTATTCTCTATTTTATGGATGAATAGGATGATTTTGCATTCGTCACTATACTGCTCTTTACATTTCAGTAGCATAGATGCATTTAAACCATTTATTTAATAAAACAATAATTATTACACATTATTATTAATGACAAGAGACCATTGGTGGTCATATGATCTAATCTAGTGTCACCTCTAAAATAAAACGAGCATCTTGACTATGGTATAAATACCCTTGCAACCTGTTTATCTCTTTGGCGTTCCATTTAATTCAATTTATTAATTGAATTTAAAGAATTCAGACTTAGAAACCTACAGCCTTATTAAATTGTGATTCGGCAAATTTCAAAGGGATCTATTTAAGCACAGAGTATATTTGTTTACAGACGTTTTTAGTTAGTGAAGACCTTGCTTTTGGATAGAAGTTCACTAACTAAAAACTTCTGTAAAATAAATATGCTATGTGCTTAAATAGAGCCCTTTAAATTTGCAGAATCGCAATTTAATAAGGCTGCTAATTTGAAAATCATTACAAAGCATATGGAATTGTGCCCAACAATCAACAATATGAGCCTCATTCAATTGCAAGGCCGCAACTCGATCATAGTAGGCTGTATGTCTGCAGGTCTGCTGCGGACCCGCGTCGCTCGCAAGTTATGGTGCTATTCAATTCGGGAAGACCGCACGTTATGGGCCGATATCGATATTCAGAAACCATGCTATCGTATGTAGCATTTGCGAACTTAAACAGATCAGTCAACCAAGGCCGTAACTCCTGAGTTAGAAACAGCCAATAGAAACAGAGATCATCATTACGCCTTGAAAAATGGAGTTTGGATTTCAAAGTCCTACGGGCATAAATTACAAGTTACGATCGGACTCACATTCCTGAAATATTGCAATACCGATAAAACCGTACATATGATATTCTATTACATGTGAGTTTTATTATATGTAATAACACATTGATTGTCGGGATCATATAACATGTTAATTAAACATGAAATAAAGTATTTTATTGGGCCAATTTGCGAGTCTGAGAATGTTGTGCTATTAATTTTAAGAACTAAAATCACTTTCCCTTTTAATAAAAGAACAGTAGTGTGTGTATATGTGCATTTAAAGTGCTACAGACATGCCATTAAGCCCAAGATGTCCTTGAATCCCTTAACTTGTGGTTCGACTTTTACCATTTGCGGGCATGACAGAGTGGTTAGCGAGGGGGAATCGAAGCAATTGAATAGCAATTTGTGATTTTTAGCATTCGGAAGCCTTGCGGCCATGAAATATAAAAGGCTTGGAGGGGCATTAACTTGCAATGTTAAAAATCGCAATGAATCGCAGCTCAGAGCCCGTAACTCGATGGAGCCAGCAAAAAGATGCCTATTGAATAGCAAAATTAAGTTACAGGCTACATTTCCGAGCCCAGATCTCCCGAAGCCTCAGTTGAATAAGGCTCTATGTTTGTAACCTACAGTGACTTGCAAAAGTATTCACCCCCTCTGACTTTTTACCTATTTTATTACATTACAGCCTTAAGTTCAATGTTTTGTTAATCTGAATTTTATGTGATGGATCAAAACACAATTGTCTAAGTTGGTGAAGTGAAATGAGAAAAATATATATATAAAACTATTTTTTAGAAATAGAAAACAGAAAATTGTCATGTGCGTATGTATTCACCCCCCGTTATAAAGGCCATAAAAAGTGCAACCAATTACCAACAACCAATTACCTTCAGAAGTCACATAATTAGTGAAATGATGTTCACCTGTGTGCAATCTAAGTGTCACATGATCTGTCATTACATATACACACCTTTTTTGAAAGGCCCCAGCGGCTGCAACACCTAAGCAAGAGGCACCACTAACCAAACACTGCCATGAAGACCATAAACTCTCCAAACAAGTAATGGACAATGTTGTTGAGAAGTACAAGTCAGGGTTAGGTTATAAAAAAAATATCCAAATCTTTGATGATCCCCAGGATCAACATCAAATCTATCATAAGCAAATGGAAAGAACATGGCACAACAGCAAACCTGCCAAGAGACGCCCGCCCACCAAAACTCACAGACCGGGCAAGGAGGGCATTAATCAGCAGCACAGAGACCTAAGGTAACCCTGGAGGAGCAGCAGAGTTCCACAGCGACTGGAGTATCTGTACATAGGACGACAATAAGCTGTACGCTCCATAGAGTTGGGCTTTATGGCAGAGTGGCCAGAAGAAAGCCATTATTTTCAGCAAAAAACTAAATGGTACGTTTTGAGTTTGTGAAAAGGCATGTGGGAGACTCCCAAAATGTATGGAGCAAGGTGATCTGGTCTGATGAGACTAACATAGAACTTTTCGGCCATCAAAGAAAATGCTATGTGTGGCGCAAACCCAACACATCACATCACCCAAAGAATACCATCCCCACAGTTAAACATGGTGGTGGCAGCATCATGCTGTGGGGATGTTTTTCAGCAGCCGGGATTGGGAAACTGGTCAGAGTTGAGGGAAAGATGGATGGTGCTAAATACAGGGATATTCTTGAGCAAAACCTGTACCACTCTGTGCATGATTTGAGTCTAGGACGGAGGTTCACTTTCCAGCAGGACAATGATCCCAAACACATTGCTAAAGCAACACTTGTGTGGTTTAAGGGGAAACATGTAAATGTGTTGGAATGGCCTAGTCAAAGACTTAAAGATTGCTTTTCACAAGGGCAAACCATTAAACTTGAAGGAACTGGAGCAGCTTTGTAAGGAGGAATGTGCAAGGAGGAATGGGCAAAAATCCCAGTGGTAAGATGTGTCAAGCTCATAGAGACTTATCCAAAGTGACTTGGAGCTGTGATTGCAGCATAAGGTGGCTCTACAAAGTATTGGCTTTAGGGGGGTGAATAGTTATGCATATTGACTTTTTCTGTTATATTGTCCTATTTGTTGTTTGCTTCAAAATAAAAAATAAAAAAACATCTTCAAAGTTGTGGGCATGTTCTGTAAATTAAATGATGCAAATCCTCAAACAATCCATGTTAATTCCAGGTTATGAGGCAACAAAATATTAAAAATGTCAAGGGGGGTGAATACTTTTGCAAGGCACTGTGAGTTTAATGTTAGAAATTGTTGGAATTGTTGGAATTTAAAAAAAAGGAGCAAGAGTAATTACTTTCTACCCCAGTTCTCAAAAAAACACTGGACTTAAAATGTTTATATTGTTTAAGACTGGCAACTATTTACAAGCAGTTTACTAATTTACCTGTAACTTGTTGTCAATAGTTTTGGGAAATAGGTCATATAAACTAGTTCTGTTTTACCACCAAAAACGTAATGTTTAAAAAAAATAAAATAAAAAGAGCATTCCTTATTTTGTAGTTGATAGCAATATGTTTTGCCTTTTACATTCAAGCATGATACTGTAATATGGGAGGCAAAAAGCTGAAGATTTTTGAGGAATCCATCTGTCTGCTTTAGACGTATATTAGATTGTCATCTGGGCCATGTCTGTGGTTCCAGTATACCTGAAGCTCCAGCGTTAACGTTGCAGCTCCAGGTTTTTGGGCTAATTAACCAAGCTGCTCACCCTATCAGGGTTAAGCAGCGGATGCAGCAAGATTGCGCTGCTTGACTGCCTGCTTTAATGATTTTTAATATCTTGCTGTGAGCCGACGGACCTCGCTGCTGTGACAACACTCTGCCAGTTCTGAGACAAGAAAAAAATAGACAGCAGTGATGATTCTTCAAACTCTATGAAGGGTTAATGTGGCTGTTGCTGCTACTGCTCCAATTGACTTTAATTAACCCTTTACTCAGCATGATTAATCATACTACGCTGATACTAGCAGGAAGAGAACTGCTTTAACTGACTAATTCCTACATTGTTAATGACCAATGAACACCAACATTTCCTGTAATTTAAAAGCATAATTTAAAGTAGTGTCAGGGATCTTTCCTGTTATTTTCCCACCACCAGCAGTCATCTGCTGCCTGTCACTTATTGTTCAGTTACTCAATCTTGTCCGACTCTCTGTGACCATATGGACGCAGCATGCCAGGCATATCTGTCTGTGCTCATCCATATGGTTTTCATGGCAAAGATACTGGAGTGGGTTCCCAGTTCCTTCTCTAGTGGACCACGATTTGTCTGACCTCTCTGCAATGACCTGCCCATTTAGGCCCTCTGACTTAGCACCTGAGAGTTAGTCTGTTTAATTTATCATGATTTATTTGCCCCCTGTTTAAGCAGAGGCATACTGAAATCCTGGGCTGTTGGTTGCTCCTGTAGGACTTGATTAGAGTTTGGGGAAAAACATCAAATTTTTGTAAAGTATGTAACAACCTACAACATTATCAGCTATATAAACCATGGGCATAAATGCACTTTTATAACAATTTGTTTGTGTCATGAGTGGGTCCATATTAAACAACTGCTGGTTTGCCTGTTGTCTAGGTAGGCGAGTTGTCCTACTGGAATTTGCTCTTTATTTAGTTCTTTCTATAAGATTTCAAGTTGGAAGAGGAAATATTTAGAGTTAATATGAGAAGGGATTACTTTACAGAAATAGTAGTAGATAAGTGGAACAGCCTGGAAGAGCATGCCTGGGATAAGCATAGTCATATCCTGAGGCTTAATTGCACCACACTTTTGTGTAGATGGAATGGGCAGACGAGATGGACCTTTTAGACATTATAAACACAAAGTCATGGTCCAACAACTGCTTTTTTTTATTTGCCCTAAAAAAACATTCTGTGACATGGGAATATGAATTTTCATTATTCCGGATTGTACAGCACTACATTCATTACAAAGGTCAGAGCAAGTCAACATGGGCTCTGGAATGCCAAACACAGTCCCGGATTTCCGTATTTCCTTGCTTTCCTCAGATGAGGTAATAAGAATACTTAAGGCAGTGATAGTTTCGCACGTGCGCAGCAGAAAAATACAGAAATCTGAGACCATGTTTGACATTTAAAAGAAACAAGTGTTCATTTTATTCCAGATCTAGGGAAATGGATTCTAGTTACATCAATATGCTCTTTTTATTTGATCCAAGCCTAATACTCAGTCACTGACTATCTTGCTATGTACTATATCAATCAACTTTAATATTTATGTCATCTCTCTTGTAGAATTTTAAACACATTTACACTAAAAAGGGACTCTGGCTCCATCACCACTAGACTTTTACTGTAGAGAATAAAATAAGGGTTGGTATTGATTAGGAAATCAATGCTTTGTTCTCACTAATAAGATACTTAACAGATTGTTTTCTCAAAAAATGTTTTTCATAGGTTGATGTGATCTGTATTCATGAATGCGTTTTTATTACACCTCTAAAACATCTATAAATCCCTGATACCAGAGGATGGTCCCTGCTTTTACAAATTATGTCAGTGAGTGGAAGCCAGTCAACTCATCAGATACCTTAAAGTCACAAAGCCAAAACCAGCTTGTCTAGAACAGGCTGCTTGTTTATTATTATTGTTATTATTATTTATTTTATTTGTAATTGTCACAAGCCCCTTTACCTGGATCCTGGTGTATTGAGCCACCAAACAGGACATATCGCTCCATTGGAAAATGGTTAGGGGAATTATATTGCCACATGGGAAATGTGTGCAGGTGAATGGTAAGGGGGGAATAACCCCAAAACATAGGGACATAGGGTATCACTTCATATGGTCTTACGGTATATGCCTTTGCCTTATCCTGTATACTATCTGTAATTCCCCATGTAATAGTACTGTGTTCTGTTTAAAGAATGAATGTGTGAGTATATTTATATCATGGATGGAATGTGTGAATATAGTTAATCCATTCACATATGCAAAAAAGGGTTAAGTCTACAGGAATTTATGTGGGTTTAAGACTACTGGGGCAGCCTGACTAGTGTGAGAGGTTGGGTGCTTTAATGACAAAAGGGGTTGGTATTTTATTTTTTGTGTTCTGTGCAGACATATAGAAATCGTGTGTCTATTATTGTGCTCCTGGCGGCTATCTCCACCCTGCAAGTAACTTGTCCTGGTCATTATCACTACCACTACCAGAAAGTTACTGAGACTCCTTGAAATGCTGTTTCCTGATGGGAAGACCCTGACTGATACAGAAGCCAGATATCAGGGTGCTGGTGCAGAGATTTCCAAAAACCCAAACGGTCCTTGTGGGTAGTTAACTTGAAGTCTATAGCAGGGGGCCCTGTGCAGTAATAGCCCCTCTCCCGGATCGTCACAGTAATGCGCCAACATATTCTGTAACGCTATAAAAATGGAAGACCCTATCCTTGAGCTTAAAATCAAACATACTTTCCCTAATGCATTTAGCAAGATTAAACACTTGCAATCCAAAGCGTATGGGTGCGGTATAGAAGGATGACAGATGCATTGTGCATATTAAGAATCATTTTTAGTGAGGTTTTGAAGGTTTTGAGGCAGGAGGATAGTCTAGTGGAGCGAGATAAGAAGTTCCAAAGAATTGGTTCAGCGCAGGAAAAGTCCTGAAGGCGGGAGTGAGAAGTGATAAGAGAGGAGAAGAGAAGAAGGTTGTTAGCAGGGCAGTTGGGGGAGTGCTTATAGATGAGAGAAGACATATAAGAGGTAGCATTATTGTTGAAGGCATTGTACGTTAAGGTCATGATTTTCATTGTTATTCTGGAAGCTATGGGAAGCCAGTGGGATCACTGACAGAGGGGTGCTGCAGATTGAGAATGGTGAGTTTGGTAGATGAGTCTAGAGGAGGAGTGCATGGAGAGGCCAGCAAGGAGCAAGTTGCAGTGGTCGAGGTGAGATTTTACTTGTGTCTTTTGTAAGATAGTGACGTATTCTGGCAATGTTTTTAGGTGAAAATGACAAGATTTAGTTATAGAATGTATGTGAGGAGTAAAAGAGAGGGCAGGGACCAGTAGGACTCCAAGACAACAGGCCTGGGAGGTGGGAGTGGTGATGGCATTGTCAACAGTGAGAGATATACAGTATGTGGAGTGGAAGCTGTGTCACCTAAATGCAAAGTGAAATATGGCAGCCTGCTTCACTAAATATAAACAAGTGATTGGACAGTTAGGCTGCACTAGTCAGGTGATTATGCTTTAGAAATTAAATATATTGAAATGATTTATTATATTTTTTAAATTATTAATTAACATTACAAAAAGGCTGCTTTTGGGGAGCTGAACATTTATTTTCACTAATGGTGATTGAAATATATTTGCATTTAATTTTACTTTGTATTTAATATTTACAGAGAAAGGTGTACTACCTACTTGGGTTTCTTCAGACTAATGTTTCCCTTACTTTGATCTAGTTGAACAAAATGTCTTTATCTTTACTGCTTTAACATCACTAGTATGAAATGGGGCACTAGAAAAATACTTCAAGTAGCCTTCAAGTAGATGGCGTGACATGGTTGAATTTTAGTAGTGCATCAAGCAATGGTGGCAAATGCAGAGGGATATTTGCTGGTAAGTGCAGTACCAGACTAATATAATGTATTGCCTATATATAAGTAACATACCAGTTTGATGCCCGTTATGCCCAGCAGCTGTTATAATATTGCCTCTGAACATCTTTCATTTGAATTGTTTCATCACTGAATAGTAAGCAGCATGTGCCTTTTACACAATATCTGCCCACATATTAACAGTCACAAACTCTAAAACTCTTTTTAATCTTAGACTGGTTAAAATTGTACCCTCCTGGCTACAAAGAGGTTGTTATTAATGTCTTCTCTCGCATGACGTGCATTTTATGCAACACACACCAGGCTGAAATTCAGCATGATTATGAGCTAAGTGATGTAAACTTGTCACTTCAATTATAATTGTGGAAGTCGTCACGAGCTTTGAAATCCACTTCACTGCAAAGTATATCCACTCAGTGTATAATTAAATGTTGTACTATTGTAATATTGTAATATTGAACTTTACATCTAGCCATTTCAAGTATCATTATGGTACTGACAGTAGCAATCTATGTTTTTCTGCTAGCAGCATCAGGAATATAATGGGTAAATACCCCAGTTGAGATTTTTTTTCTATTATTAATTCAAGTTGGTTGTTGATAATACCTTTTAAAGGACAAATCAAAAATTAGGTAGTTAGACCTCAAAAAGGTATTAATTACTGCAACTGAACTGTTGTTCATTAGGACCTATATTGCAAGCTGTACTTTTTAATATTATATGTCATTATGGTATGAATTCCAACATGCAAAGTGATACACTCAATATTGATTGCAATTAAATAATTCATACTTCTGGGCCTGACTAGAGTTGCTCCACTCTGAAGAAATGGCAACCTACTGCCAGAAATAATAATAAGATTGCTCTTCTGGAACCTCTACAGTGATCCCAAAGGATGTGCCACAGCACACTAGTGTACCTCAAGATTTGTTAGGTGTGCCTTAAAATGTTTGAATGTATGTAAAGTATATTGCAGCTAAAAGAATATTTATGAATAGTTTTGTCTAATATATATTTGACATACTCAGCATCCATAGTACTGGGGAAGTAGACCTTGAACTCATTCTTTATTAAAGGAACTCAGTACAACTCATGTTCCTTGTCCCCACGATTGCCCATAGCAAAGAATACTCTTCCTTGAACAATGTTTGATAAACTATGGATACTTTATATTTGACTGAATTCCTCTAAATGTCTACCCTCTTAGACTGTAAACTCTCCCAAGAGCGTGACCCTCATCTTCTGTACTTATACTTACTCTTATGTACAGACCTGCTGTCTCATCTGTTTTATGTTGTCTTCAAATATCTGCACATTTTTTCCCCTGTGATTACTGTACCCCAGCACTACAGAATATGACAGAGCATATAAAATATAATAATAATACAATAACATTTACCAATCCCATGAGAGCTGAACCATTGTGTCCTTAAGTAGTGTGCATGAGACAATATGCCCAACAGTGACTATATTATAGTGTTTGAGAATATCTTGCTGTGATTATTTCTGGAAACTTTTTCAAATAACTCTATACTGAATTTATATAATGTATCGCTAACCAAGCAAGGTTTATTTATCTTTACTATTGACTCATCTTATCTAAATTTCAACCACACTATATTCAGAATACCTGTAATGTTTTGTAGTGCAACAGGGAAAACATTGCAGTTGAACTAACGTTCAGGAACATGGAAAGTGTTTATATTGGAACTATTTTAATGGATAATTAAAATAAGCACACAATAGTTTAATTTCAAGTATTTAAAAATAAATATAAACAAAAATAGGACACCCTGTATTCATTTGTATGTAATATCCTCATTGCAATAATGTCCTGTATCATATTTTTAAACTATACAATTGGGTTAAGATTATTTCTATGTATGTATATATATATATATATATATATATATATATATATATACTATAGAGGTGGTTGTTTTACTGTACTATAATACTGGGTGAGTGTATTTGTGAGGAACAGCTGACTATAGTGATTATATTCATGTTAAACATGCCTGGTATTTCTATGTATTGTTGTTTTGTTATAATTTAAGCTATACTATGTGACCAGGCCTGTAGAGCTGTAACCAAATTATTGTCTGCAAAGACAGATCTTATAGGTTGTCATGACCAGACTTTGGGGTCAAGGGTGGACCCGTCTGAATCCCACTTTTTGCCTGCTTGACCAGCCTAAAGCCATCTTAAAGAGGATTACATTTATAAGCACCCGTCAAAACCTAACAAGGACAGTTCCAATGAAAGTCTATAGGAGAGAATTCCCTATGTTATTTCCAATAAACTGTAGGCAAGATTGTGATTGGCTCACTCTCAAGTCAGGGGAAGCTCAAGCTGGAGCTTCAGGACTGTTACCAGGATTGAGTTATAGCCAATCAGATGGCTGCCGACATTCAAACAGACCAATAGGTTGCAGATGGGGTCTGGGACAAAGTAATGGTACTCGTGTTAGCGCTTCCATGCTCTAAAGGGCCTCCCTTCATGGAGTAAAGGAGAGAACTTGAATATGAATTGATACCCAGGTTCGCACTGCTCTGGCAGCCCCAAGTAACCCTTGTACTTTACCCCTGTGTTATTCCTTATGGTCACAACTCTGTTCCATGAGTTGTATATTGCTAAACACAATCTGTTAAGGGAGTACTAGCATCAAGTGTGGAAGATGGAGGATTCCATCTCTCTCTCTGGTGACAGATGGGAGGTGCTCTAGGTAAGCCAGGCACTCCCTAGCAGTAGCAGGATTTCATGGGAGGTGTCATAGAGAATACTGGCACTCCCCAAGGACAAACAAGTCTGGGCATGGAGAATGCTGTGCAGTTATTGTAAAGGCTGGCTATGGGAGATAAGGAAATTGGGAGCGTGTCAAGCTGGGTGGACTCTGGCTAATATACTTGTACCAGGCCCCAAGATTTCTGATAGTAGCCCCGGTGCTAAATCCCGGCCCTCAAGGTCAGCAGTCCAAGATTGATTTTTAGCTTGATCAAACATTGAGGGAGATTTAATAAGCATCACTATATTCAATGCATGCTCTATTTCCTATAGGGAAACTTGCCATCAGACTTTTCACGCCTCATCCCAACCCTTGTAATAATTTTGTAAATATTCTTCATAATCTATATTAAATTTTCAGGCACACATATTTATATATTTGTTTTTATATTACTTGTTTTTATTACCATTAAAATGTGCTCTACACTATGTAGTGATTTTCTATTTAATGTATTCGGGGACACTTGAATTCACTTGTAAGTATCCCTTGAAGCCTAACTACAATCAGGTTAACATCACAAAAATAAGAAATGTTATAGTGTATTGTAGATAATGTCAACAATATCTAATTTTTAACTTTATCTGTAACATTAACCTTTTAGAACTTTTTAAAAATATTTCTTAATTGCTTCTACATGGGGTTTTTCGTGGTCTATCTGATTATCTTTTGTAGCTTTTGTTACATTTCTTGTACATCTGAATAGGTGCCTCAGCCACTTCTCTCTTACAATAAAGAAACAACATTTGGAAACCAAATCAGTAATTAATCATACACCTTTTTACAGCTATGCAGTGATGTGTACATTTATTTTTCTTATGTAATAAGTTGTTTTTGCCAAAACATTTTGCATGCACATTAAGTATTATGTACCATCAACATCAAGAGCATTTCACACATTTTAATAGTGTCATTTATTTTTTGGCTCAGTGAAGTAAAGTTGTAACCAAACAAATTAATACAAAAATAATAGAACAGTGGTTGAAATTACCCAGTACTTCTTTACAGTATAAGTTACTATATTTTAGTACAAGGTAGTTGCAAGGAATGAGATCAGAACAGAGTATCCCTGTGTCAGTAGATAGTTTCCCCAAAAATTAAAATACTATTTTTTATAGTATACAATTATATAGTAGCCCCCTTTTTTGTTAATATCCACAATTGTCTCCTGTCCTTGTACAAACATTCAGAAAATAGAGACTGAGAACAAAAGGGATTCTATTTCAAGTGAATTCTACAATCATCCTCTAAAAAGTGGATGTATAGTCAAGTCATGGCTTGTCACCCCGGTTCATTTACCATATGAATAGAACAAGAGACAAAAGAGCACAAATAATTACTGTGTTTCTTCCATTTCCTTTTGTGTACTGTAACTAATCATCATCCCAGCACTTTGGTGTTTACAAGTAAAGAGATCTCATCCACAGCTAATGCCATTACTTTCATATAGAATTTGGTAAGGCTTTTATTTCTATGTGTCTGACCTTTTATGGTACTCATTCCTGTGGTGTTTAAGTAGATAGTATTGAAAATGTTTCTTTTGAAATTAGGAGTGGAGATTTGAAAATATATTTATTATTAAAAGAGTGAATGTGTACATTGAATACCCCCTGTGGCTTGGTTGGATGTTTAGATCTTTACAATCATATATCCCATACTTAAAGTATGCTTTTCTAAAGATCTGGTATACGCAATTGGTCACATCTTTTAGGAATCAATTAAAACTGCATTTTATGTATTACCAATTACATGATGTGTTCAGAATTTCCGTTACTGTCTATCTATAAACTCCCTTTTTGCCTGCTTAAATATTTGCTGTCTTGCCAAATCCAGCCAATGGAAAGAGATCATTGCAATGAAACATACTGAAGTAGAAACTGTGATTGGTTGAAATCCCAATATGGGCTTATCCTAACCCTAAAGTAGAACTAGCAAGGTTTGGGATTTATGGAGCAGGAGAGATGTATTTGGTGCTTCTCTGTGCGGCAGCTTCATTGTAAATGTACAATTTAAAAGCTGTTTTTTAAAATACTTATATAAAAAGGGTTATCTTGTACTGATGATTTATAGGCCAAACTTGATCAAACTTCCAGTAGTATTAGATTGCAGTGCAAACAAGGCATCTCTTCAGGTTATGAGTTGAATGCATGTGCTCTGATCTGTTTTAAACATGCAAGTTTAATATTTATCTGCTGTATTTTGATCTATATCTCGTACAAGCTATATAAGCTTAAATAAAAATGAAGCAAATATATAAATACAAACATATATCTGATCATTTACATAGCATAACATTCTTATAACAAAACAGAGTTATGTGAGAAAGTCTTTACTTAAATTAATATTATGAGCTATAAAGCTTCTCACCTACCCATTTATTCCTATTATTTCTCATGAAGGGTTCCATGTTTCATAGCCACAGGGGCTAGGCTTCACGTCATCTGTCTCTCATAGCACTGGTAGTGTGAGGCCCCTCCCTGTGAGTGTGGTTTTAGGTCAAAGCTGTGAAACATGGAGGCTTCTTAGAAGTAAGTGATGTGTACATTTCATATGACAGTTACACTGAGAAAGATACATTTAATTAAGACATCTAGTTACGTAAGAAAAACGAAATGCCTAAAGAGTCTCTTTAATATTTTCACCCTACAATTTAAACCAGAATGCAGTTCAACACACACGCAGGGCGGGGCTTCACACTATCAGTTACTCAGAACACACAGCATTTTACTGTTTACTTGCAGCAAAGCTGGTAAGGTGAAGCCCCCTTCCTGTGGGTGTGGCTTTAGGTCACAGATGTGAAACACCCTACATAAGAGAGAATAGGAAGAAACAGTGAAAATACAGATTTATAATTTGTTGCTCTGGGGACTTAAAAGTAAGTGAAGAGTAAATTGTATATGCCATTACATTGAGGAGAATAAAATTAGTTGTCATTTCATTAAAACAGCTATATAAAACAAAATACATTTCCCTTTAAAAAATATGTTTAAGAATAATGTGCATAGAATTGTATGCATGTAGTAAACAAATCTTTTTTGGCATTATTTGTCTATAATGAAGTAATTAGCAATTTTAATACCAGATATTTCAGAATGCATATGTAGAACATTATTTCTCATGAGAATATGTATCCAGCAAATGAAGGGTTTTGTCAAAAAAATAATGCTTATTTGAAGCTACTCTATAAGAAACAACTGAGGCAGAACTTCCACACTCTTTCTGGCAGACAGTCTCTGTCAGGCACCATCAAGCACCCGCACTCTCTGTTATACTGAAACTACCCAGCACAGACACTGTCATGCAAAAGCACTCTGTCAAACTAAGACTATCAGACACAAACACGCTGCCAAGCACAGACAAATACATCTCCCAGAGTTTTTATATATATAATATCTTTTTTCAGTAGGTCAGCGAAAATGCATCTTTACTCTTAAAAGACATCCAATCAGCATTTAACGTCTTTATTTAACTGTTTTAATCTTGCAAGGATGTGAATCCAAATGTAAACTGAATCAGTTTAACAAATGATAACTACACTGTGTTAATATCAATATAACTTTAGCATATTGCTTAACCAAACAACCTTCAACAGTCCTGCTGCTCCATGGGAGGTGTATGTCCTCTCTGAGCTTGCCGTAGGACATATGTGCATCTCTCTTGTGAAATGAATTTTAAGTTGTGGCCTTGACTTTTAACCAACTTTAAAAAGAACAAATCTCCACACTGCTTTTCTCACCATTTAATGTCATTATAGTTACATGGAATCCATTCATACTGTTCTGCATCATCGAACAGAGCACTGAGGCCCATGTGAAAAAAAGTCATTTTTAATTTTAAAACAGACGAACATTTAAGTTTTATAATAGTTTGTATATGACACAGTTAAAGGGCCCTTTAGGAGCTGAGACAATGTCCCATGTGTAACGGAACCCATCACTGTTTTACCCTGTTTTATGATTATTATGGTTAAAATATGATCCTACTATTATACTGCATGTATGTTGGTTTATGCTCTGCAGAATATTGGCCCAGACTAGTGCAGACCTTGGCATGGGAGATAATCCTGTTACAGATAAGGAAGTCTATTGTATAAACTGTTTTCATTCTCAGATAAGAACAAAGAAGGATGATCTAATTAATGTCTGATTGTATCCAAGTTGCCAGATAGCCTCAGGGAGGTGTGACTCACCTATTGTCCCTCTATGTGTATTGTGTGGCCAACTATGGGGGATATGTGAAATGTCTGTGTGTTATGTGTAAAAGATACTTTTACTAACTTTTGAACCCCTGGTCTGATTCATGCCATTTTTTAATATGTTGTTCCCCTGGGTGAGAGCTATTGAACGGTGCTGGACTTAAAGGTGTACCCCCTGTATTTGGGGTACAACCAGAATGTGGTTAAAATTGTGTCTGTTTTAATTGTGTTACCTGTTACCTGAGGGGAGGAGAAATGGGGGTTGAACCATGTATATAATTGGCTGTTGTGATAATTATGTGGGTGTAGCCCTTCAGAGGGCACCATTGCATAAAAGGAGATACCCTGTCATTAAAGTTCACTACTTGACCCTTCAAAACGTAGCCTTGTCTCGTTATTGGAGGGGATTGCTATATCATACTGGGGATTGCTATGCGCTGCATAGTCCCTGGGAGCTTTAAGCTACGGCGGTTGAGGAGTCTGTGGTAGTGTGGTGTCCGGTGCGGTGCTTGTAGGCCTCGACGCAAACTTGGACACGTACATCAACGGAGGTACCCGGTCGGGGTGCCAGGAGATCCACTACATTGGTGTATGGGCCCTTCAGGTGCTGAGACAATGTCCCATGCATGGGCCCTTCAAGAGCTGAGAAAATGTCCCATTCATGGGCCCTTCAAGAGCTGAAACAGTGTCCCATGCATGTGCCCTTAAGAAGCTGAGACGATGTCCCTTACATGTGCCCTTCAAGAGCTGAGACAATATCCCACGCATAGGTGCTTAAGGAGCTGAGACAATATCCCACGCATGCGCCCTTCAGGAGCTGAGACAATGTCACATGCATGGGCCCTTCAAGAGCTGAGACAATATCCCACGCATGGGCCCTTCAAGAGCTGAAAACAATATACCACGCATGGGCCCTTCAAGAGCTGAGACAATATCCCACGCATGGGCCCTTCAAGAGCTGAGACAATATCCCACGCATGGGCCCATCAGGAGCTGAGACAGTGTCCCTTGCATGGGCTGTTAAGGAGCTGAGACAATGTCCCATAAATGTGCTTTTTAGGAGCTGAGACAATGTCCCATTTATGTGCCCTTAACGAGCTGAGACAATGTCCCATTCATGTGCCCCTTTGGGAACTTGACAGTGTCAAATGCATGTGCCCTTTGGGAGCTGAGACAATGTCCCATTGTTGAAACTACGTGATATCAGAAATTATGGAAGAGCAATATTACAGAATTACCAGCGTTAATATACGCAAGAGCCTTATAGGTATCAGGTTGATATACCTGGGTGCAGTTTTGTGGAATGACCACATGATGGCGATTACCTTTGGTCAAACACAGTCTGACCTAAAGCCCTAAGGAAATGACCAGTAGTGTCGAATTACGCTCCCAGGAGGCACAGGAAGTCAAAATGGATTCCACCAGTGATACATGTGCTTTAAGGAATTCCTTTGTGAGAATATCGGACCAGTGAGTTGTCTTGTTTGAGACATGTGATTTATCTGACCAGTAGTAAGTAAGAGAAGTGTGTAAGGGTGGGGCAGTAGGACAAGCTTTAAAAAGGGAAACAGACCAGAGAAGCTTTCTCTTTATCTGGGAATCCTTCCTCTGGTGTACCAGCTAAGCTGGTTGGGTAACTATAATACACACACACACAGGTGGACATTAACATTAGCATTATAAAACACTACATACTGTAACGGATAGAATGACTTTCTGCTATGTTTATAAGATATGATGTTCCTAGTATTTAGCAATATTTATGCATATTAATATGATGTATCATATGAAGCCTCTTACATTGTAATAAATAAATATATATTGTTCTCATAGAAAACAAGAGTGTGAGTAATTGATTTACACTAGAATCTCAGAGTGAATGAGATTGGAATGATTATTATAATTATTATTATTAATTATTAATAATTCATATTTTGTAATATGTTTTTATAACACCCATGCATGGGCCCTTCAAGAGCTGAGACAATATCCCACGCATGGGCCCTTCAGGAGCTGAGACAGTGTCCCTTGCATGGGCTGTTCAGGAGCTGAGACAATGTCCCATAAATGTGCTCTTTAGGAGCTGAGACAATGTCCCATTTATGTGCCCTTAACGAGCTGAGACAATGTCCCATTCATGTGCCCCTTTTTTGAACTTGACAGTGTCAAATGCATGTGCCCTTTGGGAGCTGAGACAATGTCCCATGCATGGGCCATTTAGGAGCTGAGACAATGTCCCATGCATGTGCCCTTTAGGAGCTGAGACCAAGTCCCATTCATGTACCCTTTAGGACCTGAGACAATGTCCCATGCATGGGCCCTATAGGAGCTGAGACAATGTCCCATGCATGTGCCCTTTAGGAGCTGAAACAATGTCCCATTCATGGGCCCTTCAGGAGCTGAGACAATGTCCCATTCATGTGCCCTTTACGAACTGAGACAGTGATGCATGCATGTGCCCTTTAGGAGCTGAGGCAATGTCCCATGCATAGGCCCTTTAGGAGGTGAGACAATGTCCCATGCATGTGCCCTTTAGGAGCTGAGACAATGTCCCATGCATGGGCCCTATATGAGCTGAGACAATGTCCCATGCATGTGCCCTTTAGGAGCTGAAACAATGTCCCATTCATGGGCCCTCCAGGAGCTGAGACAATGCCCCATTCATGTGCCCTTTACGAACTGAGACAGTGATGCATGCATGTGCCCTTTAGGAGCTGAGGCAATGTCCCATGCATTGGCCCTTTAGGAGCTGAGACAATGTCCCATTCATGTGCCGTTTAGGAGCTGAGACAATGTCCCATGAATGGGCCCTTTAGGAGCTGAGACAATGTCCCATTCATGGGCCCTTTAGGAGCTGTTCCTTTAAGCTCTATAACTCATGTGTTAACACCAATTCATTTTTAGACTGTTAAATAAACAGTTTTAGTGCTTTAAACATAAAAATATCAAATAATGAAAGGAGTTTGAAATAAAATGTATTTAGATTTTTCTACATGATGGTGTAGAGCAGTTTTAATAACTTCTGTGGCCCTTTAAGGTTGAATGTGTTAAGTATTACAAAACTATTATACTTTTCTAACCATTACAAGTGTAACAAGGTAATATAAATCCTAAATGACAAAACAATGCTAAGATCCATATTTAAAAACAAAATAATTACAATTCATAACTGATCATTCCAGTACCCCCTCTTATTTAATAATGTCCATGAAAGAGGAAAACATATTAGATCTGTGCTTCAACAAATACTAAAATCCATTTATATGCAAATAAGCTATCCATTATTATTAGTATGAGAGGAGATTTAGGCATAAAGTGAAAAATAAATTATAACTGGAAACCATTAATGAAATCTATTTCAAAACATAACAGTTTGCAAGAGCCCACACTCATGTTGTATTTCTTTTAGTTTAAAGGGGAATTGGCAACTCCTACACAAATACAATTTCTATACCATCCCAATTGGTTTTTCTCATGCATGCATGTTTTTTTAGAAATAACTTAATTATAAAAATGAAAGGTCTTCCTTGATGGACTGTTTCAGGAACTGAGAACAGTAGTGGTTGTAACAACTATGAATCTGCCCAAAAGTAGTACTTTATAGGTTTATTTATAGCAGAAACCATTTACAATATACATTAAAAAATATAAACTACTGTAATTGTCTAAGCATTTTATCCAGAATTATTCATAGCGTACTTTCATTGGTTTGCATTTGTGCAGTTTAATTCCTATAGATATAAGAGTCCATCTTGATAATACTAGTTAAAAAGAAAAGAAAAAATTTCCTATATGCACCTTCCTTTTAGAACTGTTAGAAACATTGAGCTTTAGGTTTCAGCAGTTTAGTTAGTTTACAGGAAATAAGCACTCAGTGGCTACTGGTTTCATTTTACTACCAACAGTTTATAATGGGTGTGTTTTCCCACTGATTACTTATTAGTACTTACACATTGCTAACTATGAATTATAGGATCCATATTTCTTGCTGATAATTTTACTGTATGGTATATCATATGCTAATCAATATGTTTTTGAGGTTGAGGAAATGTTTTTGTTTTTACAAATCCCCATATACTTCAAAGCATATTTGGGTGGAAAAAACTGCTGTTAACTCAGCATGTAAAGAGGGTGCAGACTTATTATATTAAGAAACGCTGTAAGTGAGGGGTAGATTGAACATAGCTATACAGTATAACTTCTATATTCATCATTAATCCGTTCCTGAGGGATGGACTGATACTGAATCACATTTTTTCCATAGGATTAAGTAAAATTGGAATAATTCATTCCCAGCCCCTAATCTGAAACATAAATAAAAATTTAAGCAGAACTTTACTTTTACTGAGGAGCGATGATAACAGAAGCTGAAGAAGAGCTAAGGAACTATTGTTTAGAAGGGGAGTCACCTTCCATTAAACCATCAGGTAACTCCAATTCTGGTGATCAATGGTTTTTTTGTCCCTTTCCCCAGGATTCACTAGCAGTCGATTTAGCAAAGAATTTGTCCAATGTCTATTTCTGTTTTTTTTTTTTTATATTTTGTGACTAATATTGGATTTTTGGACGAATATAGGAGCATTTCTTTGCCTAGAAAATTTGACTAATTGGATTTGATGAATATAGAGGTTCCACTGTATGTCTAAAATATGTATGTTCAGAAAGCCATAACTAATAACAATCAGACAGATATGGCAATCTGTACATGTTTATTAGATATGTTCGGCATATATAGCAATAATCTTGTTGCTATAACAACGTACTAAAGATTTGTGTGTCAAAGTTCATTGTATCAAATCAGCCATGTATTGAGCTTATCCAATTTGTAAAGCATTATTATAGGTATATATTGTAAATCTGTTGTCATCTGTGTTGACCTGAAAACTGCTACATATAATTAACATAAGGCAATTGAAATTATTTTACTCAGTTTAGAATACAGGTCACTTCTACGCAGTTATAATTGATACTTTTATTTTTTTAGAAGACTTGAGTTTAGCTTAACAAGTATATACGCATATTAGTGAGCAGACAGCAAAATCCCCTTAACAGCAGCTAGTGGCTATTAACACATTACTTACCTTAAGCCAATGTACTGCTTCAACAATCACATATATAGTTGTGAGCGTACGAGTTGTTGCTAACGCTGCGGGCTCGCATAGCGAGCCCGCGGCCCTCGCAAAGCGAGGGCAGTGGCCGAGGGTCTCAGTTGCTGGCATGGAGAGCGAAAAACGAAAATGAGGCTACAGCACTGTAAAGACGCAAAACACCACCAAACACCTATGGATTTTCCGAAAAAGACGTACGAGATCCGAAAACAAGGACGCAACAAGCGCGACCCCAAAAACATTAGAAACACAATAAATACACACAACAAACACATAAAAAGCTTACCCACAGCAAGGGGGGCACCCAGGACCTCTGCAAGTGAAGTTACACCTCGATTTAAGTCCAAATTTCGGAGTTTAGACACCCGAAAATCACATAAGCGAGAGAAAAAATGGCCACCGAACAAAACGAAAACAAGGCTAAAGGACCTGAAACGCAAAACACCACCAAACACGTACGGATTTCCCGAAAAAGTCGCACAACATCCGAAAACAAGGACGCAAAATCAGCCACAGCCGCATACCACACATTAGTCGCCATTTTAGAACACTAACTTATACAATCCGGAAGTACACAGCTACCCTAACGGATTTGCCTCGCGCACGCACACTATTACACTACACACTGCACACATTCATGACGCTTACACAGCAGCTCCACAGCACTGATGATGCAGCAACATGAAAACAGATTGCCAGCTCTTCAACACAATGCTTCCTGCATATATTACTTCACAATAGGTAAAGTATATTAATTTCTAATTTTATTAATTATTGATTGCCATACCCAAAAAAACACCAACGCTGCTCATAGCACACAAACAACCAAGAGCCTCGCAATCAGCGCCGAAGGATATTAAAACACCAACAAAATGATTTTTGCACGCAAACATTACCTGCCTTACAATATTATTGCCGTCATTTTTTTACGGGCAAGTCGCTAGTATGTCACATAAAAGATGGACAGACACATATTTCTGCTAGGCCTGAGTGCTTGGACCCATGCACGGCAATATTGGTGCAGGCTAGAGGTACATGGCACCACTGGCACAGGCAGAAAATAATTTGACAAACAATACTGAATGGATCCTGTATAGTGAGCATTACAGGTAACAGACAGGTAGCTGATGAGTTTAAAGGGCCATTTACCTCACTGTAAGTGCTCTTCATGGTGTGAAAGAATACAAGATTTTATGTTAAAATGATCTATTTTTCTAGTTACACTAATAATAGCTAAAAATTCTAAAGTTTTAACAAAGTCTCTCCTGTCTACTGTTGCATTAGAGAAACAGACAGCCGAGCCATGTGATGAAGACAGTGTTAAATAACAGTTTTTCCTGCACTCAGGAGTACACTAACGTGTTAACCCAGAAGTGATTTCAGCATTCTATGCTCTACACAGATGGATCTGATAAGGCTTAACCAGATTTAATTTCATTTGAAATCTCAGTGAAAACTGTATGTATTTAAAAAAAAATCAAAAACTATTCAACATGCTTTTATGTGATCTTTACTGTTATGTGATCCAAATTGTGCTGAATTAAGTGGCCCTTTAAGTAGATAGCAGAGATTGGGCCAGCAAAATGAACTCACAGATTCTAGGGACACAGTCTTTTTAAAGTCCATGAATATTGTGCATACTCTAGAAACAGCAGACGCTTGAGGAGGAGGGGCACACCAGAAGGTACATTTGGAGTTATGATCCTAAGAGCTAGGAACTATCTTTTAATAATCAACACAAAAGACCAGAGCTTATTTTGTAATAAAACTCACACAAGCTAACATATGCAAGCACTATGTTTCCTGGCAAGAATGGTAAATTGTTAGATTTATTATTATCATTAATTATCATTATTGCCGCTTTTTCCCTTTATTGAATATTTGTTAAAAAGCTCTCTAAATCCTCAACTCTACACCCAAATTAAGAAAAGTGTTAGAAGATAAAAGATATTCCATTTCAATAAAAAAAAATATTTTTATAATTATTCCAATTAGTGACTGCACTACAGTGAATGTGTTGACATTTATAATGTTCTACTGTCAAATGCCTGTGGTTACACTCTAAAGCACATTTCACAAAATAACTCTAATTATCCAGTGATGATGTTCTTGTCATTAATCTTACTACTGAAGGATATTATTATTTTGATTGTTGTTTATTTACACAATACCTGCATATTCACAAGTGCATGACATTTTATGAGACATATGAGAAAAACACATATTAAAAACATATAATTATAGATATGCCTTAGGAGATTAGACTTTCACTGTTTGCAGAATACTGTAATTTTATCTAAAACAAGGACACTGATAAATCATTTAGATGTTTGTCGTTTACAAAACAAAATCCAACAAACACGGCATTGGGAGAAAATCCTCATTTATGGCTTCAGACAATATTATATACAATGTGCAAGATGTAAAGGTCAAGTGCATGAGTTAGGTGTTCAGATATGAAGTGAATGACGTAGGTCTTCAGTAAATTTAGTTGAGTGATTTATAGAAAATTATGCCTTGATAAGTCAGTTACATTGTCTAACCATTTTTTTTTGCTTTGTTTAGTTGTTTCTGACTCTCTGTGACCTCATGGACCGTAACATACCAGGCACATCTTTATGTCCATGGTCATGCTGATCCACTTGGTATTCATGGTAGAGATGGTTGCCAGTTCCTTCTTCAGTGGGTCAGATCATACAGCTCCTGGTATTCTTAGATGGTCTCCTATTCAAGTACTGCCCAACCCTGCTCGGCTTCAGGGTGGTATGACCTCTTGGTTCCCTGACTGGAATCAAACCCAAGTTGCAGCAGTGAGAGCACCGAATCCTAACCGCTGAACCACCAGGAACCCCTAACATTGATAGACAGGTATAAAACATACAATAACTAGCATGTAGTTACTGTACAATACAGTAGAACAGAGTAGAAGGGATGACCATCATCTAAGGTACCTAAGTATTACCTATAGTACCCCAAGAGCAAAAAGGTCCATTTAGGCTGTACCAACTCCTCACCATTGCAGCTTACTTAGCCCTTTACATAAAAAAGGACACTTCATTCCAAAACTGATAGTGATTGAATTCAAATGTACACAGTTAAAAAGTTACATAGTTACAAAGTTACATAGTAATTGAGGTTGAAGTTCAACCTTTTTAGATCTCCTCAAATCTGCAATATGCATATTAATTGTTACTTGATAACTAATCCAGAGGAAGGAAAACACTAAAACATTGCCAATTGTCTCAAAACGAACAAAACATTTAATTATTTCCTCATCCCAGATACTGGCAATCAGACTCCTCCCTGGATCAATACTACCTATCTAGATATCCAGGATAACCCTGAATGCAATTTTTATTTAAAAAAATATCCGGTTCCTTTTTAAAGTTATCTATCGAATCCACTGTCACTGCTTCCTTTGGAAGAGAATTCCACAGTTTAACATCCCTTACTTCTTTCTTTAAGGTGGAATATTTTTCCTTCTAACCTCAAGGGAAGTCCTCTTGTCAGTTGAAAACCTCTTGGCGCAAAAAGTACACTTGATAAAGCCTTATATTGACCATGGATGTATTTATATAAGGTAATCATGTCCCCTCTTAGTAAATTCTACATTGTAATAATAATCTAGTAATTTCCCAGCATTCAGTTACTTACATTTTGCCTAATTGAAGTGAATTATATACATTAAAATATTTAGTCAAGTACACCGTAGGAAACCATTGTAAATATAAGTGAAATATCACAAAAAACTATTACTCAAGAAAAACAACTTAATGAACGATCATAAAGACAATCAGGTGATCTAGCATAACATTTTAAAACGAAAAAAATAGTTTTACTAAGCAGTGATTGAAATATCTACTATTTTCTCAAACATACTTGTTATTTCCAGACTTAACCTGACTCCAGTGCTTACTGAGTTTAATTTGTTATGAGTTGGTTTGTCTGATCTATATGGGCCATATTAAATTCGAAGCCGGCAGCAGCACTGGTACAGCCGCAAAGCTTGAAATTCGGGGGAGTTACAGAGCGATAAAATTAGCCAAGCCCGCAACAGACGTGGTTGACATCCAAACCCGTAAACCATTCTTGCGCACGTTGGATGTGAGGCGGGGAACATGATCAATTAGTCAAACCTGTAGTTATGCGTTTTGATGGAGATAATTGTAAAAGAGATCGTCATCATTACGTCACTGAAAAATGGAGGTTAGATTTCAATCCCTTACGTGTTTGAAGTACGAGTTGCGATCGGACCCGCATTCCAGAAATAATGCAATACTAATAAATTAATACATATTATATTCTAGTCCATGCGAGTTCTATTATATGTATTAACACACTGATTGCGGGGATCGATATAACACGGAAAATAAACATAAATAAAAGTATTTTATATTGCAGATTTGCGAGCTTGAGAATGTTGTGCTAGTAATTTAATACCTAACATCACTCTCCCTTTCATTAAAAATTCAGTATTGTGTTTAGATTTGCATTTACGGTGCTAAGGATAGGACTGTATGTAATCCCCTTGCGGGTCCTCTCTAGTACCTGTAGACTTTTTGGCTCCATTTGCCGTTTACGGGTTTGAACGCCAGTGCAACCTTGGGGATTCATAACAATTTAATAGCAATTTGCGAACTTAACATTTAAGTGCTTGTCAGATCAAAAGCTTAGCAGCAACGGAGTTCCAATTTAAACAGCCCGTAGGGTTTTTCCGCCTGTAACCCACAGACTGGGTAGATGGAAGAGGCCAATTTAATAGACGTAAGTCTAGCGGGCTCCTTTACGGGCTACAAGTTTTACCATTGGAGGAGTTTAATAGGGTTGTATGTATGGAAGCTGCTGCATGTAAAACATTTTTTAAAAAGTTAGGGTGTCACAAGCAAGGTGACAATCAGGTTAGGGTGGCACACTGCTGCAGTTAGGCTGTTATAGGGTTATCCATTACTCAACACTTCCATCCATGACCATTGCTATGAATAAGTCAGGATTATACCAATAGATGCTTGATAATTTCAGTTACGTACACAGGTTGGAGATAAACATCACACTATAATTTATAGCGACCTGACAAAAAACTTTGAGAGCAAAGTGATGTCATAGAAAAGGAGTGGTATTATACCGTCAGCATTTTAAAATCTTACATAAATGATCCGCTTCGGTCATGAGCTAGAACTGCTAGGAGATATGAGGAGTTTGAGTACTTGCTCATACCATCTTATTCTCCTTGATGTCCATGTATCCCACAGTCTGGTAATTATCAAATTTTATATACAGTTTATTTTATTAATATTCAAATACACTAAATATACTTGTATACCCTTTTTCAAATCTTTTGTTTATATTACATACATGGGCATGGGAGTCCCAAAAATCTGTCGGGGACAAAGTTTAAACAGACAATACATTTGTGGCCCTGAGCGGTGCAATTCAGCTCGACTCTCAAGACAGGAAGCCTCAAAGGGAAGAGAGGGCAGGCCAACCACCAAGTAAAAAGAAAACATACAATAGTGGCACACTACATAATATAAAATGTTTTAGAATATCAAAGGAATGGTAGTTATCCACCATCAATGGAACCAGTGATCTGAGGCATTATAAATTCTCCATCAATTCTAATGGTATCAGTCCAAGTCCAAGTAGGGATGAATGATATGTAGAGATGTCGCAGACAGTTCGCCAGCGGACTATTCGCGGCGAATTTGGCTCGTTCGCACTCGCATCGGACGGCGGACACATGCGCTTTTCGGTTCGCCCCCTATTCTTTATCATTGAGGAAACTTTGACCCTGCACCTCACAGACAGCAGACACATTCCAGCCAATCAGCAGCATACACTCCCTTCCAGAGCCTTCCATCTGAAGGACTGCATACATTTTAGAATCATTCTGAAGCTGCATTCGTTGTGAGAGGAAAGATAGTGTAGCTGCTGGAGATTTAATAGGGAAATAGATAGCCAGGCTGTGTATTTAGCTTCCACTACAGACCTGAAGGACTCATCTGATATCTGCTGCAAGGACAGCAACCCAAAAAGCCCATTTTAGGGCTAGAACATCATTTTTTTTTTTTTTTTCTGTGTAATCTAATTGCATATGCCTGCCTGCCAGCGTGTGTGTGTGACAGGCTAACACCTAACAGCTTATATTGTGCTTATTTTCACTACTCATACCTGGTGGTGTACCATACATTGAAAACAACCATTTTTTTCCTGTAATCAAATTTGAGTTGCCTGCCTGTGTCAGGCTCACAGCTAATATTCTGCTCTGTTTCACCAGTCATAGTTGGTGTACCATACATTGAAAAAAAACTCCCCTTTTTCTTTTAATCTAATTTCAGTTGCCTGCCGGTGTCAGGCTCACAGTTTATATTGTGCTCAGTGAAATAAAACAACACTTTTTTGACTGTAATCGGTTGAATATCAGTTGCCTGCCTACAGGCGTGTGTGTGAGGCCTACAGCGCCTACTCTGCCCAACTTTTGCCAGTGCACAGTGACACTCATATCTGGTGGCACCTTAGATTGCACGCGCAGTGCCCCAAATTTGAAGTGGGAGGACCGACCAAGCATCTTTTTTCCATCTCCCGCTTCCAAAAATCCATGCCATATACACGTCCCCTGATAGGTGACGTAACAGGTATCAAACTGATAGGAATAAATAGTACAACTTAATACAACACTCCTATCTGGTGGCACATTACATTGCACGTGCAGTGCCCCAAATTCGAAGTAGGAGGTCCGACTAAGCATCTTTTTCCATCTCCCTGTTCCAAAAATCAATGCCATATACACATCCCCTAATAGTGGACGTAACAGGGATTAAACCGATAGGAATAGTACTACTTTACAGTACACACCTTATAATAACGCAGACAGAGGCAACGTAGAGCGAGGAGTCTGAAGAATAGGAGTCAGAGGAGGAAGGTGGCTTTGAGGAGGTGGAAGACCAAACACAGCAGGCGTCCCAGGGGGCTTGTTGTCACCTTTCGGGGACCCTTAGTGGCTGGGTGGAGGAAGAGACCTTCAATGACATCAGTGAGGACAAGGAAGAGGACATGGTTAGCTTGGTATCCAACCTTGTGCAAATTGGGGAGTTTGCGGTTGTGCAAAGGGACTGTTTGCGGTTGTTTGCGGTGCATTAAACGGGGAGATTGGTCTGTTACTGTGAAGCGGGTGTAACCCTTACACTACCAGATCGATACAACATCATACCTGATGTTTTAAAGCATGTTATTCCAAACAATGTAGGAATGTTAGGTGATTTATGCCCTTTATGGCTTAAAACCAGACTCTGCATCAACTATGTAATTTTCCGTCAGAGTTTTGCCATGGATCCCCCTCCGGCATGCCACAGTCCAGGTGTTAGTCCCCTTGAAACAACTTTCCCATCACTATTGGGGCCAGAAAGAGTCCCTGTGGGTTTTGAAATTCGCCTGCCCATTGAAGTCTATGGCGGTTCGCCCGGTTCGCCCGTTCGCGAACATTTGATGAAGTTCGCGTCCGCGGTTCACGAACGAAAATTTTATGTTCGCGACATCACTAATGATATGTTGCTACTATGAATATATTGAGAGACCTCCCTGTAAAGTAAATCATACCCAGTCAATGCAGTGGACCATACCAACACCTGTCAATCACTTTAAAGCTCAATACATTTCTTCTGATGGTCACATCAAATGTTTCCCGAATATAAGAGAAAGTACATCATAGGACTAGAAAGCTATTAAGCATTATCCTCGAAAGGTCCTGAAGAGTTATTACGGAAGTTATGTTTTTTAGCTACTGGATCAACGCAAATAAAACCTAGTTATACATATATAAATTTGAATTAACTTTCTAATTGACTTTTTTTGTTATTTTGCTTAACTATTTTGCTTAATTTCTCTAATAATGGCCCCTATGAACTATTGCTAATTGCCTTATTTTGTTTCAATGTGCTTAATGATATAATTAAATACCATCCAACTCTTGCATTAAAGTTGATTTTTTATATCTCTGTTCTGTGTGTATAACTTTACCTTCCTAAAATTATTATTTTATGCACTATACTTACATATTTACTTGTGTTAATGCATTTTCCTTACAAAATAACTAACCTGGATGCTTTATATTATTTCCTTTCAATTACTGGTTCTTTGCAGTTTGTACTAAATAACATTTTGCTACTGTGAACCATGAACTATTATGAAAAGAAGCAACGGGCTGGAAAGACGTCTTTGTAATCAAACAAGGTATATTTCTCTTTACAATTTAATACAAAATTATAAACAAAATAGATTTACTGACAAAATGAAAGTATTTCATTTGTAGAAAGTAAATTGACTGGAAAAGTTAGTTCATAAGACGAGAAAGAAGATAGACATTGGAATTCAGACACAGAAAAATACAAGTGGTAATCATTTTTCAGAGCAAGAGATATGCAAGAATATGACACCATTCTTTCAGGATTCAGATTAACTGGTGTGAAGACAGCGGCTTTGTGTACATGGAAATAATAATATTTTCAACAACCTTCCATATATCTCTCAACTTGAGATATTCCCATCAGATGTGCCAGTGGATACTATGGGTCCGATTCAATTGCCCAATTTGTAAATTTATACACACTTAAAATCACTCTTAATATTTCTACTGTATATATTCAGAAAATATTACTTATTGGCACTAATGAATTCTTAAATCAATAGAATGCATATAAACATTTATAAAAAAAAAAAAAAAAAACACAGCCAAATTTGTGAGTTCAATGTATTTGCAAGTAGCTAATTGAATAAGGCTACATGTTAGGAGGACAGTTTCGGAAGTAAGTCCCAGTGTACACTTAGATTTATTCCACAATCCGATAGAGTATTGTGCTATCGGCCTGGGGTATATATTACAACAAGCATAATCTGGAGGTCCATAGATATTCTGCTAATCTACACTTATTAGATAGGATTGTTCTATGATTACCCACTTAGGAATGGTTCAGGTGGCATAACATACTGCCATTAGAGTTAGCTGTGTAGTAATGTAAGGTATTGGGTACAGAGAAAACACTGGCCTTTGTATGTGTATACATCACCATCAGTAAGAGAACCTCATTCTCTATATTTCCAAAAATATTGAAAAAAATGGTTCTACTATTTGTACATAGATTTGTTGATGATTGTAATAGGCGCGGATCTGAATACATATAAAATCTTAGGTATAAGTTCCATTTTGACTACCACTATGAGGCGTAACAATGTGATCCTGAGCGTTTTTCTTCTCTGTAAGTGTGCATGCAGTTGTCTCCGTTTGGCTGTGTAGTTTACATTATATAAGTCATTTAGCAAAGCTGGAATGTGGATCCCCAAATATTTAATGCAGGAGGTGATCCAATGAAAGTCAAAGTTAAGCTTGAGTAGTTTAATCGTCTGGTGGATCAAGAAAATTATGAGAACTTCCAATTTTTCAGAGTTAATCTTTAAACCTAAAACTTTCCCAAAGTCATCTAAAAGTGAAAATAGATTAGATAGAGTAGTGTGGGGTTGGTGATTGTCACCAAGACTTCATTTGCAAATATACACAATTTATATTCCTTGTTGCTATTGTTATCCCAGATATATTATTATTCTCTCTTAACAAAGCTGTAAAGGGTTCTATTGCAAGAATGAAGAGGGCTGTCGCACAGTAGTAGTCAGGTACATCTACCAGCTTGTTGTAAATACACAGTTAATTAGAGAAAAATATGTCAGGGTTTGCAATAGGACTAGTTATTTTATCATATAAACATTGCAATCTTCATAATTTGCTACATATTGTCATCAACAATAAGTGGGTGATACATAACTTGTGTATCTGGTAAGATCAACTTTACTCACCTCCTTATGGCTAATGTTTAGATTTTCATAAAAACACTAAAATCAATCATCCTATTAATCATACTTGGTTAGCCTAACTATAAATACAAGAACTAAGGGTGATTATTCTTACTGTTAGTAAGACTTAAGGAGCAAGTTAGTTGGGTAAAACTTTACTACATTAACAGTTATTTTGTTGTTTACCTAGCACAACACACTGTGCAGACAGGAAACAAGAAGTAACTAAAGTATCTAAAGGAAGTGGTGGAAATTTGTATCACATTTATTCAAGGTTACAATATTTATTTGATACAGTAACTGAGCCAGGTTACAAACACGCATATGTTTCTCTAATTAACTGGGGGCTTACAACAAGATGGTTGATGTATCTATTACTGTAAAAGGGTGCTAAAACTTTTTTATGTCTTAACCGTCACTAGGGATCATTTAAAACACTATATTTTAGATTATGTTCTAATAAAGGTTAGGTTTTAAAGATTTACTATATCCCTAATGTGCCAAAGTAACCTCCTTATGACAAACATTTCTTAGAAATTGTCTGCTCTTAAAGATGTTGTTTTTTCTTCTCAATTGCAACACTTAATTTTCTAACATCTAGTACCCCCTTTTGTCACACTGCAAATTTAGACAATTTATTTAACTGTTTAAACTGGGGGATTAGAAATGTTTTTCTTAAACCAGAGTGGATGTAGCTATGTGGAAAACCCCTCTGTTTTTATCCAGTGCATGTCTCATTGGGATGAACACTAACTGGTCGGGGTGAGTTAAGCTACGCAAGAGAGCATTAACCCTGTCAGCAGAAATTTTAATATCAACATGCATTAGTGAATTATGGCTTTGGAGTGACAGATAGGTCTACATTAGTTACATAGTAATTGAGGTTGAAAAATACTTTTAGCCCATCAAGTTCAACCTTTTAGGATCTCCTCTGAACTGCAATATGCAGATTAGTTGTTAATTGATCCAGAGGAAGGAAAACAGAAAAAAAAACAAGTGAAACTTTGACAATTGTCTCAAAAGGGGAAAAAAATCCTTCCTGACTCCAGATACTGGAAATCCTCCCTTGATCAATACTCCCTCTCTAATTATCCAGGATAACCCTGAATACTCTTTTTATTTAAAAATATATCCAAACCCTTTTTAAAGTTATCTTTTGAATCAGCTGTCACCACCTCCTTTGGTAGAGAATTCTACAGATTAACTACCCTTACTGCGAAGAACCTTCTTGACACAAAAAGCTCCCTTGACAAATCTTTACACTGACACTGGATATATTTATATAGGTTAATGATATCCCCTCTAATTTGGTTAGTCTTTTTCATAACTTAGCCAATCAATCCCCTTATTAGTTTTGTTGCCCTTCTCTGTACTTTTTCCTGTTCTAAAATGTCCTTTTTATGAATTGGTGCCCAAAACTGTACTCCATACAAATTCCTTTGGAGGGAAAGTACATAATTTTCTGATTCAATTACCTTGCACAGCTTCGTGTCATCAGCAAAAATGGAGACAATACTTTCCAGTCCTATTTCTAAGTCAATAATAAATATGTTAAAAAGGAGAGGATCTAATGCTGAGCCCTGAGGAACCCCACTTACAACATTAGTCCAATCTTAGTCCAATCTGAGCATGTTCCATTTACAACAACCTTTTGCTTCCTGTCTTGTAGTCAGCTCTCAATCCATGTGTAGATAGTTTCTGCAATTCCTGTATCCCCTAGTTTGTACAATAGTCTCCCATGTGGCCCTGTATCAAAAGCCTTTGCAAAATCTAAAAAGTTTACATCCACTGTGTTGCCTGGATCCAAGTTCCTACTACACTCCTCATAGAAACTAATTAGATTTGTTTGACATGACCTATCCCTCATATAAGTAGTTGGCTCCTACTTATAATCCTGTTTGAATAGACATAGTATTTTATAATATCACTATCTAAACCTTCTAAAAGCTTTCCCACTACAGAAGTGAAGCTTACAGGTCTATAATTCTCCAGATTGGCTCTTGCTCCCTTCTTAAATATAGGTATCACCTCTGCTTTTCTCCTGTCATCTGGTAGCGACCCTGTGTTGAGTGAATCTTAAAAAATTAAATATAATGGTTTGGCTATTACAGAACCCAGTTCCCTCAGTACCATTGGATGTATTCCATCAGGACCTGGGGCTTTATTAACATTTATTTTTTCCAACCTCTTATGCATTTCTTCCTGCGGTTACCAATTATTTAATGATGGCAGTGTAGCCCCATTATGTTTCAGTATCCCAACCACTGGCACCTACCTTCTATATACCGGAGAAAAGAACCTATTTAGCTCATCTGCCTTTTCCTGGTCACTAATTGTCAGATGGCCTGTTTCACATTGTAATGTTCCTATAGCTTCCTTCCTGGTCTTCTTCCCATTTTATATTTTAGGGTTAGTCTTTCTCTCCTTTGTAACTAATTTTTCATTCATCTGTTTTAGCCAGTCTAATAGCCCTTTTGCAAGCCTTATTGTTTCCTTGTACTCACATAAAGCAATCTCTGTCCCCTTTGTTTATATAATTTAAATGCCTGTTTTTTACTCCGTATCTTGATCTTTAAGTCATTGTTAAGCAACGTTGGATGTAGTTTTCTCCTTTTACTTTTATTCCCACTTGGTATATGGTGATAAGTATGTATATTTAGTAAGGATTTAAATGTTGTCCATTTATGTTCAGTATTTTTACCCGTCAGTTCTTTGTCCCAGTCTATACGTTGTAGTGCTACTCTCAGACTGTTAAAATCTGCCCTATTACAATTCTGAGTTTTTGTTGGCCCCTTACACTTCTGTTTTTTTTATTCAATCTCAAATGAGACTGTTGCCCTATTTCAACATTTGATGCCATATCAATATTATTTGTAATGACTAAATCCAAAATAGCTTCATTTCTAGTAGGTTCTTGTATAACCTGGGCCAGATAATGACATCTGATTGTACTCAAGAACCTGCACCCCTTAGCTGAACTGCTGGTCTCATTAATCCAGTTTATTTCATGGGAATTGAAATCTCTTATTATTAGAACTTGCCCATGCTTAGCTGCATTTCCAATCTGTAATAATAACTGCATTTCCTCACTTTCAGCTATATTTGGGGGTTTATAGCATAGTCCTACTAATATTATTTTGGAATTTGCTCCTCCACTATTTAACTCTACCCACAAACATCCAATATTACCACTAGTTCCCTCATAAATATATTCTCTGACTACAGGCATAAGTTCAGGCTTAACATACAGACAAATCCCTCATACCCTTTTACCATTGCCCCCTATCTTTCCTAAATAGGTTATAACCATCCAGATTAACAGTCTAGTCATGAGAATCATCCCACCATATTTCAGTAATGTCTATCAAATCCCATTTCTCATTTACTGCTAATAATTCTAACTCTCCCATTTTCCTGGCATGCTTCTGGCATTAGCAAACATACACCTTATGTTATGAGTCTGTACTTCTGGAGTGCCTGCCACTATACGTGAGTTACTTAGCAGTACCTCCCTATTGACTATACTAACCCTCCCCCATTTCCTCCCACATGACTAGTTAATTCATTCCTTACCCCTCTACATTAACTGCCTCATTACTACTATCTAGTCCCTCCCCCCCACCTACTAGTTTAAAAAGTCGTCCAGCCTTTCTACCATCCTATCCCCTAGTACAAAAGCTCCCTCATCATTAAGGTGCAATCCATCCCTGCTATAGAGATTGTATGCAAGGGAGAAATCAGCCCAGTGCTCTAAAAACCCAAAGCCCTCCTTAGTGCACCAGTTTTTTAGCCCTGCATTAACCTCCCTAAGCTCCATCTGTCTCCCTGGGCTAGCACGTGGCACTGGTAGTATCTCAGAAAATACTACCTTGGAGGTCCTTCCCTTAAGCTTATTCCCTAATTCTCTAAAATCATTATTTAGGACACTCCATCTTCCACTAACTTTGTCATTGGTACCAATATGTACCATGACCGCCGGTTCATTTCCAGCCCCTCCCAACAATTTATCTACCAGATCCACAACATTCCGAACTCGAGCAACCAGGAGTTTCGATTGCTGGGATCTGGGTGACAAATCACCATTCATACCTTCCTTATAATAGAGTCCCCTACCACCAAAACCTGCCTGTTTCTCTGCCTATTCTGCCCTCCCACTCCTCCAGTACAACTGTTCTCCCGGCTGTTAGAGGGAACATCTTTATCTGGCATTGCCCTTCTGGAATGGACATCCCCAACAGTTTCACTCAATCGGGCAAATCTGTTGGTGTTTACCAACTCAGTATTGGCCTGCCTCCTGCTCCTGTTCCCCCTGCTTCCCCTTCTAACTGTAACTCAGCTACCTCCCTGGACATGATCAATAGCCCCAGCTCCACCCTCCCTGCTAGGCCCATCTAAACTTTGCTCAGTGAGCACTAGCTTCCTTTCCAGTGGAACAATATCACTAAGTGGTGCAATTCTCCTCTCCCGTTCTCCAATCTGAGCTTCCAGAGAGGCAACATGCTCACACCTGTCACAGAGGTATGGACCCTGGATCAGTTGTTCCAGCAGTACATACATGTGGCAGGATGTACACTAAGTGAGGTTGCCACTAAACTGACTCGTAATTACAAATGACAAAAAATACTACAATTTGACCCTTTTCTTTGAACTTCCTCCTGCAAACAGTCAGACACAAAGTCCAAACTTATATACAATGTTAACCCAGGCAAAAACACTAATCTCACCTATAACAAAATCACTGCACACAGGAAATAAATACACTTTACTTGTCTGAGTAAATCAGATGCTAACAGTCAGACACAAGGTTAATATGTTTGATATAGCATTGTCTTCCTATATAAAATTGTATAGCTTCACTAAGTGAGGGAAGTTATCAGCATATATCTTGTAGTATATGAGCCCCATCTGGCCCTCAGGCCTTTTCTGATTCAAGAGCTGAAATAATTTCTTTAACAACTTCAGAGGGAAACCAGCATTGAGAATATTAAGTTGCTGAGAGGAAAACCTGGTTGTGAGGTGAGTGGAGGAAACATCTGATTGTGTTAACAGGTGGTGGTGTGGGAGATTTCTAGTAAATTCTGACTTAATGATGTTGTGTTATGTGTGATAATGCCCTTGGTTGTTTGAAGTTGAAGGAGTTTTGTGATGTTGCAGAGCTGTTTAAGTTTGGGTGCTAACAGTTTAACATGTTTACTGGCCATTGCATAATAACATGTTTTAGTCCAAACAGAGGACCTATCAATTTGAGGCTGGTGGAGCAACTTAATGTAATTTCTAGTGACAGTAATTTTCATCAAGATATCTGACTTATGAGGATTAGGTTGATGGTCTGGTTACAGTTATTTGAGCCTGTCAGTTAGGGAGGCATACTAAACCTCTTTTTATATTCCAATGCTATCTTTATGAATACCCCCCCCTAATAAATGCCTTGTGGGCAGTTCAGACCAAGGCCAGGGAAGACGCATGTGCACCAATGCTTTGGTTACAAAAATCATGTCAATTCATATGAAGCATGAGGGATGTAGTAGTGTGCAAACAATGTCTGCCATTGGTGTTGTTCCCTCCAAAAGAATTGATTATTTTATGGGAGCTATCAAACTGAGGGTGTAAGACAGTATTATAATCTCCACCAAATTGTCCTTTGTGAAATTATATTAAAGATCTTTCCAAAACTTTAATCTTCAGTTTAAATTTAGTAGAAGATGCATAGAGGGAGGGTGACCGTGTCAGCTATGTGCCCTTTCGTTCAAAAGCATTTTTGCTCTCTTTCTGTAAATGTTACTGCTGAATCTGAAATAGACAGTGTTTGTTAATAACTATGGATATCTCATTTTTTTCTGTTCCCCAAACAACTTATCAGAAAGTCTTTTTGAATATTGTAAAGCCATACCTCACTAGCACCATTGCTTATTAGGGAAAAACTGTTCATACATGCACAATAAAAATTGAATTTACACCTGCTTAGAATTTATTTAAAGGGTAACTGATGGTAAAAGGAATATAGCTTTGTAGAAAAATAGGCAGCACAGTCATCTGGATGACATTTGCCATCACAGCCCATTGAGCCTTTCCATGCTTATATGGCAGCTAAGCCTTATCAACATCATAACATCACTGTGTGTCAATGTGTGTAAAAATACCATTTGCACTAGGGAATATGTTGGCGCGTTACAAATAAATGTTAATAATAATAATAATAATAATAATAATACCAGATCCCTCTACTATGCATTACAGATCAATAAAAGTGGATTGAGTTCATAAATGATTGGGAGAGACTGATCAGTAGAAGATGGAATGTCCTAAGAAATGATTTTATGTATCTATGAATAAAGCTTAGGTCAAATACCTCCAAAGTAGTACTGTCCGAGATACATCATTGCAACATGCTAGCCCACAGAGATAGAAAGAGCATAGGAAAACATGGCTGACTTCTCTGTAATGGTTTGAACCTTAATGGAAAGGGAACATTTGTGCTAAATGAGAGCGTGAGATAAAGACTAGGGCCATTTTTAAACTAGTAAGGGAAGGACTAGATAAAAGTAATGCAGTAAAAATGCAGAGAGGGGAAGGGATGAATAAATTAATCTTGGATTTGGAGAAGGGAAAGGATTAGTGTAGTCACAGGGGAGGTCATGTTATGAAACTCATATAGAGCAGCAAGTGCTTCAAACCAGCAGAGATCTATCAATCTAAAGTGTATGCTTGTTAATGCAAGAAACTTGGCAGGAAAAATTACTAAATAAAGTATAATATTAACATATATTTGTTGAAGTAACTAAAGATTTGGGAATCTATATATGACAACTGAGGAGTCTAAATAGTTTCAAGTCACATCTGGCCACATCCAGAAATGGGTCACCAGTTGTCCAGAGCTGGTATACATATATTTATGTTAAAAAATAACAACATGGATTAATGACCGACAAGTTATGTCAAACAAATGTTATTAATTTCTAGCCTCAACAGACCCCATGGTATCAATAACTATAATTCATGTTTTTTTTTATGTTTGGCTTTGTCTGGGTCAATTAACAATACACATATTACATAATAAAAGTTTCAAATGAGATCTAAAATGGTTGAACTCAATTAACTAAAAGTATCTGTCAACCTCATATACTATGTTACTATGTAAAGTGTTATTATGAATCCAGGTTAATTTCTATGGTAAATTATTTAAGCCCAGGTATCAAGTAACATTTTGGGTTTTTATTGAGATAGGGATAAGGTAAACTAGGCGATCAAGTGGTCTTACTTGTCATACTTTTTTTTTATAATAGAACAAATTAAAACTAATATTAATATTTGACTTAATTGGACCATTATATTTTTGTATCATCACAATTTCATACTTTCTCAAATTTATTATACATATAGATTACCAGAAAATACATCAGACAGTTCCATCAACATGCAAAACCTGAATAGTACTAATGGAATAGTACTGTAAATACAGTAAAACATTTTCAGTGATGTTTTTATTATAATATACATACGCCATTAAATACATTGCATTTAAACAAATTATATGTTTTTTTCAGCTTATACTGAAGATTTCAGAGCTAACTAATCGGGTAAGTAAGGGACTTAGGTGATAATAAAAATGACCAAAAAGCTACACAATAAAAAAATAAAAAAAGACACAAAAAAACTCCCATATTTTACAACTTTGCTTTATGCTTGCAAACATGCTCCAGAATGTATAATTAATAGGAAAATCATTTTGAAATTTTGCAGTGGCCTAACTTATATAATTGCCCTTACAAATGGAACTTCACACAAAATAAAACTCCCAAATGCGAACCAATTTGTGGAATAAATGGTGTTTCTTAACCTACGTACTGCAGCTCTGTGGAAGGCCATATATCTACTCATTCTGGCTATAAGTGAGAATACCAGTCAGAATGTGAGATTTACTTTCAATAAATGAGATTTACCTCACACTACTTCAGTAGCATTCCTCTTTAGAAATCCCATTGCAAGGTTCATAGTTCGTCAATGACATCTTCAACACACAGTAGTGTTGACGAACACGATTAAATAAAAATTGAAACCCCCTCTCTGATATACTGTTGCCTTTTAAATGTCAAATAAAGTCACATGTGAATGGAAAGCAATTCCATTTGCCATTGGCACATATTTCTTAAAGTCTAAATTATTTTACTAAGGGAAAACAGCTTAAATGAATTACGTCAAGTTAAATTTAAAAAAGCGCAATCTGTGATGCATATCTTTATTGTATTAAATTTGGTATTACATACTATATACAAGCTCAATGAACCTTACATATATAATTATAGGAGAGCTTCAAATGTAGAATTGTATGCATTATTCAGAAAGCTCTATTTAGTCATAATTATAAATATGTCCCAATGGAACTTGTTAATTTACTACACATGTATCTGCAAGGTGTTGGGGAAATAATAAATGCAACAATCACAAGAAATAAAATATTTTTATGTGATATCTTTATTATTTAATACTGTTTAATGCCATTATTTAAATAAAGCTGCACTTGTATTTTCAGCACTCACAACTCATTTCCAGCTCTGTTCATGCACAGCTCAAACACCATTTGAGCAAGTTTCAGAAAACCTAAGAACTACCATTTTTTTTATCTTGGAGAAGCCCTATGAAATCCCCTAAAACCATGGTAATTTTAAGCTGGTGATCCATGGTAGTTTTAACTTGAATATCCACTAAGCAACCACCTATAATCATGACATTTTCAGCTTGAAAACATACTAAGTAAACCCTCCAAACCATGACAATTTTAACTTGGGGATGCACTGAGCAGCAATTTAAAATCATGGCATATTTAATTTGAAGCTGAACTAAGCAAACCCCTGGAAATCTGACAAATTTGATTTCCAAATGCTTTAAGCAATCATCTTTGAGATACATACAGAAACCACCAAGATCCATGGTAAATTTGCCCTGGAGATGCACTAAACAATCATTTAGAACAGTGGTATTTGTAACTTGAAAACCCCCTGCAACTGGAGAAAGACTAAGAACCCCCGTGGAAACAAGGCAATTTGAAAGTGCACAAAGAGATCCCAGGGAACCATGGGCATTTTAACTCCTGCAGTGTTGACAAATACTAGGGTTGGTGATTGCTTTGAATAGGTTTTATAAAATAATTAGGTTTTAGGTAGAATTGTTTGCCCTGGAGATGCATCTATGATCCTGTTGGCCCTTCTGGATCGCTACCTTATTGTGGTGAAGGGGCTTGTGTACTTCAATGAAGTTGTGAGCTATACCATGTTGGGTCCCCCAAGATGGACAGGTCATAGCAGAGAGATCAGACAAATCGCAGTCCAATGGAGAAGGAACTGGCATCCAGCTCCAGTATCTTTGCCAAGAAAACCTTATGGATAAGCACAATCAGACACAAAATGTGCCTGGCGGGATGCGGTCCATAGGGTCACGGAGAGTCTGAACAACCGGACAACAACAACATGATCCTGTTTGGTTACTAGGTAGGAGAGTAGGTGATGTGAGGTAGGAAAGCAGGTGATGTGAGCCTTCTGCTCCCACTGTCTCTTCATGCTAAGCATGTGGGCACCTACAGGGCAGTGACCATTGGCCACTGTAACACTAAATTTAACAACTGACATTATAATTATACATTGGCATCTAAGCAATAGTAATTATTACTTAAAATCAACAATAAATAATAAAAATTACTGACTGTTGGTAATTAAATAATAGAAAAAATGAATTAGCAATAACTGCGGCTCTTTGTACCTCCTTTCTTATCAATCAAATGGCCCCAGTAATGCTTGTTCAAATGGGTTCATTTGTTTATTCAGTTACTAATTAGAAATAAAACCAGTATTGAAGGATATAAATTCATTTTTAAAATGGCATCTGAATTGAGCATTGTTGCTTCCAGTAATGCCTTCTCTCTACCCCCTGTTTGGTAAAGTGTATCTGCTCTGGAAGCTGTCCTAATTTTTTCTCGACCTGGTCTAGGTTTGCCTGCAACCATAAAATGAATGATCATTAAGCGAGCTTCTCCTCAAGACAATAAGGAAAGAGTTTTGTCTGGGTTTCACACAATTGAAAGGTGCAACTTAAGAAAACACACACACAAACAAGGGTACCTATCAATCCTATATAGCTATATTGAAGGATACTAGTCTTCCTATCAGAGTAATTATTGCACGAAGCCACTAAAACACAACTAATGGTGCATCAAGACCTTGCTGAGTTCAGAATTTGCCTTTTGTACACATCTACTTAGATGTATTTCCTTTCCATTCCTACTTTTGATAATAAATGTGACTTAACTCTCAAGAAAAAGTAACTGAGCCAATAAATGTACAGTTATACAAAGCTCTCTGCCTCTCAGATGCAGTAAAACAAACCATGGGTGAATTAAACAATAGGCGATTTAAGTTAGTGCTGATTTTAGATCTTCCTTATAAGAGTACCAATATTTCATTGTGCTCATTCTGCAATAAAGTAAAGTGAATCTAATTTTTTAACTCAGTGGAGCTGTGTAGTAACTCTTTGAGATTTGCTGTGCCTCATTACTTTTAATTTGAAAAGAGTTCACTCCTTCAAAAGAATCATAAAACAACTAGAACAAATACTGCTTTAATTACAAGTTTACCCTACACCGGTAATGTTTAAAAAAATATTAACCCCCGTTTCAGTTTTATTATTATCTTGATATATAAACTAAATTATATGTGAATACTTTATTCACAAAACATATCATAAAAATGTTTAAAATTAACAACTTTGTAATTAAACTGCAAGTAATACAATTTCACTGTATTCGATAAAAATTATATTTGCTTAAAATGGTTCATAATAAACCTAACTAAAAAATATGAAAGTGCTCAAATCTTTGATGTAATTGAAAATTACAAAAAAAAACTTAAATTTTTTTGTGTGATCTGAAATTTGTGAATATTCATCAATCTCGGTAGAATTAGTCATTTAAGAGAATATTTATCAAGCTGTAATAAAAGTGCGGATAAGGAGGGATAGGTGGAATTAAGCATGAAGTTAAAACATAAAATACTTTAACATCCTAGCTTTTTTAATTTTAAATTAATTTGTATCTGGCATCTTCCATTTTCTGACCAATGCCCAAGAAATGTGAATATGTCTGTATCTTTGGTTGTGAAGGTAGCTGTAGATTATTTAGTGTTCAAGATAACCTTTACAGAATTCACCTTTGTGCAGTTTATAGGCCCCAAACCACTGAAGCTCAGCTCATTCACAAATAATTGTATATTCTGCACATATTTTTTATTCGTAGCCTAATAAGCAACAACTCAGACATTTGAACTTTTCACATAACATCCCAACAGATACTACAATTGTGTTCAGTATACATTCCTTTTGCAGAGTAAGTTGTTATATTGGGTCTGACAAGCAATTTACTTTTGTATACATACCTACTTTTAAAAATGTACTTTCTTATTTTTATCATATTATTATTAGAATCCAAATTCAGACTATTTTCTATTTCTGTTATCATTTTCATTTTTTTTTTATATTGTTCTTCTGCATGTTCTGTTGATTATTTTGCAAGCACTTCCAACTCTGGATTCAAGACATGCATAATAAATGAAATTGTTTATGACATATACAGCATGTTTGTTTTGTTACTGATCATGTCTCATTGGCATGGTCATTTCCACAATTTCTGCAATGTGAGCATCCTTCTGGATATGCATCATGACAACTTTCTCTCAGGATTACATCATGTTTGCTTATTCCTTGATCTTAACAAACACTGCCCCATTACAGAAAGTATTTTATTTATTTTGCTGTACCTTCATGCAATAGTATGCTTGTTGTTATTATTTACACATTTGTAGTTTTCTTATAAATCTCTTTTAGTTATATGCATGCTTTAAGAGATGTTCTTTGTTTAGTTCCTCTAGATATCATCACTTTAGGCATAAAGCGCCACCAAAGTCAATAAAACTATTCTGCACCATCATGAAAACAAGCAGAAAATGTGTAATAAATTCTTTACAGCAATTTATATGTTTGAAACTGCTGTTGTGTTAACTTTTGCAGCACTCAAGCTGTTTATTTAACCTGGAGTAGGTTGCACTACAGAATTTATTGAGCTTATAGGCATAATCCACCCTGTATGAAATGGACCATACATTACACGTTACCTCTAATTGCTCATTTTTGTCTTTATTGCAATCAAACAATCCACCTTTTCCATTTGGAGCTAGAATGTCTATAAGAACCCAAAGGAACAAGCTGACATTTTTGGATCGCAACAAAAGGTGTATTAACATTTGTGTGTGCTTATGGATTTTAGTCTTTGCATTACTTACCAAGTGTAGGAAGCTCAATGTCTAAAATTGACTATTATATAAAAACTCATCAGACAGTTAAATATGCATCGATTTGAAAAATATTTAGTTCTCTTAGTTTTCAATGTTCTGAGTGATGATGTAGAACACTTTTGATATTTTTCATGTCCTTTTAATCAATATTAAAGGGACACAGGAAGTACACATTTATACTAAGAGTTTCTGAAGTGCTACAGCTAGGGTGCAAGCATTTTCCTTTTAAATAATAAAAATACATGTAAAGAATAGGTTTTAAAATACTTAATGTAGTCAATGACAGATCCATTTACTGTGCACTTACTGACCATAATGTGTTTCCAGCACAGAACTGCAAGTGACTTGTTTCTGATGCAATCAAACACAGTATGGGTTGTATACTGTTCATAGGGACAAGACATCAACAGTGGCTTGTCTGACTGAACAGTCACTTCAGATTCTTTGCTAACTAAGGCATTGAGGTAACTGTGAGGGTGATTCTCAGGAAACAGACATTATAACCTACAGGAATCTGCTTTGCAGTCACTGTACAGTTTAGCAAATCTAAGGAGTGTACTGTAGATAGAGGGATTAACATCCATGTGAAAAATAAAAAATAAAATGCTAGGGGCAGTTGGGACCGTGATTAACAGATAACAATATACAGTTGCAAGCAAAAGTATGTGAACCCTTTGGAATGATATGGATTTCTGCACAAATTGGTCATAAAATGTGATCTGATCTTCATCGAAGTCACAACAATAGACAATCACACTCTGCTTAAACTAATAACACACAAATAATTAAATGTTACCATGTTGTTATTGAACACACCATGTAAACATTCACAGTGCAGGTGGAAAAAGTATGTGAACCCCTAGACTAATGACATCTCCAAAAGCTAATTGGAGTGAGGTGTCAGCCAACTGTAGTCCAATCAATGAGATGAGATTGGAGGTGTTGGTTACAGCTGCCCTGTCCTATAAAAAACACACACCAGTTCTGGGTTTGCTTTTCACAAGAAGCATTGCCTGATGTAAATGATGCCTCACACAAAAGAGCTCTCAGACGACCTACAATTAAGAATTGTTGACTTGCATAAAGCTGGAAAGGGTTAAAAAAGTATCTCCAAAAGCCTTGTTGTTCATTAGTCCACGGTAAGACAAATTGTATGAATGGAGCAAGTTCAGCACTGCTGCTACTCTCCCTAGGAGTGGCCGTCCTGTAAAGATGACTGCAAGAGCACAGCGCAGACTGCTCAATGAGGTGAAGAAGAATCCTAGAGTGTCAGCTAAAGACTTACAAAAGTCTCTGGCATATGCTAACATCCCTGTTAGCAAATCTACGATATGTAAAACACTAAACAAGAATGGATTTCATGGGAGGATACCTCAGAGGAAGCCACTGCTATCCAAGCAAAACATTGCTGCACGTTTACAGTTTGCACAAGAGCACCTGGATGTTCCACAGAAGTACTGGCAAAATATTCTGTGGACAGATGAAACTAAAGTTGAGTTGTTTGGAAGAAACACACAACACTATGTGTGGAGAAAAAGAGGCACAGCACACCAACATCAAAACCTCATCCCAACTGTGAAGTACGGTGGTGGGGGCATCATGGTTTGGGGCTCCTTTGCTGCGTCAGGGCCTGGACGGATTGCTATCATCGAAGGAAAAATGAATTCCCAAGTTTATGAAGACATTTTGCAGGAGAACTTAAGGCCATCTGTCCACCAGCTGAAGCTCAACAGAAGATGGTTGTTACAACAGGACAACGACCCAAAGCATAGAAGTAAATCAACAACAGAATGGGTTAAACAGAAGAAAATACGCCTTCTGAAGTGGCCCAGTCAGAGTCCTGACCTCAACCCGTTTGAGATGTTGTGGCATGACCTCAAGAAAGCGATTCACACCAGACATCCCAAGAATATTGCTGAACTGAAACAGTTCTGTAAAGAGAAATGGTCAATAATTACTCCTTACCGTTGTGCACATCTGATCTGCAACTACAGGAAACGTTTGGTCTTAGTTATTGCTGCCAAAGGAGGTTCAAGCAGTTATTAAATCCAAGGGTTCACATACTTTTTCCACCTGCACTGTGAATGTTTACATGGTGTGTTGAATAAAAACATGGCAACATTTAATACTTTGTTAAATGTATTTGTGTGTTATTTGTTTAAGCAGACTGTGATTGTCTACTGTTGTGACTTAGATGAAGATCAGATCACATTTTTTGACCAATTTGTGCAGAAATCCATATCATTCCAAAGGGTTCACATACTTTTGCTTGCAACTGTATGCTTTCAATCAGTCTTTAAAAAACTATTTATACTACTTTAAAGGGTCACTAGGGGTGGGCAGTGGGAGTAGGCAGCAGTGCTTTGGTTCTGCACAGTGCAAATACAAGCTTATTCCAATGCTTCTTACCTACTATTTACAATATATTGAGCAATGGGGGGGGGGGGGGGGGGGCAATACATAGAAATAAACTTCTATTTCAGTGTCCCTTTATAAAAGAAGGGTTAGATGGCAAACATACCTGCAGACAAAGTACATATAAAAAAATAGAGATTCTAATTACCTCCTTACATGTTATTTCCATGACTTAAAGGCATATTAAAGAGAGGTGGGTTATGAATGCATCCTGTAGATGGGAATTAGTAGTGTATGATTAATTTATTTGCATGCACTATGTTTTGTTTAGCTTTGCATTAAAAGAAACCTTTGCAGACGATTTTCTAAAAGTGTACCCTGTCCATGTGAGCATGTCAGCTTTGCAGCCAATCAGCATAGATAACTACTACACTGGTTCCTTAAAGGACCATAAATCGACATTTAAGTAAAAATGATTGAGCGGTTACACGGTTGTTCTTTAGACATACACCCTCTCCTTGATAAATTCTGACAAATTAGTATTGTACTGAAACCAAACATTTCAGCTTCTCCTTCCTATTCGAATTTGTCTTTTAGGCGAATGAGCATTTATGCTTGATTTATGTTCCTACAATGACCTGCAACGTTTAAGGTTGTGCATGTGTCTGTGTGAGTGAGTGCATACTATTTACTGGGGCTGGGAAAGATCTCAAGGGCTGGGGAGGTAATGGGGCAATGCACTGGGGCTGGGAGAGATCACAGGGGCAATTCACTGGGGTTGGGGGAGGTGATAGAGTAAATGACTGGGCCTGGGGGGGGGGGGGGGGGGGGGGGTTTACAGGGGCAAATTACTGGGGGTGGGGGAAGTATCACCTGGGCTGTAGGTAAAACAATTAAGTGAATGAAGGGACACAGACATTGTTCTGGGTATTACAAAAATCTAATTGAAAGAAGCTGCTCAATTCACAAACCATTAAGATACAATGTATTGTGTATGCTAATTTCAGCTGGTATTTTCAGGAGGTGTCAACATTGATAGAAAACAGTTTGCAAATGCAAGAAATTCAGCAAACTTTAGGGTAACTATTTAAATGTTTTTCATACACTACCAATTATCCTCTATCAGATGCATTAATAACCCAGCTCCCTTACATATATCTTTAAAGGGATTCATTCAGACAAAAATGTTCAGTTCTATATTTTATAAAGGTTAAAGGGATATCTAAGTTTCCATGATTATGAATGCATCTGATGGAGGAGAATCAGAAGTGTATGAGAAAAAAAAATTTGCATGAAAAAATACCAAAATAAACATTTAAACACTTACCTTCAAGTTAGCAAAATCTATTGTAATTTCTGACAGTTTAAAATTAAGGTTAACACCCCCTCCAATTTGTTTTGGCCAATCCGGTTAGATAAATATTTGAGACATAACACTATGGAGGTTGCTATGGCAACAGCCCACAGCAAAGACAGGAAATAGGGATGAGTCATATACCAGCACTTACTAAGAGGCTCTCCAATTGGCTGTGGTGCAAAGCAGCATGGGATATGTAGCCAAGGAGCCAGGGAAATGTAGTGTATCACTGACATGTGACAGGAAGCTGCAAGGAGGTAGCTGCAAGGAGATTGGCTGAGCTAGCAAGAGGCTGATTGGGGGGAACCAGGAAGTTGTGTAGACACCCCCTGGAGGTGTCAACATAATCATTAGAGGGATTTTTAGATATTATCAAAAATAAAATGTTTTATGAGATGTGCTGCAAACACATAGGCTGTTTTTTGTCTACAGAGTGCAGAGATGTATTAATCCAGCTCACTTAGATATCCCTTTAACTAATTAAATTCATCCTCCACAAAGAATTTAAGAAGTCCCCACAATAACAGTTTCTAATCTACTGCAGCCTCTTCCTTTCCTGCTCTCTTATCAGACATTTAAGTTAAACACACTCTTAAAGGGAAGGGATTTCACACTACCAGTACAATGCATAGAGATGGACATCATTCCACTGGCTGCTTGTTAGTGGTCTGAGGTACTGATACTGTGAAGTCCTTAATCTGTGGCCATTGCTATCATCTACATTGAGGAGGATGAAATTAATTAGTTAACATAGTCAAAATATAAACATAAAACTAGAAGAGTCGATTTAAAAATACTCCATGAGTAGTGTTATGTAAGTACAATTCATAACCCCGTATTTACTAAGTTTCCTTTGGGGACAATTGTTACCACGGTCCCAGAGCCTTCAGAATTGCAGAGACCTTGCAATGAATAGTGAATCTAGAAACAAGGATATGAGATGAGGACACTTAGTAATTTGCTAAAATAAATTGATTCAGCTAATTAATGCATCTGTTCCACATTTTGTTGGATAGATTCCACACACTTTAGATATTCCTATCCTTAAGATACCTCAACTAATTTAGGTAAAGTAATAATATACAATATTGTAATCTGTTGTTTTTCTGAAGGTTGCTTCTGAAAACTCCTTATGACAATTTCTTTGGCTTTGATTTTGCATTAAGCAAAGACAAGAACAGGTGGTAGAACAATCACTGGGAAAACAAAACCTTTGGAACATGTGAAAACATTACCATTATAATTTTAATTTATTCTTTATTCCCTACAAATGAAATACATTGCTTTTTCAAACTAATAGTTAAGGACTTGGTCTATTAGTCAATCTTGGGAAATCTGAAGTTCTGCGCTGGCAAATGGTTGACAAGCAAGACATATTTAATATCAATCTTATATGAGGCTTGGATATCTAAATTGTTTAAGGCAAAGTGGAAAGAACTGAGAAACAAGAAAGATAAATCTATAATTTTTTCGTGACATATCTTCGCTGTGCAGAATACAATTTGTTGAGTATTTGTTGAGCAAAGAGATTATCTGTATATACACGTTTTTCCAGTTAATCTTAAAAACAAATGATGACTACTACAAAAACAATAGACATCCATGAATGCCATATGAATATATGGTTTATATGGAGTGGGATCACTTTCAAGCATAAACAATCAACCCTGGTACTCCATATACATGAGGTCATATATGGTACATGTTTTATAAATTTTAAATTTATTTGTGAAATAGATGAAATGTTTCCTAAAATTAAAGCACATATATTCTATCTCAATCTCACTGTTTTCATTTATATGCATTTTTACATTTGTAAAATGTATCCCACATCATATGCATATACAACCCATGTAAAAAAAATTAACCTCAATAACCCAAACACATTTTCCTGCTTTCTCCTTTATCATTTTCAACCTACATCAATGTCATGTGTTTTGTATTTATCATGTTATAGCAAGACATATTGTGATTTGTATAGTGCATATTAACCTTTACATTACATCTGAAGTCTACAGTGCCTCTTTATTGCAACTGTTTTTTTATTTCATATATTGATAATTTTCGATGACAACCAAAATAACATTGTAAAAATCTCCACACTGTTAAACGATTTTCTCTTTTGCTACCAATAACGTTTAGTCAAAAACTGAAAAAGTGGCGGACAAGATAAACAAGGAAGCCTAATTTCTCTAAGGGAGGGGGGAAGAAAATGTGTTTTATTTGTTGTTTTTTTATTGAGCCTCTATAGCCACCTACCACTTTTATGTCTGTGTGTATATATATATATATATATATATATAAATATATAAATATTACAAAATTTATGATAAACGGGGCCAACAAATTATTTTGAACCTACATTCACTAATTCCAACAGTGACTATATGTAGAAATACACAAAACATGTTATTAACAAATAATTTTATACCACAAGTAATGTCCTCTCTAATTTTCAATGGTCTGTGTGCAAAATAAAAAACTCCAGTTGTGCAAATGTTTTCCTAGTGTGTGCACTAACTTGAGTAAAAACCAATCCAGAAAAAAAGAGGATAAAACAGGAGAGCAGATAATGCCAATAAATACAGAAACACGCAGAAAGAGAAGGTGAGAGAATCAAACAATAATATAGAGCCCGATTCAATTGCATGCCCGCATCTCGCGGGATCGTGGCCGCATGTCTGCGGGTGTGCTGCGGACTCCCATTTGCTTCTGATTTCGGTGCTATTCCATTGACGGAGCCTGCAAGTTCTGGGCCGAATGAGATCGATACAACCCCGAAACGACACATACAAATTTTTTTTTTACTGACGATTTGCGAGCTTGAGACTGTTGTGCAATCAATTCCAATGTCTATCATCTCTTTCACCATTATTTACAATGCAGTATTGATTCTTTATTTGCATTTACAGTCCTACAAATAGGTGTTTAACCCCCTTACAGGTCCTCTCTAGCACTCATAGGATTTTCTCCTACATTTGCCGTTTAACATTTGCGATTTGCAATTTTAGCCATCATAACTCTTGCAGTTGAGTGAAAGATCAAAGGCTTCGGGAGGCTGTAGGTTCTGGGTTTAACCATTGCAAAGTTTTCAAGCCCGTAACCCGTAACCCATTTGGAGCTTGCAAAAAGACGCCAATTGAAAAGCCAATTAACTTACGGCCTTACTTACGGGCTCCAGTAACTTACGATTGCTCAACTGAATCAGGCTCGTAGTTTAGTAACTTTAGATTGACACACTAGAATATATAGACAATACCACTCACATGAGATAAAAAAACATAACCGGATAAGGGCATACACCAAATATAGGTAGGTCACAAAATAAAGAAAAGGTTAGACATTATACTTTTTCATTGATGTAACAACCAATTTCCTCAGGGCCTCTGAAGTACGTTTGAAGAATCCAGCAATGGTCAAGGAGAAAAGAGCAGGGGGAAGTAGAGGAGGGATGTGCGAGAATTGAGAAACACAGGAGTGGAGGATAACAGGTGAGAAGGGTGTTAGAGGCAATATTCCTTCTGAATTGGTTACTGTGGAATTTAATATTTTTGTGCGTAGTTCAGTTTACTTTATGAGCTGATTTTATAACCTGTGTGTGCGTGCACCACTTAGAGGGAACAATAGCCACAACCTAAATATCCTACATCCTAAATATGGGGTCTTCTGCTATATTATTTATGCCTTATGTTACCACTTCTGAAACAGTTTTTGGTTGTGTTACCATATGTACAAACCAAATAATAATTTATAATCTGAATTAAGTCACTTACACAATTGTAACACTTTTTTAATAAAACTGTTTTAGGCAACAACATGTATAGAATAGTGTGAAAGACTGTTGGCCTAATTGAAAAATAATATACTGTATACAGTATACTCGAGTATAAGCCAAGCCGAGTATAAGCCGAGGCACCTATTTTACCACAAAATACTGGATAAAATGATTGACTCAAGTATAAGCCAAGGGTGGGAAATGTGCTTCCCCCTGTGTCCCTCTTGTGCTCTCTGTGTTACCCTCTCACTCCTGTGTCTCTTCTCCCCTCTCCCTTCCCTGTGTCTCTTCCCTCCCTCTCCCTTCCCTGTGTCTCTCCCCCTCCTCATTCTCAACCTCCCTCCTCAACCCCACTCCTCATCCTCAACCTCCCTCCTCATCATCCCTCCTCATCCTCAACCTCCCTCCTCAAACCCCTCATCCTCAACCCCCCCATGCTCAAACCCCTCCTCAACCTCAACAACCTCCTCAACCTCAACCTCCTCCTCGACCTCCCTGCTCATCCTCAGCCCCCCTCCTAATCCTCAACCCCCTCCTCGACCCCCTCACCCTCAACCCCCCTCCTCAACCCCCTCGTCAACCCCCCATCCTCATCCTCAACCCCCCATCCTCAACCCCCTCCTCATCCTCCCTCCTCAACCTCCCTCCTCATCCTCAACCCCCTCCTCAACCTTCCTCCTCATCCTCCCTCCTCAACCTCAACCCCCTCCTCATCCTCCCTCCTCATCCCCCTTAACCTTCCTCCTCAACCTCCAACCACAACACCCCTCCTCAACCTCAACCCCCCCATCCTCAACCCCCTCTTCGACCTCCCTCCTCAACCTCCCTTCTCAACCTCAACCCCCCCATCCTCAACCCCCTCTTCAAACTCCCTCCTCAACCTCAACCCCTCCTCAACCTCCCTCCTCAACCTCAAACCCCCTCCTCAACCTCCCTCCTCATCCTCCCTCCCCTGCTCATTCTAAACCCCCCTCATCCTACCCCTCTAAATACCCCCCCCCTTTCCCCTCACTTACCTGCATCTGACGCTTCTGCTCCTGCCCAGTGCTCTTTCCGGCGTCTTGACTTGGCGCGCATGTGATGTCACGTCATTAGCCTATACCGGGTGCCGGCACCCGGTATATTCTAATGACGTGGCGCGCATGTGACATCACGTCATTAGCATTTACCGGCACCCGGTATATGCTAATGACGTTGCGCGCATGTGACATCATGTCATTAGCATATACCGAATGCAGGCACCCGGTATATGCTAATGACGCGACGTCACATGCGCGCCACGTCAAGACGCTGGAAGGAGCACAGGGCAGGAGCAGAAGCGTCAGATGCAGGTAAGTGAGGGGAAAGGGAGGGGGGGTATTTAGAGGGGTAGGATGAGGGGGGGTTTAGAATGAGGGGGGGTTGAGGATGAGGGGGGTTAGAGAGACACGGGGGGTAGAGAGAGACACGGGGGGGTAGAGAGACAGGGGGGGGTAGAGAGACACGGGGGGAGAGAGAGAGGACTCGAGGATAAGCCGAGGGGGTCCTTTTTAGCCTTAAAAAGGCTGAAAAACTTGGCATATACTCGAGTATATACGGTAATACATTTGTCTTACTCCGCTTAGTATAAAAAAGCCAAATAACAGACAGTATCAAAGTAAGAAACAGGGACCTCAAATGTTAGTTTGGATCTAATGTCCATATGTTTCTATCATTACTCGGTATAATTTCTGCTGGAACGAGGCAATATTGTTTGTCTTTGGCACAGGACGTTGTATAGTTCAACAAAAAGTCAGCACACATTTTGCATAACTGAACGTTTTGTCATAGCTCTCAAAGAGGTCACCATAAGTGTAAAGTTAATGTCTTTAGCTAACCTATGTATCAGTTACACAGAGAACCAGCAGTGCACGTTTCCGACATGCATGTCTATATAAAATACACAAATAATCAGAAACAGGTGCTGACCTTTCACTTTGGATAATGTTCTCTTATTTCAATACCCACAGAGCACAGTTCAGGTGTATGGAATTCTAGGCCATTTAACATCTGTAGACTACAAGTTATTTAAACATTGTTTTTTATTTAATCTGCCTTCAAAGTGAAAACACAAAAAATATCTTAATTAATCTGACTCTATAAAACAGCATTTAATAAATACTGTGAAAGCAATGGCCCCTATTCAATTGCAAGCCTGCAGTTGACTTCATGCCGGATGTAAATTTGCAACATTTACAGAGCGATTCAATTGAACAAGCCCGCAGCTACATTGCCCATAGGCCTAAAGCCTAAACCCTTAAACCATGCACCCGTAAGTAACATTTCAGGACATGATCATGATCAGTTAAGCAAGGCAGTAACTACCGATTTAGAAACAGCCAATAGGAAATAAAACCGTCATCATGACATCATTAAAACATGGAGGTTAAACGTTAATCAATTAGCGTTTAGAAGTCTGATATGTTTTCACCCGTAAATGGCAAATATAGAAAAAAATCCTACGACAACCAGATAGGACTCGCAAATAGAACTGTAAATGCAAACAAAAAGTCAATACTGCACTATAAAAGACAGAGAAAGCGATGAAAGACATTAGAATTAATTGCACAACAATCTCAAGCTCGCAAATCTGCGATCAAAAATTTATTTTGTTTATGCTTAATTTCCGTGTTATATCAATCTCGGGAATCAAGGCGTTAACACATATCACACATGGACTAGAACATTTTCTTCATTAATTTTTATCGATCTCTACATTGCTGGATTGAGAGCCTGATTGCATATCAGACGTTTAAATGCTAATTGATTGACTTTTAAATGCCATATTTTACTTATTGCCATTAATTAATTTATCTAACTTCCATGTTTTACAGACGTCATGATGACGGTCACATTTACTATTGGCTGTTTCGAAATCGGTGGTTACAGCCTTGCTTAATTGATCATGATCATGCCCTGAAATGCTACTTATGGGTGCATGGTTTACGGGTTTAAGGCTCCGGCCCTGTACTTGCGGCCTTGTTCAATTTAATCGATATGTAACTGCTTCAAATTTCGAGCCCGCAGACTTACGGGCTGTATGAAGGCAACTGCAGGCTTGGAATTTAATGAGGCCCATAGACTATTAAAAAATAGTATGCAGTTTAAAATAAGTTAAAGATAATATGCTTTCTTAGTTTTTAAACTGTCAGTTTTCTCCTCAAGAAGAGCTCCTCCTACTTGTGGCCAGCATGCTTGTAGCTGCCCCTTAGGCCCTGCTTAGTGACAGTTCATAAGCCATCGTTGTCCCGACCCCTTTACTAAGCATGCTCAGTTTGAAGCATAACCTGGACTAATCAGGCTTTATTTTTAGTCCAGCCCACAGGCAGAGCTGTAAACGCCCGTAATGAAACAGGTAGGAGGAGATATGCAGCTCTGCTTGAGGAGAAAACAGACAGTTTAAAATCTAATATGTAAATTACTTTATTTTAAACTGCATACTGTTTAATAGCATATGCACAGCAAACAAATATATGAACCTTACCTGTAAATTAACTTCAGTGGTTCTTTAAGTATTTAAGCTACAGCAAATAATCTATGACCACTTTGTCAGATGGGTAAATGCATGTATTCTCTGTCTATACTTATAATTTGGTGCTCATAATGTCAGACTTTTATCGCTCATATTCAGTGGAAGATGGCTTTTAACCACTTAGCTATAATGGCCTGCTACTGACTTGAAGTGGCAAAAGGAAAAAAGTCAGAGGACAAAATATTTTGATGGTTAATGCTTATGGCAATAAATCTAATCATTTATAGTCTTTCACAAACTTTATGAGGCATTCTAATTCTGATATTTCATTTTTATGACAAATACTCTAATGAAATAAAGAAGAACCATGTATGAGGCATTAATCAAATCTTGTGACAAACACGGCACAAGGAATGAGTTCTGGCTCAATGTAAAGTCATTCTCATTTTAATTACACATCTAATTTAATTGCATTAGTCAAATCTAATGGATGTGACAATGCAAGACCAAAAATCATCAACTCGTTTACTAGATATTACAGAACTTTTGACAAAGTAATAAAAATAATAAGAAAAATCAGCTCATGTTCTCGCAATCACTAATATTTTTAAGATAATGCTATTGGACTGGAAAATTAATAAATATGTTCTATCATCTGCAGTTAGCGCATGAAGTCACTGAAAATGTATTATTCTATAGTAGGAATATTATCAGAAAAAGGTAAAAATAAATCAACAGGACTTTTGTCATTATTATTATGAATATTATAATTATTAATAATAATAATAATAATAACAATAAAAAATGAGATATACAGTCAATACAATATTAAAATATATGATTATATATGATTTAAAAAAAATATCTACTGCCATTTTACCTACAAATGATATAATATTGTTATTATCTCCAATATATTAACAGTACTTACATATTACAGTTTACTAATGATAATTATAATATGAATCTCAAACAATGGTGTTGTTTAATTAATGTTATCTATTTTAGAGTTATATGTAAAACATTTTTTATTATTGTCTATTGTATTTATTAAAAAAATAATAATATCAAAGTGCACGTTCTAGACAAATAAGGAAATATAAAAGAAACTGATTTTTAAAATCTTGCATAAATAATAAAATTAATTGGTTATACAAAAGGTATTTAGTGCAGTGAGGGGTATCTGATTGACACTGTGTATATCAGTATAACCTGGTCTCAAAAGATGCATAGGAAGATTCTAGGAACTTCTAGACTATTTCTCCTCTTTGTTCAGTGATACCTTAAAGTAAGACTTCCTTGGTGGTCCAGTGTTTAGGATTCAGTGTTTTCACTATTGTGACCTGGGTTTGATTCCAGTCAGGAAAAAAAAAAGGGTCACAACACCCTGAAGCCGAGCAAGGTTGGTCCTGGTCAGTACTTCAATGGAATACCAGGAGCAATATGCTGCGGCCCACTGGAGAAGGAACTGGCAACCTACTCTTATATCTCTGCCATGAATAGCAAGTGGATCAGCATTGCCATGGACATAAGGATATCTTGGTGTGTTACGGTCCATGAGGTCATGGAGAGTAAGAAACAACTGAATGACGCAAAAAAAACAAAACAAAAAAACAATAGGTATACAGAAGTTTTCTGGGTTTCAAATGTTTCCTGAAAAACAGCCGCTGATTAGTAGAAAAATATGTATTATATTGAAAAGTTGAATGTTCTTACATATTTATATGCTGGGTACTGCTATCTGGAATTATACACCCCTAGGACGCTTACATAACAGTGGGTATATGTCTGGGTACAGGTCGTGACTTCCAGGAGTAAGTGCTGCCAGTCATATAGTTGCTGGGGTCACAGCTTATTTCTCTCTGCTCGTCTCCTTGTGGGAAACACCAGCAGCAGTTAATGCAGGGCACAGACAAGCTGCATTTGTAATGATGTGCTGTACAGATTGGCACGTTATAAAGTACTATTTATTTTCATATTAGTCTGACTCCATATGCCAAAATACTTTGTTTCAGCCTCTGCTTCCTTCTGATTGGCCAAAACTATGTTTCAAAGGAACACTAATTTAGTTTGGGTTTGGAGAGGGTGTTACACCATATTTGCAACTGTCAGAAATTACAAGAACTCTTGCTAACTTCAAGGTAAGTGTTTAAATGTATTTTTTTTTTGGTATTTTTTAATGCAAAAAAAAATGTTTGCATACACTACTGATTCTTCTCTAGCAGATGCATTCATAATCCAGGAAACACATGTACAGTGTCTTGCAAAAGTATTCACGCCTTGACTTTTTACCTATTTTGTTACATTACAGCCTTAATGTTTTGTTAATCTGAATTTTATGTGATGGATCAGAACACAATAGTCTAAGTTGGTGAAGTGAAATGAGAAAAATATATACATAAAACTATTTTTTAGAAATAGAAAACAGAAAATTGGCATGTACGTATGTATTCACCCCCTTTGTTATGAAGCCCATAAAAAGCTCTGGTGCAACCAATTACCTTCAAAGGTCACATAATTAGTGAAATGATGTCCACCTATGTGCAATCTAAGTGTCACATGATCTATCATTACATATACATATCTGTTTTGAAAGGCCCCAGAGGCTGCAACACCTAAGCAAGAGGCACCACTAACCAAACACTGCCATGAAGACCAAGGAACTCTCCAAACAAGTAAGGGACAATGTTGTTGAGAAGTACAAGTCAGGGTTAGGTTATAAAAAATATCCAAATCTTTGATGATCCTCAGGAGCACCATAAAATCTATCATAACCAAATGGAAAGAACATGGCACAACAGCAAACCTGCCAAGAGACAGCCGCCCACCAAACTCACGGACCGGGCAAGGAGGGCAATAATCAGAGAGGCAGCACAGAGACATACCCTGGAGGAGCTGCAGAGTTCACAGCAGAGACTGGAGTATCTGTACATAGGACGACAATAAGACGTACACTCCACAGAGTTGGGCTTTATGGCAGAGTGTCCAGAAGAAAGCTATTACCTTCAGCAAAAAACAAAATGGCACATTTTGAGTTGCCGAAATGACATGTGGGAGACTCCCAAAATGTATGGAGGAAGTGCTCTGGTCTAATAAGACAAAAATTGTACTTTTTGGCAATCAAAGAAAAAGTTATATCTGGCGCAAACCCAACACATCATATCACCCAAATAACACCATCCCCACAGTGAAGATGGTCAGAGTTGAGGGAAAGATGGATAGTGCTAAATATAGGTATATTCCCCAATAGACCCCAAACACACTGCTAAAGCAACACTTGAGTGATTTAAGGGGAAACATGTAAATGTGTTGGAATGGCCTAGTCAAAGCCCAGACCTCAATCCAATAGAAAATCTGTGACCAGACTTAGATTGCTGTTCACAAGCGCAAACCATCCAACTTGAAGGAGCTGGAGCAGTTTTGCAAGGAGGAATGGGCAAAAATCCCAGTGGTAAGATGTGGCAAGCTCATAGAGACTTATCCAAAGCGACTTGGAGCTGTGATTGCCGCAAAAGGTGGCTCTACAAAGTATTGACTTTAGGGGGGTGAATAGTTATGCACATTGACTTTTTTTGTTATTTTGTCCTATTTGTTGTTTGCTTCACAAAAAAATAAAACATCTTCAGTCGTGGCCATGTTCTGTAAATTAAATGATGCAAATCCTCAAACAAGGCAACAAAACACGAAAAATGCCAAAGGGGTGAATACTTTTGCAAGGAACTGTATGCCTTTAAACTAACACTGCAGATGTTCCAAGTTTGGTTTAACTGAATACTATAGGTAAGCCCAAGTATTTTCTGAACTGAATGTTTTTTTAGCTAAATTTTCTTACATTGAAGTTTTCAAAATTTAGCCTTCAATCGTCACCTGCACTGTCTGTTTAATAAGGCTATTATTGTCGGTAAGTACAGATTACCTCCTGAAGCTCTGAACCTGTTGTCTTGAATGAGTAACTAGACAGATTAGATCAATTAACCCCTTTGATCTGAGCATGGGATGCCTTTTGTTTTGCACAACTTATACTAATGTTTATCTACTGTTATCATGTGGCATGTAGCATCTGCAAATAGAAATTGTGTCCTTTGGGGCTGTTGTACATGCAACAATGCCTCCATAAGATCTCCAATAAATTGAAAACACAAATTAGTAAATATAGGGAAGCCTGTTTTTCCATGTGTTTGTAAAGATCACTGGCCATCTGTACTCATGGCTAATTTGTCCTCTACTGAATTTGGTCCTGTGTAGTCAAAAATCTTCACCTGAAAAACATGATTTATAATCTATCCAATATATTTTGCAGTATTTAGTATGAAGGAGAAATGGACCACACATACAATAGAAAATAAGGGACTCATTCTATTCCGGGACGTAACTCGATTGCAAATCAATGATTTGCTGCGACCGGGTTACGTCCTCGCGTTGCCCTACGTTTACACTGCTATTCTATTAGCCGAGCGCGCAAGTGAGCCTTCCTTCCCGCTGATCGCATGCCATGCTATCAGCAGAAAGCATTCGCGCGATTGAATATGATCGCGCCGGCGAGGCTGTAACTCGTGTTTTAAGGCCGCAAACTCGAAGCACTGTGAATGCAAATATTAATTCAAGACAGCACTGTCAAGCACTGTAAATTATGGGGAACAGAATGGTTGACATTAGAATTAAAGGGACAACATTCTCAAGCTTGCACATCGCCAAAATCAAATACTTTATTTCATGTTTATATTCCTCCAAAGTCCTATGGGCTTCAATGACCTCCAAGCTCGTAACTCGTAATTAAAGCCTGTGGGACTTATAAAAAATGGAGGTTGGATTCCAAAGTTCTACCGGCTTGGAGGTTGAAGCCTGTAGGACTTTATGACGAGAATTGAACATGAAATAAAGTATTATAGATTGGCGAAGTGGGAGCTTGATAATGTTATGCTTATAATTCTAATGTCATCCATGGTGTTCCCTCTCATTTACAATGCTGGATTGCTTTTTTATTTGCTTAATAAGTGCTACGATTTGTAAGTAAGCCCTTTGCGACACCTCTTGGTACCAGTTATCTGTGGTTCGCGTTTAGCCATTTACGTGCTTGACGGAAGGGTAATCGGAGTAATTAAATAGCGAATCAGGATTTTTTGCTGCTGCAACTCTCGCGGCCGTGAAAAAAAACAAAGGCTTTGACGGAAGTAAGCTGCGATTGACCAATGGATCGTAGCTCATAATTCGATCGTAGCCCGCAAACGTAAGCAATTGAATAGTAAAGTAGCTTGCAATCACCACTTACAGCCAAGTTTCTCAAAAACGTAGCAATAGAATGAGGCCCCAAGTAACATAACAATTTATAATACTGTGTACTGATTCAAACTACAGTGGATATAAAAAGTCTTCACACCCTGTTAAAATTTAAGGTTTCTGTGCTGTAAAAAAATTAGACAAAGATAAATCATTTCAGAACTTTTTCCACCTTTAATGTGACCTATAAACTGTACAACTCAATTGAAAAACAAACTGAAATCTTTTAGGTAGAGGGAAGAAAAAAAAAAGAAAAATAATATGGTTGCATAAGTCTACACACCCTCTTATAACTGGGGATGTAGCTGTGTACAGAATTAAGCAATCACATTGTGTTAAATAGGAGTCAGCATACACCTGCCATCATTTAAAGTGCCTCTGATTAACCCCAAATAAAGTTCAGCTGTTTTAGTTGGTCTTTCCTGAAATGTTCTTAATCGCCTCCCACAGCAAAAGCCATGGCCCACAGAGAGCTTCCAAACATCAGAGGGATCTCATTGCTAAAAGGTATCAGTCAGGAGAAGGGTACAAAATAATTTCCAAGGCATTAGATATACCATGGAACACAGTGAAGACAGTCATCATCAAGTAGAGAAAATATGGCACAACAGTGACATTACCAAGAACTGGCGCTCCCTCCAAAATTGATGAAAAGACAAGAAGAAAACTGTTCTGGGAGGCTACCAAGAGGCCTACAGCATCATTAAAGGAGCTGCAGGAATATCTGGCAAGTACTGGCTGTGTGGTACATGTGACAACAATCTCCTGTATTCTTCATATGTCTGGGCTATGGGGTAGAGTGGCAAGACGAAAGCCTTTTCTTATGAAGAAAAACATCCAAGCCAGGCTACATTTTGCAAAAACACATCTGAAGTCTCCCAAAAGTATGTGGGGAAAGGTGTTATGGTCTGATGAAACCAAGGTTGAACTTTTTGGCCATAATTCCAAAAGATATGTTTGGCGCAAAAACAACACTGCACATCCACAAAAGAACACCATACCCACAGTGAAGCATGGTGGTGGCAGCATCATGCTTTGGGGCTGCTTTTCTTCAGCTGGACCTGGGGCCTTAGATAAGATAGAGGGAATTCTGAACAGTTCCAAATACCATTGAATATTAGCACAAAACCTTCAGGCTTCTACTAGAAAGCTGAACATGAAGAGGGACTTCATCTTTCAGCATGACAACGACCCAAAGCATACATCCAAATCAACAAAGGAATGGCTTCACCAGAAAAAGATTAAAGTTTTGGAATGGCCCAGCCAGAGCCCAGACCTGAATCCGATTGAAAATCTGTGGAAAAAGTTCTGAAATGATTTATCTTTGTCTCATTTTTTTACAGCACAGAAACTTGACATTTCAACAGGGGTGTGTAGACTTTTTATATCCACTGTATGGATGCATACAGCACCGTAGAGCAGTATAACACCATCCACAGAGAAACATTTTTAGTGGATGTTTATCTTCACTTTTATGTGGAACTGAAGTAAGGTTGGAAGTGTAATGGGAAATGACTTGTCACCTTTAATTTATTCTTCAAGATTTCAATTAAAAGTGAATATTAATTATATTAAACTGATGAAGATTACCATAAATTAGTGTTAGAAAAGACTGTAAAGAAAGGAGCGAACCTCTCCAGATTGAGTGCAATGACATTAAAATGATATATATAAAATCACTAATGCATTCTCTTAAACTAGACCTAATAATGTAGTTAGGCAAAGCAAATACCATACAATTTTGTGTTCGTTGTTTGATCAAAAGTGTTCATTTCAATGAGTCGCAAGCAGTCTCTGCCCATATAATTCACATACAAGATAACAAGTTAAACTATAACATTAATTAAAAATAGAATATCCAATTTGGTTCATCAATCTTGATTACATACAGATGTAGTGTAGAGAGTACACAAGATTTAACAGCAATATTACTGCATAATATCACAAATTTACTCAACACAGTATGTCACTGCAAGGGGCAGCTGTGTATGCCTAATTGGTTGTAAGAAACAGTCCTGTTGTAAATGTTACCGTCATCCATAGAATTTCATGGTCCCTATAGGGAGAACATATGATGTGGGCTTCAAAAAAAAAAGTGGGCTTCATAGGTATAAAAAAATAAAACAATAATAAAAACAATAATTCTTAAAGAGCCACTAAAAACAATAATTCTTAAAGAGCCACTAAACTCACTGTTAGTATTCTACATGGTGTGAAAGAGCACAAGATTGTATGTTAAAATGATCTATATTTTTTTAATTACACTAATGACCACTAAAATAATCTTAAGTTTTAAATCTTTGTTTACATACAGTCTATCCTGCCCAATGACTGAGCGCACAGTCTCTATGGGGGAAGGCTATGATAGTAAAGCTTCTCTGTGGACACAGGTTACACTGCACTGACCAGTTAACCCATCGCTTTCCTGGTTTAAGTGAATTCCAATATTCGATGACTGCATAGAAAGATGTGGTAAGGGTCACATTTTTATTTCTTGGGATCACTGCACAGATCAACTATGCCCCCCTCAAATTCCAGAGAGTGCATAAACTTGCATTTTCTGCTGGTAAGAAACAAAATAACCCATTGCAAGGTCTATTCCCTTCAAACTGGAAATGTAAGCAACCTGACGTAAACCTTACCATTGACTTGAATGGGGAACAATCCCTGAAACCTGATTGGTTGCAGTAATTAAGCAGGCACGGTGCAGGCTGAGCAGTCTTTCACACATATAAACACAGATTTTATTTTATTTGATGTCTCAGTGAAAAATGTACGTATTTCAAAAATGTAAAAAGTACTCAATGTGGTCCAAATTGTGCAGAATCAAGTGGCCCTTTAACTTACATATAATAGTCTCCTGGACTGGAATAAAGAATTCCATTTTAATAATTGACTAATAAATCATTATTAGATTTATCTGGCATTGGGCTAAATCACATTACATAAGGTAAATGCATCCACAGCATTTAGTGCTACAAATTATTGCAGGGGCTGAGATGTGATTAGAAGAAGGCAGCAATGTATTTTACCCATGAGTGGAGCTAATGCAGATATAGGTGCAAATCTCTCTGATCCATAATAGTGTTGGGGCAAGGAGCTACCAGCAACAGCCTGGAATAATTGGGGACTCTAAACGTATTTAATTTAATATGGAAGGAGCTTTTTTTATTATTTTTTTTATTTACTTCTATAGGGAGAAGTTGCAAAGATAGCCCCAAAATTACTTTACACCAGGGTTCTCCATTCACTTGCTCCACCACAGTCTCTGTAGGGCACATAGCAGTCCCAGCAATGCTTAGTGAATCTACGCCAAAGAGCTGCGGGCAGAGGAAGCCTGACAGCATGGACTGCAAAGGTATACAACTAAGTTATTTAACTTTGTGCATTCTACACTCTTTATTTAAATTTATTGGAACAAAAGTCTTTTTATGTCCTTTTAAATTTAGCGGAGATAAATAATTACTGCAATCAGTTAATAGAAACTGTGTTTAATATATGATTGGTTTACCACATGCCAAAAGAAAAATGCCACTCAGCATTTCAAGTAATTCCGGCATCCACTGAAATAAACCAACACATTAACAGACAAGTAGACTTTCCTTCCCAGCTGCCTATAAATTGTACATATATCTTTCTAAAAGCACTAAGCCTCGTGAGATTTAAGTGGGCATGATTAAAACAACTGTCAAGATGTTTCTTTCCTGCATTAGATCAGTTTCATTTCTTGACTACATTTTCTGCAACTTTACCGGAAACTATAACCACTGCTTATTAGGCTTTCACCTTTTCCTGCTTGGGTTTTGGCTGGGACACTAAACATTTGTAACACTAATTAAGGAATGTAATATACAAACTACAAAATGCACACAATAATGTTACAGTCGTGCTCCCTGGGGAATGACAATGTGTAACTCAAGTATGAGATAATCTTTTTAGATAAACCAGTAGGATATAATGAATTCTGGATGCTACGGCTTGCAGATTACTGTTTTAGTAATAAAAAGATTACACAAAAATAGAAATTGTATTCAACTTTACTTAAGGATAAGTACAATGGGTGGGGCGACATTTCCTAAGCTATCGCAGCCGCTTTGATTAGGAGATATATTTACTAAGCAATCATCATTCCGGTGAAAAGGTATGAAGGGCTGGGATGACAACATCCCCCACTGTAAAAAAAGCATAGTAAATACAGGGATGCATATCATAGCCACTGTGATATTTAGTAAATCATCCCACTATTTGGCCAGAATTAAAATGAATCCATGTATTAGAAAGCACAACTTCCCATGCTAACGCACTAAAATTATATAAAACAAATACATACATATATATCCCCTTCTAGATCACTACTTCGTTGTGGCTTGTGTACCTTAATGAAGTGGTGATTTAAACCATGTAGGGTCACTCAAGATGGGCAGGTCATAGCAGAAAGGTAAGACAAACCACAGTCCACTGGAGAAAGAACTGGCAACCCACTCCAGCATCTTTGCCAAGAAAACCATATGGATAAGCACAACCAGGCACAAAGGGTCATGGAGAGTTGGAGTCGACTGAACAACAACAATATATATATATATATATATATATGTATATATATATATATATATATATATATATATATATATATATATTAAACTTCTCATTGGTTGATACAACCTAGCATTGTGACTAAACATTTATTTTTAGATACAAATTGGTTTAATGCATTTTAAAACACATTAATACAAGCCATTCTTATAGGATACTATGCAAGAAAATGTCTGTTAATGAATAAGCCATGTGTAAGAGAGACCCAAGAGGCAACTGCTAATTATGGTGTAACAAAGTAACTTTTGCATGGTTCAAGATTACTTTCATATTTTAATTAGTTGTTAATGCTTAAAAAATGACCTCATTCTTTTCAGATAAATTATGAAGATGTAAAATGCTTGGGGGGAAAGTGTGATTTAAAATTACATTTACTTTGTTATGTCTTGTTACATATGATATGAAAAGCATGCATCCTTTATATCCACAATACCACTGGTGTATGCTATAATTCTCATTAAATTTTGTCATGCTGTCACCTTATCATTTCATCCTGTCTAACTGTTCTTCCATGACATTCAGAGGATCATTCCTGCACTACAATTTGGGCTCTGCTAATAGGTATCTTTGTTAGATTCTCTTTTTACGGCTTTAATGTTGACAAAAAGGTGCATAAAATGGTTTATGCCTTCATGTTCATATAAAACTTGCTTGCAAAGGGATATTTGATGTTTTATTTTCTCCTTTCAATACTGCACCATCAATGTGCATTGACAGCATATTTTTTTCTACCTGTCTATTAAACAAACCATAACACCTCAAAGTGCCTCTTCCATTCTAAAAATAAGTGCATACATATTTATGTTCATAGTGGCCAAATGTATCTTTAACCTATTTTTATAGCGATATTAACAGATACAAAATCCACGTTTTTTTCTTGTATCATACTATGCATGAACATTATATATTTAGTAGGTTGTAAAAGGTGATGCACATCAGAGGATCTCTCCTAAAATTTAATCATATATAATATTCTGCTTTTTTGATCCCACAAAGTTTCTATTTATGGTAGAATACACTTCAAGTTTGAAAACTTGAAGATTTTCGGCAGACATTGCTTAGAAACTACTCCTAGTACATCACATGATACATTGACACAAGGGAAGATGCCCCTTTTAACCTTTCCAACCAACCACAGCCAACATTAAAAAACCACTGTACTTCCAGATTTAAAATATTATCTTTCAAATAACTTTTTAAGTTGCTTTCTTGTAAACTAATTAGAAAGCACAGGCAATATGATTGCCACATTTCCACTGTGGCAACTGCATGGAAGTAGATCAGTATAAAAAATAAATAGTTTTCGTTGCGGCACAATTGCGTGTAATAGCTAATTAAATTAAAGGCTGTATAGTTTTGTTTGCCTTCTAAAACCATTTTGCCCGCTGTCAAGTGTAATTCTTCAAAATTGTTAATATTATTTCCTTTATTTGCCAACATATACCATAGCGCTATACATTGGTAAGTTCAAGTCAAAACAATATTAACACAATGAAGAAACAAAGAATAAAAAAGAATGGAGAACCCTGTCTTAGAGCTTAAACTCAAGTGTACACAGAGCTTTCACTAAAGCACATAAGATTGAGAACTCGCAGACTTAAAATCTAAAGGGTATAGGAGAGGGATAGAAGGATTATAGATGTGATGTGTATATTAGGGCTGGAGGAAATATGCTTCTTTAAACAGATTAGTTTTTAATGAGTGTTTGAAGTATTTGAGGCAGGAGGATAGTCTAGTGGAGCGAGGGAAGGAATTCCAAAGAATTAGGGCAGCATGAGAAAGTCCTGAAGACGGAAGTGAGAGGAGGTGATAAGAGGAGGAAAGAAGAAGGTCGTTAGCCGAGCAAAGAGGGCGGTTGGGGGCGTACATAGAGATGAGAGCAGATATAGGGGGTGCATTATAGGTTATGGTCATGATTTTAAATTGTATTCTGGAGGCTATGGGAAGCCAGTGTAATTACTGACAGAGAGGTGCTGCAGACACTGAGTGTTGTGTTTTGTAGATGAGGCTAGCGAAGGTGTTTATTATGGATTGGAGTGGAGAGAGATGGGTGATGGGTGTATATATAGCGCTATATTCAAACTTATTTGCCTGATTGCTGAGCTTGTGCGTACCAAAAATCATGATGAATGCAATTGTATTGCTCATCTCACGTTTCACATTCACACTGTGTAGTGACCTGTCACCGCAATCCATTGTCATCAACTTATTTCAAAGAATGTTTGTTAAAATAGCAGCTTTTAAGTAGAAGCTATAAGAGTGTATATGTTGTTTTTATATACAGGTATACATAGCTTAACGATACCTCTTTGAGCTATAGCTCTCTTTTTTATTGTAATACCAAGTTTAGTGTTAAGCCTTGCGATAGTCCCGTTTAGCCCTTTAAATCCCCACTTAGCGCTCTCCGATTCCCCATAGCACTGTCTGAGCACTATGGCGATAAAATACTTAGTTTAGCGATGTAGTGATGCAGGAACGCATATGGAGCGCTAAACGGGTTATTGCGGTTATATATATAAAAATCCACTGCATAATAAACACTATGGACAACTATTTTTATTTATTTGAAATCAGTAATAAACATTGTAATCTCAATGCCAAATTCCACTGCTTTTTCAAAGCTTTTAACAAAGGAAAGCTAGTGGGCTGAAAATACAAAATCAAAACAAAAAGGTGCATCTACACTTAAAGTATTAAATTCCCTGGTGAGAATTCACAAGGTAAGAAATTCAGTTGCAACTTCTTTCTGGGCTGCCTGTTTGACCTATACAAAATAGTATTATTTTGTCTCTCTTTGAACGGTTCAAAACACATTGTGATACATTTCTGTATTATGAAGGATATGTATTTGTTCTCCTATGTGTTGACAATGTTCTGTCTCTTGAAATGTATATTGTCTGATAGAAGTATTTTATTGTTTACCCTTCACCTTTCTCCCCAGGACACCGTACACTTACAATGTGTAAAATGTTGGAAGGGATATGCACATATAAATAAAGTGCTTGTTTTATTCACAAACCTATAAAAAGGTAGAAACCATTTGGTTGTTAACGAAGTACTATAGGTAGATGTTGTACTAGGCAGAGTAGACTGCATATGACAGCACATTAAAGTCTCAAGTTGCTGCTATAAACATCTGTAAAGAGTGTTTCCAAAGAATTAAGGCCTTCATTCCATGGCTGCAGTATGAAACACACGTGAAGGTGAAGTTCATTCCTAATTCATTACTGACATATCACATCTCACACATAAATCTAAGCTCCGAAAAATGCCACCTGAGTACATGATATGTCCCTAATATCCTACACGTACCTGTCCCATAACTATTATAAAAATTGCTATCACATACCTCCCGTAACAATATCCAATCTCGCTAAAGTGTACTCAGAAGCCTCAAAAGTGCCCAAATATTTAAAAAAAGAAAACGGATACTTTCCCCCCATAAAGGCAGAAAAATGCCTTAGAGATGCCAGGATGCTTCAAAGCCGTCTCTATTGGCAGATTAGAGGCTGGATTGCTCAAATCAGACACAATTAACAGATTAATACTGCTTCTTCCTATGAGCAAGGGGATCCTCGATATCCCCCCTAAATATCCGCTAACCCCTATGAGCCCGGATATCCCCTGGATTCCCCTGTGAATCCTGTTATCCCCCAAACAGCAAACCTCAGACGTACATTTCAACCTCTGTGGGCCTCGTCAGTGACGTGCAGCTGGATTCCCTAAGGAATAGTGATCAAGGAGTCCACATCTGGTTCCCCTATCACCCTTAGGGTGAGAAAAACTAAACAAAAAGAGTCAGAGGCACTCATCTAAGAAAGAACAACAGCTAAGTAGGTTTATTCTAAAGACCTGGTTACCTACTTGAAGAGCAGTCTCTTTTAGCTCACTTGTGCCCTTCACAGGGAGAAATATCCAATAGTATATCAGTCTGGACTCACTCAAAAGAGTGACCCAGCCCTGAAATACCAGGCAATTCTACCCTGAACAGGAGAAACAGCAAACCACAGACGTACGTTTCTGCCTTTCTTGGGCCTTGTGAGTGAGGTGCAGTTGTACTCCTTAAGGCACAGTAAGCAAGAAGTCCACGTCTGGAGCCGCCTATCACCTTCCACCTCTATCTCTATACCTGACATCTGTCAGAGCTCTCCTTAAACCCCCACATTCTATCACTAACAAAATGCTGGCATCTCCACCTCTGAAACATCTGCAAATTCATCCCTTCCTCACCCAGGACACTAATACACTATGTCACATCTTGACTGTGGCAGCTCCATCCTAATTACACTTCCTCTAATTAGCCTATCCCCACTCCAGTCTATTCTGATTGCTTCCACCAGACTCATCTACCTCACTCAGTGCTCATCATCTGTTGCCACTCTCTGACAGCCCCTATACTGGCTCCCCATTTCTTCAAGAATAAAAGCCATCAGCAACACTGAACCTCCCTAAATCTCAACTCATCTCCAGATACACTCCAAACCTCCATCTCTGCTCAGCCCAAGACATGCTCCTTTCATCCTCTACCATTACCTCCTCACCAAAGACATGCTCTTCTCATCCTCTACCATTACCTCCTCACCAAAGACATGCACTTCTCATCCTCTACCATAACCTCCTCACATGCTCTCCTGCTAGACTTCTCAGGATTAGCCCCCATTCTTTTAAATTCTCTACCTCACTATATAAGACTCTCCCCTAATCTTTAAACCTTAAAGTGTCCTCTGAAAATCCAACTATTCAGAGAAGCTTACCATCTACCATCTATTTACAACTCTATAAAAGGTTCCCATTTCTGAATTGCATAGCTCTCTCTCATTACACTGGAACATTAAGCCATCCAGCAGTCTTCTTACCTAATGTTTCTATTCCGTATTATCTCTTAGCTGGGCCATCATCTCCTCAAGTAACATTGCTTATGTACTAATGTGCTGTCTTGTCTAATCTACCTTCTAATGAACGTAAATGCCTATCCATTTTTTTTTACTCCTAGCACTTCAGCCTCTGCTGGTGCCCCAAAAATAAAATATAACAATAATACATATAATAATAAGAATGAAGAAATGAAGACAAATGTCCATCCCAAAAGCATTCAAGTAAACCAACGAGTGGCTTCAGGAAAGGAAGATCAAATTTTGTGAGCCCAGATCTCAACCCCATACAACACTTGTGTATTGACCTAACTAGGGCTGTGCACAGGAGATCATATGGCAATTTGAAGGAGTCTCAATGTTTTTGCAAGGGAGAGTAGGATACAATACAGTCCTGGGCCCCTATTCAATTGAGCAATTGTTAGTTACTGGAGCCCGTAATGTAGCTGGTAAACTAATTTGCTATTCAATTGGCGTCTTTTCGGGTTACAGGCTGAAAATCTCTGACGTTGTCAAACATGTAACACCCCACCCAGCTAAGCCTTTGTAACATTTATTGCACTTCAAGATCAATCACAATCGCTTTTCAATTGCTACAATTCCTCAAGCCCGCAAATCTTTTCACACCCGTAAATGGCAAATGTAGAAGAAAATATTACGAGTACCAGACAGGACTCGCAAGGGGGTAAATACCTGATCATAGCACTGTAAATGCAAATAAAAAATCAATGCTGCACTTTAAAAGATGGGAAAAACGATGAAAGACACTAGAGTTTCAAGCTCGCAAATCTGCAATCAAAAATGTATTTTGTTTACGTTTTATTTCCGTGTTATATCAATCTTGGGAATAAAGGAGTTAATACATATCAGGCCACCCACATGGACTATAACTTTCATTCATTCATTTTTATTATTTTGTACATTGCCGCATATCGGACTTCTAAACGCTAACTGATTGACGTTTAACCTCCATGTTTTACTGATGTCATGATGACGGTCTCATTTACTATTGCCTGTTTATAAATCAGTACTTACGTCCTTGCTTAACTGATCATGATCATGTCCTGAAATACTACAGTTACGGTTACATGGTTTACGGTTTTGGCTTTCAGACAGGTATCTGTGGGCTGGATTAATTGAATTGCTCTGTAACTGTTACAAATGTCAAGCCTGCAGACTTACAGCCAGTATGAAGGCAACTGCAGGAGATTTGCAACCAGGGTATTGTAGGTTTTTATTTTATTTTTAAATGTTCCTAATAATCATGTATTTGCTTTTCTCTTGAATTTTTCAAGAGCACATTAAAGATGGGCCATGGTGGGCGCTCAAACATGAATGGACCTAGGGAAGCATAAAACGTAAATACCTACAAACTAAATACACCCCTGCGTGTAATATAGCAAATAGCTATAAAACCATTAAATATGTTTTTTGAGTGATTGTTAAAAGTAGTTTATCTAGGGTGAAAGTTGCTGAAGAAAGTATAACTTACTTAAAAAGAAAATACCACAACACATATTATGAACTAGCGACTTGCCCGTCAAAAAATGACAGTCAATAAAATTTGAAGCCATGGGAATGCTGTTTGAGACATAATTGAAACCGTTTTATACTGTGAGAATCTTTGGCGCTCATTGCGAGGCTTGCGTTGAGCGGGTTCGGGGCTCATCGAATGCCTCGCAATAAGCGTCTTCGGCGCTCATTGCGAGCCTATCATGCCAAGTACTTTTGGTCCTCTGAGAGAGATATATATTTCTATGTATATGTAGTTAAGTAATAATTAATTATTTCTGCAATAAATAAATATACTTTTATTATTGATATTTGATATATGCAGCGATCAATAGGCTGAAGAGATAACAATCTGTTTTTATTTTGCATCTGCATAGAATATACATTGTGAGTGTTAGTGCCCTGCTTATAAAGTGTAATGAATGTTTGAACTGTGCATTGTAAAGCGGCATTGAATAGTCGTAATGTTATTAATGTGTTACACGTCTCGTGAGCATTTTCCGGCTTTTGTAATAGTGTATTTTGTAGGTCGTAGTGTGATGTGTAAATGCGTTTTGCAGTGTTTTGTGCGGTCTAGGGTCGTGTAGCCTCGTTTTCCTTTTTTCTTTCATCTGACATTTTTTTCCTCGCTTAGGCGATTTTCGTGTGGCGAAAATCATCTAAATCAAGTTAAATTCGCATTCCACCTGACTCACAGACCTCCTAGCTGTTGCCCAATGCTGTCTGTGATGTTTCTGTAATTTTTTTAGGTGTAGCTAGTGTTTTTTTCTGGTTTTTAGTTCGGCCGCTAATCTCGTAATTGTTTGCGTCTCATATTTTTTTTGTCTCATATTTTGTTTTGCTAAGTCCTGCTAAAAGTGCTCCAGGTTTAACGGCTCGCCTCACTACGCAAGTCTCGCCGGCAATGAGCACCATCGCCGCTCATTGCCTAAGTGCTCCGGGTGTAACGGCTCGCCGGCGATAAACGCCGCAGTCATACGCAGTTTGACAACTATTATATGTGATATATGTTTATTATGTGATATATGTTTACTAGGGAACAATGTATATAAGCAATGTGCTCATTAGACAGTGTATAAATAAACTGGAATTCGAAAATGTGCATCATACCACATAAAAATGCCTTTTTTGTTCCATTAAATCTATACAGTGTGCATTAGGAAATTATATACCACGTCCGATGCATGTAATTCCCAAAACTGAAGTATTAATAACAATGACACCAATTTATAATTGAAAACCCCTTTTCTAGAACTGGAAAGATAATACATTCTGAAAAAGATGGAGGTTGTACTTAAATGTCAACAAATGCAAGAACAAATTCTTGAATATTTACTGCATATTGGTAATTAATTTATTTAACTATAATATGCAGCATTGTGAAGCATTTTACTCGGATTAAAAAAAAAACAGCACCTGGCTCCTATATTTATTCCAGAATTATATTATATTTCTATGGTAGGATTCTTCCCTGGCTCCTATAAACATCATATGTGGCTTCTAGAAAATCTGTTTGGTTCCTAAATTGTGACTGGTCTGGTTAAAAAAGATCGTATTTGTGCGAGAAAAAAAGTTTCTTAAACAACCACTGTGGTCATAAACTTAAAAATATCATTTTTTGAAGAACTACACAAGAAAACTACCAACAACATAAAAAAGCTTCTAATTTATTAGTACATTATTATTTTCAAATAAAGGGATATACCAGCCAGAAACACAATCCCATGCAAGTAGTGCTGCTAAGTGGTTGTTTGAATTAGACATAGAAATTAGACTAAATGTGTTATATTTTAAATGCTAATATGTTAGAGGCTATGACAAGAAATCAAAACTACTAGGAGATGATATGATATACAATTCAGAATACGAGACACAGTACGATGTGTTGTATATGTGATCAGAGTCATAAAATAAGATGAAGGCAGCTGTGTGAAGGTTTTGAAGGTAAGATCAAGGTGTTTGAGCAAAGGCACAAAAGAAAGAAAGTGGTTGAGACAATATTGTGGATGGAGTTGAAAAGACACAGGTGGGTTAAAGGAATGCCAGTTAAAAGAAGATTGCAATGATTAGTTCAAGATATGATGAGGGGATATGGAATCTGTCAATATCATTTCTCAGTAACTAAGAAGGGATATGGTGGTAAATAAGAAACTGGAGTCAAAGGTGACTTATGAAGCAAGTGACTATAAGACATTTCATTTCAGATCTGTTAAAATTCAAGAAGTCAAGAGGTGTAATATCCAGAAAAAAGGGGATGTGCGTGTGATTGGAACAACATCAAGACGAGGTAAATAAGGTAAATAAATGGAGTTTTGTACATTATATATTACATGAAACAAGTTAAATAATGTTACATTACACAGAAAAAATGACACACAATCATATACAATAACACCATCTCATTTTATAACCAGACTATATAATATACTTCAAAATAAAAAAAGTTGTATTACTCAAACCTAATCATGAGGAATTTATTATGGAGATGTCTAATAAATCAGAAACAAGACAAATAAAAAGAAAGTACAATTAACACAATGAATGTAATAAACAGTATACATCAACAGCACCTTCTTCTAGAAAACTCCATACAATCCACTATACAGCACTGGCTCCAGTGGAGTTACATCATTCCCCATGACAGTTAATATGACGATTTTTACAACTGCTCCATATAGGGCCATATTCAATTAGCTACTTGCAAATGCCTTGAGCTCATACATTTGGCTTTGGATGTTTGTTTTATAAATGTTTATATGCATTCTATTGACAAAGTGCCAGTAAATAATATTTGCCGAATATGTAGCAATATTAAAAAGTGATTTTAAGTGTGTATAAATTTACGAATTGGGCAATTGAATCGTGCCCATAGTGTTAAACCCACTCGCTCCTACACCAAGAGCCCACCTCTGTTCCCTTAGCAGTATGTGAAGGAGGAGCAGGTTCTTATGCACAGTTATGCTGATCACATCACATATAAAATGTGAAAAGAAAATGTTCTTCTACTAGAAGAAATGCAAGTAACTTCAATAGATGTTCCTAGAAAGAGACATATCTGCCACAACATGTGGCAGCAACCCTTAAAATTAAACCAAAAGAACATACTGTAAATATAGGGCTATAATGTTACTTTAATGTACCATTTTTAATTAGGTAGGTCTTACAATAAAATGTTTTGGGTGCATGTAATGAAAATAACAGAAATAACAATAGAATAATATATATATATATATATTTTTATATATATATATATATATATATATATATATATATATATATATATATATATATATAAATAAAAATAGAATACAAATGTTTACTTTCTACATTATACAACTAGTTCAAAGCAAATGCCATAAATATTGAACTATAGATTCAGGACTACATTTGTACACAAAATGTATTGTTAATATAACAAAAAGAAAATATTTCTGGAATGCTAAAATGTTTAATTGGATTTCCAAAACATTGGTCAGATGAAATATAGGCATCAGTATGACTACATGTAGTGGTATTTGCTGATTGATTTCAAACCTCAGTAGAACTCTCTTTCAAAGTAAATAATATATATTATAATTATTCAAGTGTACCACATATTCATCATCATCAGTCAAATGAGCATTTTTTTATTTGATATTTATTAGTCTATAAGATTACTATCTCTAAAGATGCTAAGAATTCACTGGTATTTCATGTCACATTTGTTATTAATAATAATGGCTGTTTTTTTTATTTTATTAATCATTTATCTTTCATTTTAAATACATTTTTGTTTTAAAGAGTAATTCATTAAAATGATTTTGTATCTAAATGTTTGGGCTTATGGGTGATTTCCCTAAAAGGTGAGGACTGAGCATTCTATTCAGTTATCTTGTTTCAAAAGTTTATATATAATACCTTGGGGCTCTAAATATATTTTGGCTAAACACCTATCACATATTTGGTATTGTTATTAAACTATAATTAGCTATTTATTGCAAACAACAATGCCAGGCCTTGGTCAGCACATTTTAGGGGGCAGCATACTTCCTTAATTTTTTCTGTCTGTAAACACACCTGCCATTTTCTTACATAATATATGAACACAAATGTACTATTTATTTACTGTACTACTGTACGGTGGAGGGCTTCTATCGCTCTGCTGCCCACCATATATAAAATGATTGTTGTAGCAAACTACCTACTCAAAATATCCACTACAGAAGCTTAGGATCAGATCCCACGCCGATGATAGGCAGTAACCTTGAAACGGCTGTACGTGGGTGGGATTCCTAGCTTGTGTATAACTCAGCCCAAGCTTTGCTCAAAGCTGTTGGATACAACAGGCATTTGCTTAAGGGAAACCATGTTTTATATGGTTATGGATTGCAAGAGCGAAGCATTTGTGGGCACATTTGCATGTCCCTGCCATGGCTCCCAGAATGCAGTGTAATAACTGTATTTCTCGCAATTCTGGGAATGAAACAAGTTTTTTTAACTTGTTTTAGACATTCAAATGTGACCACAAATGTACTATTTATTTACTATATATATATATATATATATATATTTATATATATATATATATATATATATACATCCAGTACATTTGTGGTCTCATTTGAATGTCTGAAACAAGTTAAAAAAAACTTTGTTTTCTGCTCAGAATTCTGAGAAATACAGTTATTACACACGTGTGTGTACATCAAAATGATAAGGAGCCCATTAATAATGTCAAGGGTTCCTTGAAACTCTTGTAAAATAGAAGAATTGAAATTGTAAAACTAGTACACATGTTTACCTGGCACATTGCAGCCATGTTGCTTCACAGAAGTCCTCGGTGCCACACTTAAGAAGGAGGCATGCTTTCTTTTAGCCTGTGCTGTCCTTGGTGCTCGGTATCTGCCTTTACCATAAGATAATTCAAATGCTTCACATACATTATAGGAACCAGGAGCTGGTACATCCTAAAACAATAGTAAAAAAAATATAACAATTTAATATAAAAGTAAAATTCCGATAGTAACCTATTACTGTTTAAATCAATCTGATAATACACAAGTAAACATAGCTGTGCAGTATATGTTTCACACATGCTCTTTAAAGGTTTCTGGATTTCACTAGCAATATAATATATAATATACAATACACATGTATCTCTTTACTTTTGTGTACTTTATTTGATTAAGAAGTGATTAAAAGCTCTGTTTTTTTCTACCAAAAACCCTATAAATATTGCCGAATTGGTTTCTCCCCTCTACAGCCTATGAAGACAGTGTACAATAGCTGCATGAGCCACAGCGGGCGGACCCAAAAAGGAACAAAATGTATGATTTTAGGTTGAAAACACAGAGCTTTTAGCACTCCTTAATAAAATAAAGTTCAGAAAACTAACTATTTTATCCCTAGTGAAACCCAGAAACATTTCATGTCCCTTTAAATTGCTTAATGGAAATAATTTCATGAACTACACTGCTAATTTTCTCCAGTGATTGATTATTCTGCCATAACAGGGGTTAAGTTCAACTATCCATTCTACTTGTATAAAGCTGGCGTATATCATACTTTAATTCAGAAATAACTGAGTCAGAATTCCAGAATTCCTGCATTATGTATAATATAGATACTGCCTGGAATTTCTATAAAATGACTTACTATCTCATTTAGAAATATAATTACAGAATATAGAGCTCTAGACATAATTCCTAATAATGAAATAAAGAATGTTTTAATCCTTCACCTTAATGACTGGAAATACTACATTAGCTGCCAAGCTATTGTTCAGTGAGAGAGCGATCCAGTAATAGGACATGATCTACTAAAGTAGAACAGGCGAACTACAGTATATTCATTTTGATCATAATACATGTAATAAATACATTTGTTAAAAACAAAAACTGACCAACCATCGATAAAGCCCATCACGCTGGAGATCAGATGTTGCCTATTATGTGATATTTATCCTTATGTTTAAGAAGACAGCAAAACATGGCCCACAAATGTGTTTGATTTTGATAACAAAACATGTTTTATGTGTTTGAGGAAAATTGTTATAATGCAATCTGAGGAATGGGTTACATCAAAAATATGAATTTTTAACCATCAGGCCACCCAACCAATATTCACATTGTTTGAAAATTATACAGCTTTAGTCATCATATACAATCCTAAAAAATCCTAATGGGGCATAGAGGATTTCCTATTTTTAATATTAAACTACCTAAGTGAGAGTCTGTCATCAGTACATCTAGCTCTATAGACACATTCAGCCTTATTAAATTGTGATTCGGCCAATCAAATAGGGCTCTATATAAGAAAATAGTATTTTTTTTACATAAGTTTTTAGTTAGTGAACTTCTATCCAAAGGCAAGGTCTTCACTAACTGAAAACTTCTGTAAAGAAATATGCTGTGTGCTTATATAGAGCCCTATTCAATTGGCCAAATCGCAATTTATTAAGGCTGATTGTATACATGTGCTACAGGAGTTGGCTGCCATGAGTAAAAGAGAGCTTTTAAACCACTTGTTAAAGGAATGTTTATGGATTTCACTTGAAATATAATATAAATATGTATCTGTTTACGTTTGTCTGTTTTATTTTGTTAAAAAGTGCTTAAAAGCTCTGTATTTCTGCTTAAAATATTACAAATAGTTAACTGTTTTGTCTCTCTGCAGCTCAAGAAGACAAATAACTTCTAACTACAGAGGTTGCAATGTCTCTTTGCAACCAATCAGTGGCAAAATTCTGCAAAAGTGATGGGCCACTGATTGCCTAATTGGAAACACTGCACTTCAGTCTGTTTATTCATGAGCTGCTTGAGCTACAGAGGACAGACCCAAACAGGTGAAAACTGTATGACTTTAGGCAGACAAAATCGAGCTTTTAAACAATTCTGAATAAAATAAAGTACAGACAAGTAAATGGATACAAAGTTGTTTAGTTGTTCAGCCATGTCCAACTCTCCGTGACCCGCTGGACCACAGCATGCCAGGTACATCTGTCAGTCACTGCCTCTCTGAGCTCCATCAAGTTCATATTCATTGCTTCAGTGACCTCATATATCCATATCCCCCTCTGTCGTCCCCTTCTTCTTGCGCCTTCAATCTTTCCCAGCATCAGAGTCTTCTCTAGGGAATCCTGCCGTCTCATTATATGGCCAAAATATTTAATCTTCAGCCTCATGATCATTCCTTCCAGTGAACAGTTTGTCTTGATTTTCTGAAGTACTGATTTATTGGATCTTCTTGCATTGCAAGGTAGTCAAAGTAGTTTTTGCCAATACCACAATTCAAAGGCGTCAATTCTCCGGCGCTCAGACTTCTTTATGGTCCAGCTCTCACATCCGTAGGTTACTACTGGAAATACTATAACTCTACTATGTGGATCTTTGTTGATAGTGTAATATCTTTCCTTTTAGCTAGGATTTCATAAACTCCTGCAGCCTTTTTATTAGCAAGGATTCCTAGGGCCCGTCTCACTTCACTCTCACATACAGTATCTCACAAAAGTGAGTACACCCTTCACATTTTTGTAAATATTGTATTATATCTTTTCATGTGACAACACTGAAGAAATGACACTCTGCTACAATGTAAAGTAGTAAGTGTACAGCCTGTATAACAGTGAAAATTTGCTGTTCCCCCAAAATAACTCAACACGCAGCCATTAATGTTTAAACCGTTGGCAACAAAAGTGAGTACACCACTAAGTGGAAATGTCCAAATTGGGCCCAAAGTGTCAATATTTTGTGTGGCCACCATTATTGTTCAGCACTGCCTTAACCCTCATAGGCATGGAGTTCACAAGAGCTTCACAGGTTTCCACTGGAGTCCTCTTCCACTCCTCCATGATGATATCACAGAGCTGGTGGATGTTAGAGACCTTGCACTCCCCCACCTTCCGTTTGAGGATGCCCCACAGATGCTTAATAGGATTTAGGTCTGGTGACATGCTTGGCCAGTCCATCACCTTTACCTTCAGCTTCTTTAGCAAGACAGTGGTCGATCTAGATATGTGTTTGGGGTCGTTATCATGTTGGAATACTGCCCTGCGCCGAAGGGAGAGGATCATGCTCTGCTTCAGTATGTCACTGCTTCAATGGGTTTTTTTTTATGTTTGCCTTCCTCTGGATCAATTAACAATAATTAACAATTAACAATAATTAACAATTAACAATAATAATAAATAGTCCAAATTAAAAAGATCAATAGAGATCTAAAAAGGTTTAACTTGATGGACTAACTCTTTATTCATTCTCCAATACTATACTATTAATAATTATTTAATCAATAATTTAATTAATAACTAATCCGCATATTGCAGATCAGAGGAGATCTTAACAGGTTGAACTTGATGGACTGAAAGTCTTTTTTCAACCTTAATTACTATGTAACTATGTAACTATGTAACAGTATATGTTGGCATTCATGGTTCCCTCAATGAACTGTAGCTCCCCAGTGCCGGCAGCATTGCCAGCCTTCAAATTTTATTGCCGTCATTTTTGACGGGCAAGTCACTAGTATATAATATCTTATGAGTCTTTAGATCAGGTTTAGATAACAACATAGCAGAGCCCAAATAAAGGGCCGTAAATGCCACCGTTTGGGGATAAGAACAATATCAAATTGAACTTGTGGAATGTGGTATAAAATGAGACAAGACTCCTAAATCCATATTTAACCCGGTATGTTTTGTATAAAAAAATGTAATAATTTTTTTAATTCAAAAGTTTTTCACTCTGTCTTGTCTGGAACAGATTTCAGTGTAGAAGCATGTGTTCACTCGTAATATTTGAATTAGAAATGACTCAATAAAAAAGGTATCACTATATACTGCAACACTCTGAATATTCATGTAGATTACTGGACAATGACAGCTACCTCCCAATATATATATATATATAATATATATATATATATATATATATGCAAATAAATAGTACATTTGTGTTCACATTTGAATTTCTAAACACAAGTTAAAAAACTTGTTTCATGCCCAGAATTCTGAGAAATACAGTTATTACACTGCATTCTGGGAACCTTGGCAGGGACATGCAAATTTGTCCACAAAGACTTTGCTCTTCCAATGCATAACCATATTAAACATTACTTCCCTTAAGCATATGCCCAATGTATCAAACAGCTTTGAGCAAAAGCAAGGTTTGGATTATACACAAGCTAGGATTCCCACCCACGTAAAGCTGAGCCCTGCAAAGAATGGCTTTGCCACTCATGGCAGGCCTCAGCCAATCCGCCACTTTCATGCTTCGCAATGAGCACCTTCGGCGCTCATTGTGAACCTCTCCACAATCTACTTTATGGGGCTCGCGATGAGCACCTTCGGTGCTTATTGCAGGCGTCGTCCAACCCCCAACTTTCAAACCTCGCAATGAGCGCACCTTCGCCGCTAATTGCGAGCCTCTCCCCCCGCTCTCTCCCCTGTATCTTTTTTCCTCTCTCTCCCTCCTGTTGTCTTTTTGCCCCCTCTCCCTGCCCTGTGTTTTTATTTTCCTTATGTCCCTCCTCTGTGTCTATCCCCCCTCTACTTTACGGGCTCGCGATGAGCGCCTTTGGCACTCATTGCAGGCGTCGTCCAATCCGCAACTTTCGTACCTTGCAATAAGTGCCTTCACCGCTCATTGCGAGCCGCTCCCCACTCTCTCAACCCTGTGTCTCTTAAAAAAAAAATTGTAAAGAAAAGCCTATTTTTAATTCAGGTCTAGAGCACAGTATAATTTTATATTATTAGTTGTTAGTTTAATGAACTTGTTAAGGACCAGAATTATTAATATGTTTTAGTAAGTCTAACTTTTTGCAAATTCCAAAAAACTGCAAAGGCTACACATTGCAAATCTATCAGAATCACAATATCTATACATTTTAAAAATGCCTGTGTTAGCGGAAAGGTTTGGTGTCATGTAAAATCTCTATTACTCATTTATATTATTGCTGAATTGTCACGATGAAAAGTTGGCTAGGACATATTCCATGTATTTTTAAAGATTAAATTAAATTATGTTTTGCATTATTTAGCATATAGTTTGTCAAGTCATATATCAGAATCATTTGTGCACCAAATCGGCAACTCTATTAAAGAAGCTGTTATTTGTACATCATATACTCTAACTTACAGGCTAAATATGTGTTGTAGCCAGGAAGAGTTGTGATATTTCTGGCTACATTATGTACATATGTAATGCAAAAGTGAAAAAGAGACAGATCTCACATTTAAACTTACCCTCCAAATTTCACTCAAAGTTTATTGTCATTAATTTGTTGCCCAAGGTACACTTAGACTTAAGACTTAAAATCTTCCACAAAACTACATTATGACAATTTACAATCTCAAGTATACAAGGAAAAATAGTGCTCGGCCGCAACAATAATCTTGCCTCAAGCATACAGTAAGCTTTAAAATATGTTTTATGGCCACACCAAGTCAGTATAAAGCACAGAGTAGATCTTACAGTCTACTGTATTGCCATATCAGCTAGATATTTTAAAGGACTACTGTACTGCATTTACAAGTAATATGTTTATTTGCTAGACATAGGCTATTAAAAAAGGTATGCAGTTTAAAATAAATAAAAGTAAAAAAAAACTGTATTACTTTTAAACTGTTGGTTTTCCCCTCAAGCAGATAATCTCCTCCTTCTAGCAGGGGTGTGGCCAGTTCTGCCTGTGTGCTGGACTAAGAATAAAGTGCGACCAGTGTAGGTTCTGCTTCAGACTGAGCATAGGGGACGGAGCTGTGATGGGTGCTGCAAGCATGTTATAGTAGAGCTGTTACCCTTTTTATAGACGGTGTGGTGGAGCTAATAATGGCATAGGAAACAGCCAGTGGCATCAGCCAAGCCTGATTCTAAGCTCCATGATAATCCAACACATAGGCAGAGATGGACACACCAGTTTCAGGGGAAAACTGACAGTTTAAAAGCAAGAATTTTTTTAAACTTTTATTTATTTTAAATAGTATACAGTTTTTAATACCCTATGCCCAGCAAAAAACATATGAGCTTTTCTTGTAATTGCAGTATAGTTGTCCTTTAATTAGTCATTGATTGATCATTGGTAATATTGTTATTCAATATTCAGTATTAAACTTCTCAGCATCTAGTTAAGCTGCTTGTCTCGCCTAAAAAAGGTGCATTATCACATTTCATTGGGGATAGAGGTAGACAGAATACTTCTCTTATTATATATACAGCTATGAGAATGACATAATTTACAACACTATAAATTACATAATCTATGACATTACTGGTGACATTACATGGTGGTATAACCGGATGGGTAGGCTGGGTTCGTAAGCTTTGGTTGGCAGCCAGCCAAAAGAAGGAAAACTCTAATTTCAAACCTGGGCAGATGCAGCTTGTTGCAGATGCCATGTCAGACGATCTATCTAGGAGAAGGTCACCCAATATAACACCTACAATTCGAGGACCTCACTGTCACCGTCCCAGCTTGCTAGGCCATGACAGCTGATCCCCGAGTGTAAAGAGTGAGACCAGTACTGCACACATTACATCTCACCTAAAAACTCCATTGCGCAGGCCCAAGGGATACATCTACATCTAACAACATTTTCAAGCCCTGCAGCGATGGTAAAGGGGCAAAATATCACGTAGAAGATATCACTGGAAGCCACAGTCTTAATCCTGCATGCAGGCGGTTTAGGTGTGTGGGTCGCCTGATGCTGACCCAGGAGATGGCGGCATCATACGGCAGCACCCTAAGCCACTGAGCAGCCTTCTCTAGGGACAGTACTGCTTGCTCCACATGGAGAGAGGCCTAGAAAAGGTCGCCTAAAGAAAGTTCATTTGCACTTCACCCAGATGACTAGCTGTGGTCAACAGGCATCTTCAAATGCAGTCAAAACTCAAAAAAGAAGAAAAGGCTCACACCTGCCTCACAAGGTGTACTTGGACTGACCCTCCCATGTTCGAACATCAGAACTATGCTTGATAAAGCAGACAGCGGTCGCCCAGAACTGCGCTCTGCTCTATTTGACCATGAACTATCATGGCTGGCTATCCACATTGCTGCCCTCAGTGAAGTCCGAACTCCCAGAGGAAGGAAGCCATCGGGTACATTTGGCAGGCTACACCCTCTACTTGTCAAACCAGAAACCAAAAAACGCCTATCTGGTGTCGACTTCATGGTGAGAAACCATATGACAGCATAATTTTTATGCGTCTCCAAATGCAAAACAAGCAGCATGCTACAATTTTCAGAGTCTATGCCCCAACTCTTCAAGCAGATCCTGCGGAAAAGGAAACGTTTTAAACTGACCTGCGCAATCTCATACAGAACGTCCCTGCAGATGACATGGTCATCATCCTCGGCGACTTCAATGCCAGATTAGGCAAAGGTTCAGAAGCTTATAAATAAGTGCTTGGCAACCATGGTGTTGGAAGCTACAACGACAACTTGCACCTTTAGCTAGAGTTTTGCGAGGAGCAGAAACTCACCATCACCAACACCATTTTGCAGCAGAAATACAGACTGAAGACAACCTGGATGCTTCCTCGGTCCAGGTACTGGCATCTTATAGACTACATTTTGGCGCACCAGCGAGAATGCAATATGGACCACCACCTGCTGCGCTGCAAATTTCGTCTCCACTTCAATGCTAAGCCAAAGAGGAAATGAGCCTAAGCAATCAGCAACCTCCAGTCAGCTGAAGTGAAAGCCGATTTCCAGGTGAATCTCCAGTCAAAACTAGGGGATTGCAGATGCTTCATGGATCCCTCTTCAGATGCTCTATGAGAACAACTCAAAACCAGCATCGTGCAGACCTCTGAGGTCCTAATGTTTTCCATAAAGAAGAACAAAGACTTGTTTGATGAATACAATCAGGAGATCCATGAAATACTGGTGAAAATTAGATCCGCTCATCAGGCGCATCTTGCTCAGCTGCCCTGCCCTAAAAAGAAAGCAGCCTTCCTTCTTGTGTGAAGCAACTTACCAAAGCGTTCAACACTGTGAGCAGAAAGGGTCTGTGGCAAATCCTGGAAAGTATAGGATGTCCTCCCAAGTTCCTCAACATGATCATCCAGTTACATAAAAACCAGCATGTCCAAGTCAGGCACAGAAATTACCTGTTGGAGCCCTTCCCAATAAGTAATGGTATGAAACATGGCTGTGTCCTTGCATTAACTCTATTCACGCTATTCTTAAGTATGATGATGCAAAGGGCCACAGCAGACCTTGATGATGAGGATGGGGTCTACATCCAATTCTGCACTGATGGCAGTCTGTGCAACCTGAGGCGACTAAAGGCCCACACCAAGATAATTGAATTACTTCTTTGAGAGCTACTCTTCGGTGATGACGCTAACTTTGTTTCCCTTAAGGCGGCAGCTTTGCAGTGACTGACATCTTGCTTTGCCGTGGCTGCCTAGCTCTTCGGTCTAGAAGTCAACTTGAAGAAGACGGAAGCTGAGCACCAGCCCACACCTCAGGAAGATTACTGTCCTTCTCGTATCACTATTAGCAAACAGTCCACCAGATCAGCTACCTGGGTTGCATTGTGTCTTCGATTGACAAGGAAATTGACAACAGACTAGTAAAGGCAAATGGGGTATTCAGCAGGTTATATTAAAGGGTTTGGAACAAAAAAGTATCTGAATAAATGCACCAAGGTCAATGTGTACAGAGCTGTGGTGTTGTCCTACCGCCATCACCTATGACTTCTTGAGCGCTTTCAGCAACGCTGCCTCCACACCCTCTTCAACATCCACCGGAATGACCACGTCACCAACACTGAAGTTCTAGAACAGGAAGGAGTCATCGGCATTGAGGCCATTCTGTTGAAGACACAGTTGCACTGGGCAGGACATATCTCTAGGTTGGTGAGTGATCGGCTTCCAAACATTGTGCTATATGGTGAGCTCACCACTGGTAATCGTGACAGAGGAGGACCGAAGAAGAGATACAAGGACTCGTTGAAACAGTCCCTTGATGCCTGTCACATTGATTATCATCGATGGACGCTTTAGCTTCACATCTCAAGGCCTGGAGAAGTACCATTCACCAGGTTGTCTCCTCTTTCAAGAGAACATGCAAAGCTGATCTTGAGAACAAAAAAAGACGGAGGAAAAATTGTGTCACTGCAGCACCCAAAGCAGAGCAAGCCATCCCGTGCAACCACTGTGATCTAGTCTGCCTGTGATCTAGCACACATTTAGTTTAAATTATGGTTAAATTAAAGCTAAAGAAAAAAAAACAGAACATTTTGATATAATAAATAAATAAAATCTATTACATACGCAGTGATTAATTTTGAGGTCTATATTGTTGACATTGCATAAAATGAATGGCATCTGCTATGATATTGAGAACCATACATAGTAATGTAAAATTGAAACTAACAACTGTAAGGACAGTAAGACATTGCCCTTTTTGTTATAAACATAATGGAAGCCCATTTAGCCCAATTATATAGAGTAAATTATTACTATTAATCTAGGATTTCAATGATGGCTTTTCTTCCTCCTCCCATTTCTCAGAGCAAGTCACTTTGTGAGACGGGTAGGCAGCAAGTTGTGAATCAGCATATTGCATGGCCAGTAGCTGATAAATCATGATATAAATTACGGCATGAATAGAAAAACAGTGTATGACATCATTAATAGCATCATACTATATCGCTTTTAATATACTGCTGTTGGGTTCAAGTTGTGAACTTCCCATTCCCACCCATCAACCCTTGCAAACCAGATGCATAATTATGTAGCATACATATATTGGATATACAAATAAGCATCCCCATGTACTTTGACCATTTGTCATTTTGATCCACATATATTAACTTGACATTGTTAGCCAAAACATACAATTTTTTATTACAGTAAATTGATATTAAAACTGGAGACCTATTATTGTTTATTTGTAACGCGCCAACATATTACGTAGCGCTATACATAAGTTTAGTTACAGGCGATGACAAGTTCAAGATTAACACATTGCAAAGAATGGAGGGCCCTGTCTTTGAGATTGGAATCCAGTGTCCATAGTGCTTTCCCTAAAGCACCTTGCAGGATTGAAACTTGCAGACTTACAATCTATGATGATACAGCCCTACTAACAGTCTTATTAAATTGTGATTCTGACAATTAAATAGGGCTCTATATAAGCACATAGCATATTTTTTTCAAATACGTTTTTAGTTAGTGAACTTCTATCCCAAAACAAGGTCTTCACTAACTATGTATAGAACCCTATTCAATTGGCCAAATCGCAATTTAATAAGGCTGTAAATATGTATATAGTCACCAAGGGCCTCATTCAAATGCAATTTGGCCAATCGAATTGGGCTCTATATAAGCACAGAGCATATTGTTTTCACAGGAAAAAAAATAAGCTGTGTGCTTGTATAGAACCGTATTTTAATTGGCCAAATTGCATTTGAATACGTTTCCAGGTCTTATGACAGCATTTCAGAATTTGCTGAACCATAAATATGTTTATTCATGCATTATACAATGATCTAGTTCAAAATCACATGTAAATGTATATATTTAATTTAAATTGTAACAGTAGTGGCATAATTCATATTTAAAGAACTGCTTAAAGAATGCAAATATATCATCTCATAAGGCATCTTGAATAATATAATCTGTAATGTCATATAAGAAGTCATTTGTTATGCATATATGTGATGGCATGCATGGTGACATCAGAAAACCCCTAGGAGATGGAGGTTCAGGCATAAGACATTGCACAGAAAGTATCTTTGTAATTACCCTAACAACAGTGTTCAGTGAATTGCACTTTGGAACAATAATTTGTATTGTGTACACAGGATAAAATTAGTACACAGGATAAAAAAAGTATAAGCTGTATATGCAACTGTGGGTCCTGCAGTGCATTGACAATCACAGTCACTCATTCTCCTGATGGACACGTGTAGGAGGTATGCTTGGACATCAGGAGTTGTTGAGGAAACTGAAGGCTTAAAAAGTTAATTAGTTTCAAAAGCCTATTATTTATTTGATACTGTTGGTTTACAATGATGACTTACTAAGTTTTAAAAGATGCCACCATCAAGTTCCTAAAGAAAGGTTATTCCCTATCTTCTCTTCCATTATAGACCCTATAGCGTTGTGAAACCTTTGACAGAGCAAAGTTTATATCCACATCATAAATAGTGTCACTGTATATAGTAACCCATTCTGGAACATGAGAGAGAGCAACGTTCTGTGACCACTAATCCCGCAGATTAATTTCAGAAGCATCTTAATATGAAGCAGTGTACTCAGTGGAGCTATACATTTTAGTTTACTCACGGTCGGTGCATATATGTACTTAACTTTGTAGAGCTTTATATTCAGATAAAGGTGTAAACATTCTATTAATTCATAGAAGTGTTGAATTAAGCGAAGCCACAAAATAAATTATATTTATAATCAGCGAATATACATAAGGATTGGGCTCACTTACAAATTTGGCCCATGTCCATGATTTCCTAGCTTTTAGTTATGACCATATGACTCATTATGGATAAAAACCCATTATGTGACAGAATAGAAGTAACATAAAAGTGAAAATTTGAGTGCCTTCTGAGGAGCTGCACTGTGCAGATCCCAAGATTGACCTGCTTTGAGGACATGCTCTGTATGCATTTGATTCCTGAGATGAATTGAGAACTGGTTCAATGTGTGTATGTGTGTGCCTACTGGGGTGATCTGGTGTTTGTCTGCTTTTGGATCTGCTTTGTGTGTGTGTAAGTGAAATCCTTTCATGACACCCATTGTTCTTCAGCGCCTTGCTCATCCTCCCCTCACATTTACATAATGGCTATGTCTCCATCTATATCCCACTTCCGGTAGACAGCCAATCTCTCACATAGCCAGTGACCCGCTCCTCTTACGTTATTCCTGTGAGCATGCCCAATCAGGGATAAGACAACAGCTAAGAGCTGCCTGGTTCCAATTGGCTGTTGAACGTTTACCAGACTCACCCAGTGTTACACCAGAGTTTTAAGAGCTGGGGAAATATATAAAGGATGTTTACAACATGCAAGGGTCATCTAAAATTCTGAACCAAAAGATATTGATCTTCCACTGTAGAAAAACATAACATAATGGAAACTCTGCTGTATCAAATTATTCAATACAAATGCTGAGACTCTAATCAATGCTGGTTAAATGTGTATTGATCTGCTTATTAACATGCTAAATATGATAGTATGTGCAAGAGCAGTCATTAGCTTAATTAGTGTATCAAAAACAATTGAGAAATCATTCAATCACTCAAACAATTATTAGATGGTCTTTCTCTCCTCTAAGCCAGAACAAACCTTGCCTCTGCATTTTTATTTATTTTGTTTTACATGTAACACACATTAGGTTGCTTGTTCATAGAACACACAGCTAATTAACATTTATAAAAAATAATGCAAGATACTTGAAATGGGCACTTTCAGAGATCTTAAACTAGAGGAGATCTTACTAGTGGTAGAGCATCTAACAACTAACATTAACCCTTAGAGTACTACCCACATAATGGTGAGTGGCTGGATTCACCATATAAATCGGCTAAATGCTAACTCAACAAAAGTATAATCTTTGACTATTTAAATTAATCTTGCAGGAGATGTCAGAGGCATTTTCAAAGAAGCTTTAGCTTTTTTACTGTCTTCTTTATAAAGTAGGTGGTCAGGAGATTGTTATTTAAAATATATTAAAAAAAACCAGATGCACCAAACTGCCCAGAAGCAGAGGAACATGAGAAGCCTGGAAAGGCAAACCGCAGCCAGCACATCTGTGATCAAAGTTGTAGGGTTGTGTGATATTCTGTGGTTTAAGGGTCTGTACATTTTCAAGGTGATTTCTCAAGTGTAATTGTGGACATAATTGTGTGGAGGTGAGTATAATGTGAACAAATATTTAAAAGGGATGTTTTCCACATCTTCGGGCTCTCTGGTGGCTGGGAAGGCCAATGTGGGGAAGGTAGACTTAACCGCTGTGGTTGCAAGGAAAGGCTTGCCTTGGTTTGGGGGTTACAGTGACACAATTTTTCCTCCATCTCCTTTTGTCCTCAAGACCAGCCCAGCGGGTGCATTTGAAAGAGGAGACAACCTGGTGAATGGTACTTCTCCAGGCCTTGCGGGCTGAAGCTAAAGCAGTCCATTGATGATAGTTAATGTGCCAGGCATCAAGTATAGATACTATATGAATATACATACATCCTAATATTTCATGTGGTCAAAGGACACATAACCTTGAAGACAAGATGCACCATTAGGCAATGTTACTAACGATTAAACGATTTAAGTTTTATAGCCACGTAGATTTAACATGAGTACACTGCTCTGTAAATGCATATAATCTTGAAAACAGACATACTGCATATTCTGCATATTCTGCACTTTGACTTTCTTTCTCTGATTTCCCCTCTTATATATTCAGAGATGGAGTATATGGAGTTCTCCTCTAGTATGTGATATGGAGCAGGCTGTGACAGATGAATCTTACGTTAAATTTAGACAATCCCACCAAAAGAGGTGTGCATATAAAGCAGTTTAAGAATATGTATGTTTAGATATCTAACACATTACAACATGACTTATTTTATAGAATCATATTATTATACCGATATAAATAGCAAATCTTTTCACAGCCACCAAAACCTAAATTAACCAGCTAATTAGTTTGATGTATATAGGGTAATTTACGGATCATCATAATTATGCCCAAAAATATGCTGTGATTGAAATCTTAAAATTAGCTGGCACTATGGGTAATTGTGATAACGACAATCACACACTGGTGTAAATTAGTATATATAAATTAGTGGCAATGCATCATGATGTGATATCCTGCACTGGAGATTAATTAGCCCTGGTTAATGTTATAGGTTGTGTACCTCACATATTTAACTCTCATTTATGCGATATAGGAACAAGATATATATGGTTTTCATATGCTCAGTGGAACTGTCCCTTTAGATCATTACACTAATTATGATACAGCTTTCTGCTCATGCAGTGATACAGATATTCAATAAGAAATAAACTCTCAAAATAGCTATTTTTCAAATCCCAGGGATATCAATTTTTAAGTCAGTGACATGTGAGAATACTTGGAGCACCCTCTAGAGGAAAATGGATTCTCTATGAGCAAGTCTGTCATTTTTGTCACACATGAAATATGTTAAGCAGTTAATGCTAGGTTATTAGTCACTATTTTAATAAATCCCACCACGAAGCATAAGGAGATAGTAGCAAAATCCAATACTGACTGCCACAACACCATGCTGATTTTCATTAAATTTGTTCAAAGGGGACCCAGCATGGAATTATTAAACTACTTTCATAGGCAGATGACTAAAGAGGCTTGTCTATTTATAGCCATCACACTCAATCTTTATTCTTGCATGCACGGGCGGCAGACAGCAGTAAAATCCACTAACGCGTTAACCATTATCTAAGCACTGATAAACATAAAACACTGACTGGAACAAAATGCACAGTGGGCAGAATAAAAGGCTAAAATCTTATTTTTTGTCTTAATCAAATTCCTGTAAAGCCGACATCTTTAGGCTGCATTTTCCTCTGGCATTCTTTCTTGCCAGGAATTATTGCTTCTTGCTTAGCTAAAAAGAAAAATGTCATAGGTACCATGAGAAAGAGTATATTAAGAAGAAATTAACATGCTAATTCAGCACAAAATCGCCTCCTTGTTGTACTGTGGTTGTGACATCGGTCTACAAAATGTCCATACATTCAGGCAAGAGTGACATTAATTTGATACTAACCAACCTATCCTTTGAAGAATGACGGACTTTATTGATTATTATTACCTAAGTTGTTTTCTTTCTATTGCAAATAAAAACATGCTATGCATATTTATATGAGAAGTGTTTCCGAGTTATAATGTCATATCAATATACCGTATATACTCAAGTATAAGCCGAGTTTTTCAGCCCTTTTTTAAGGCAAAAAAGGGCCCCCTCTGCTTATACTCGAGTCACTCTCCCCCCCGTTTCTCTCTAACCCCCCCGTGTCTCTCTACCCGCCCTGTGTCTCTCTACCCCTCCCCCGTGTCTCTCTGCCCCTCCCCCGTGTCTCTCTGCCCCTCCCCTGTGTCTCTCTGCCCCTCCCCTGTGTCTCTCTGCCCCTCCCCTGTGTCTCTCTACCCCTCCCCCGTGTCTCTCTACCCCTCCCCCGTGTCTCTCTACCCCTCCCCCGTGTCTCTCTCCCCCTCCCCCGTGTCTCTCTACCCCCCGTGTGTCTCTAACCCCCTTGTGTGTTTCTAACTCCCCCCGTGTGTCTCTAACCCCCCGTGTGTCTCTCTACCCCCCCGTGTCTCTTTCCCTCCCCCCTCCTCAACCTAAACCCCCCTCAACCCCCCTCCTCCACCTAAACCCCCCTAAATACCTCCCCCCTCTCCCCTCACTTACCTGCTTGTGCTCCGGCCTCCGCTCATTGACCCGGCGCCCGCGCGCATGTGACGTCAGATGCGCGCTGCGTCATTAGCATATACCGGCAACCGGTTGAGGGGGGTTTAGGTTGAGGAGGGGGGTTGGGATTAAGGGGGGAGGTTGAGGGGGATTGAGGTTGGGGAGGTGGGTTGGGATTGAGGGTCGTAGAGGTTGAGGAGGGGGGTTGAGGTTGAGGAGGGAGGTTGAGGATGGGGGGTTGAGGATGGGGGGTTGAGGATGGGGATGGGGGGGTTGAGGATGGGGGGGTTGAGGAGGGGGTTGAGGAGGGGGTTGAGGATGGGGGGGTTGAGGAGGAAGGTTGAGGAGGGGTTTGAGGATGGGGGCGTTGAGGAGGGAGGTTGAGGAGGGGGTTGAGGAGGGAGGTTGAGGATGAGGAGGGAGGTTGAGGATGAGAAGGGAGGTTGAGCATGAGGAGGAGGGGTTGAGGAGGGGGGTTGAGGATGGGGGGTTGAGGAGAAAGGATGAGGATGGGGGGTTGAGGATGGGGGGTTGAGAAAGGGGGGTTTGAGGAGGGAGGTTGAGGAGGGGGGGGTTGGGGTTGAGGGGGGGTTAAGGTTGAGGAGGGTTGAGGTTGAGGAGGGTTGAGGTTGAGGAGGGGGTTGAGGATGAGGATGGGGAGGTTGAGGAGGGAGGATAAGGATGAGGGGCTTGAGGATGGGGGGGTTGAGGAGGGAGGTTGAGGAAGGGGTTGAGGATGGGGGGTTAAGGAGGGAGGTTGAGGATGAGGAGGGAGGTTGAGGATGAGGAGGAGGGGTTGAGGAGGGGGGTTGAGGTTGAGGATGGGGGGTTGAGGATGGGTGGTTGAGGAAAGAGGATGAGGATGGGGGGTTGAGGAGGGGGGGTTGAGGATGGGGGGTTGAGGAGGGAGGATGAGGAGGGAGGTTGAGGAGGGGGTTGAGGATGAGGAGGGAGGTTGAGGATGAGGAGGGAGGATGAGGAGGGAGGTTGAGGAGGGAGGTTGAGGATAAGGAGGGAGGTTGAGGATGAGGAGGGAGGTTGAGGATGAGGAGGGAGGTTGAGGAGTGGGGTTGAGGAGGGTGATAAGGGAGGGGGGAAGAGACACAGGGAAGGGAGAGGTTGGAAGAGACACAGGGAAGGGAGAGGGGAGAAGAGACACAGGGAAGGGAGAGGGGAGAAGAGACACGGAGAGAGAGGGGGACACAGAGGGCACAAGAGGGACACAGGGGGCAATACATTTCCCACCCTCGGCTTATACTCGAGTCACTCATTTTACCCAGTATTTTGTGGTAAAATGGGTGCCTCGGCTTATACTCGGGTCGGCTTATACTCGAGTATATACGGTACTTGCTTTAGTGTTACAAACTGAAACATTTTGCATTAACTTCCTGATTTATTTCATTTGTATTTATTTATCTTCTTGTTATTTTTTTTTTAACTTTCTTTTACTGATTTATTCTCATAAATATGTTTATTCACATTGTGAAGTAACAGACTGTGTAATGCTATAGATTTGCATTGCTTGCTTAGACAGTATTATACAATAGAGAAATATATAATAAAGGCCTAACATAATCAGTTGGCAAACAGCATGTAAATTGTAGGAATTGCATATATAGAAAAAGCTGCTAATTTTAGAAAATGTTAAAGGGACACTGTCACCTCCAGGGGCATTTATAGTAAATGTTTTATGCTGCCCAAGGCATTCAAGTTTGTACACAATCACACCTAATTTCCTATAACTCCTTTTACTTCTATGTCCCAGTCCTAATATTAACACACGCACATGCATGTACATATAAAGAGGCATATAAGTATTTGTTTTTGGATATATACAATGTGTGATATGTCAGGTATGCTTAAAAACACAAATCTTTACATATAGACATGTCTGCACACACTATTCCACGGCACTGGACATGCAATTTGTGGCAGCCTGCTTCCCAACAAAAATATACTTGGACCTTGTTGACCTAGTCCGAAATACGCGACTGGTCACCTCAAACTGGATGTTTTATTTTTAAAGAGCATTTGGGGCATCACAGTTATTACTGCAAAAAGATGTACTCCTGGGTTATTATACAGGTAGGGCCTCATTCAAATGCGATTTGGCCAATTGAATAGGACTCTATATAAGCACATAGCATATTTTTTTACAGAAGTTTTTAGTTAGTGATCTTCTATGCAAAAGCAAGGTTTTCACTAACTAAAAACTTCTGTAAAAAAATATGCTGTGTGCTTATATAGAGCCCTATTCAATTGACCAAAGCGCATCTGAATGAGGCCTGTAGTGTTTTCTCCTAAAATATTCAACCACATTGCGCCACACATTAAATATTAAGCCACATATATTAATGTAATTCCTAGTGCAATGTGCAATTCTCTTGGAAAATAACTCACCTTGTCACCTTATTTTTGGAGTAACAGGGTCAGTTGTAGGACTCCAACTTTATTATTAACTTTAATTTTTATCAGAATCTGTGTTCCTCTGGTACAAACGAAATGGATAGAAAACACGTTTCTACTATATAGGCATTGTCAATCCCTTGATATTTACTTTTATACAGGGTAGAGATGGTGTTAGTGTTCTGAAAACGATCCATTAATAAAGATCATCCAAAAATAAAAGATAATATATATTCAAGTACTATTATTAATTGTTGCATTGCTGTAAATAACAACTCTAAATACACAACTGTGCAATTTGTTATTAGCAAAAAGAAAATATAATCCATGAAATATTTTCTTTGGTAAGCAAGTGCCACTTAATAAAAGCTCTCGGATATAACAACTGCTGCTAAATGGAACTTGCTGAAAAGGGGCTCAATGAGAATAGACAATCTTATTACAACAAAAAAAAGCACAGTTAGATTTATGACATTTGATTTATTTGTTAAACAGTACACTAGAAACTTGCTTGAATATATTTGTAGTTTTCGGTTTTGCAGCAACTAGAACCTTTTCTGTGTCTCTTAGGCATATTGTAAGAATATGGTTTGGTTAATATTGGTTAATATTAAGTCGTCACATACACTTTGCATACTCAAAGTATGAATTTCCTAATTTGGTTTTGCCGTATGAAAGTTTGCTTAGTTGAGCCACAGATGTCAAGACCTCTTGGCAATTTTAAATGGCACAATGAAAACAAGGAAAACTGAACTATTTCCAGACAAAGACTTTTTGAGCTTCCCAGTATAATGCTGCATCGGCACCTTATGACTGCAAAACAACAATCATTAATCACTCAAATGAGCAAATGTGGCACAAAACCCATATTAGTTTGTCACAAAGCTGTCTTCCACCAGATGGAATAAAAATGTTGGCTATATTCAAATGAATAGGATTAAAAACCTCTCTAAAATGTGCAAAGCAGTTTCACGACACACTGGAAAAAAAGAACTATGAACATTATTTATTTTTCTGACGTAGATAATTGGCAACAGCACATGCCCCAACTGTTTCTCTTTTGGAAACACAGTCCCTTTTATAGAGAATATACATCCATCCATTCCAATCCACAAGGTTCTAACTTTTTTGAAGCACAAAGACAAATCCTTTTATTATAGACTCACCATGTTCCTATTTCTTTCTCTGACTCCTCCGTAGTTTTGTCCAAGGGTTCAGGAGAAAAATAGAATCCATTAGTGTGTCAATATCTATGGCCTCCATGTAAATCAGGTGCTCTAAGTTAGGGCACTGCGGCTGCGGGAGCTTTTTTTTTCCTAAATTCTACACTAATGTAAATTTTTCACTCCCCCAGATTACAGCGGTCAGCTCAAATCCGTAAATCCTGCTCTTTTGCCCCAACAGATATCTCTGTAGGGAGTACCCAAACCAAGCTTTACAGATGAGACAGGGCTCTAGGAGCCAATAGGAAGTGCATAACAAGTGCAGTAGCTGCTGGGAAAGGAAACACTAGAAAGATATATAAATAAATAGTTTTTTAATTTATTAATATAATTTAATATTAAAAAGATATGACAACTGTGATAACAAGATGTGTGTATTTTGTGTTAAAATATGATTAATTAGAGTGTTTGTTCCTAGGGCAACAAGGTTTTGTGACGTGTATTAACCCATTGAGTACTGGGTTGTGTGTTAACCTGTACTTAGTATTAAGCCTGTTTTATGATACAACCATTTCATATTTTTTAATTACACATATGTTGATATCAGATTGTTAAGTTTCAAATAATGTCATCATTTTGTAATGCTTTTTGTGCTATAGTGTCACTTTAAATGCTTCTGGGGGGACTCAGCAAGGGTTTGAAAACTACTTGCGAGTGATTTTTGGTACCCGTAAGTCATTCTTTTGCTTTTTGCAGTTTTGGCAGTGCCCTGATTTGTGAGTGATCCGGAAAGTCTTATTAGCATAAGGTGTTGGGGGAAAGGTCTCCCGTTAATTTATTATCAAGCCAAAACCAATGGAAAGAAGTAGTATAAAACACAGTTACGGCTTGCCATAGTGACATCTTAGGAGTTCTCTCGCAATGTTTTAGGGATGGGTGATAAGCATAGCTACATAGGATTTTCTGTGGTACTACGGCACTCGTAATTGCTTTTCTGGGTTTATCATAGGGCCCAATGTTAGTGAATTGCAGTAATACTAATAAATAGTGCACTTGTATTAATACAATTAACCCCATAGCATTTGCAACTAGATACCTCACAACACAAATGGTAAAAGGACACTTCATTTTTGCACTATTAGGCTTCACTATCATCATTCTTAATGTTGTGTTACGCTAAGAGGGACAAGGTGACTTTCCTCAAAAAGAATGACTGTTTAGTCAATACATGCACATAGAGATGGTTTTTGATCTATGTTTGTGAAGATCTAGCAGGCTGGGGTAGATAGCCAGGTACATACAAATGGCTGAAGCAGATAGCTAGGTATACACAGATGTTAGAACGGAAAGCCAGTTACACTCAGGAAACTGGAATGCACAGCAAGGTACACTCATGTTATAGAAGTGGAAAGGCAATTATACTCAAGGCCGCATCTCAAGGGATCCATGCCGTGCCGCAGGCTCCTGTTCATCTTCGATTCCCGGAGCTATTCAATTGAGCAAGGGCGCAAGTTACAGCCTGAAGCCTCAAGCCCGTAAAGCCCTCCCACGGCCGCAAACTGATAATGGGCTGGCTGAGATGCGATCCGCAGTTACGATCGAATTGCAGTATAACATAGTGCGACACAGGTCTCTCAGCCAGTAGCTAGTGGTCTAGTCGCAGATGACTGACAGAATATAAAGTTGTGATCCACCCGCCAGTGCGTTGACTGTTTTGTATTTCCTTCTGAAGTAAATTTTTCTATTTACGATTTTTCACGTAATCCTTGATTACACATATTTACAGATAACACATAATTATAAGACACATAAATTACACTGCCCTATCCCACCCCCCACTCCCTATCCCCCAACAGTTATTAACACTTTTTTTAATTTTCCTCATACATATACAGAAAAACTTTTTTGGATTTATGCTTATATTCCTTTTGGGATTTAAATGGAGGGAGGATGGAGGAGGGGAGAGGAGTGGAGAGGCAGGGAGGAGGAGATGAGAAGAGGCGAGGAGGAGAGAAAGGTGGCCCAGGGGAGTGGTAGAGGAGAGGAGGCGGTTGGGAGTGATGGAGGAGAGGAGTAAGTGGTGGAAATGGAGGAGGAGGAGGTGGTGGAAGAGGTGGAGGAAGAGAGTGGAGAGGAGGAGGTGGGAGGGCAGCCCTAGCAACAGGAACATGTAGACCAGGGACAAAGGGAGAGGGGCCTGACCCCAGGGAAGGTGAGGGCTCATGGACAGGTCAGGGAGCCAAGGATCACCGTCCACAGTTGGGAAGACAAGAGGCTAAGGGCAATCACAGGGCCCTAAACTACACGCACCAGGAGAATGAGATCCTTTTTGGTGCCAGCCATGGCTGTCCTTTGTTCCTTGTGGAGGGGAGGGAAGTCAGGCCAGGGCCTAGGACCCAGGCATGGAAGGAAGTAGCAGTTGAGGTAACAGCAGTGGACACAGCAGTGGACACGCTGCAAAGGGATGTGAGGTCAGTCAAGCACGTTTTGATGACATCAGGTCCAAAGTGAGGAGGATATTGGCCAGGAAGGACAAGCAAGTGACCGTGCGCTATAATGAGTGGGAGAGGGTGGCCAAGGATCTTCTCAGGCAGGTGCCCGCCGCTGGAGCTTCAGGCCTGGTGGCCCAGCGGGACCCAGCCTCAGTGTCAGGTGGATATGACATACACCAACAAGCCGCCACATGTACATCACACACACCACACATGTACATGATGACCATCAAGGACACTGACATGTCAGCTCCATGGAATTAAAAAGGAATAGATGGATTTGTCATTAAATCCATGAAGCTGACAAATCTCTGTAAATCCTGGGCACAACAACAGTAATCAGCCAAAAGAGAGTCCATGTATTGGTGTGCCCACTGCAGCCTATGCAGTTACAGACCACAGCTGGAATCAAGACAGCGTAAGGAGCCAAAACAAATCAAAACCATACACAAAAGAATAGATCATATCTAGCAAATCATTGCGTTGCAATTAGGAGAATTGTGTCAGATCAAGATCAAGCCAGGCTGTGCAGGTGGAGATGCCGGACCTCATGCGGCAGCAGATGGAGTGTCTCTGGGGGATCAAGGCCAGCATGTGCAATAGGGAGGAGAGGAGGCCCCACCTAATGACTGAATCATACCTGGCCGGCCTGTTTAAGATGGGGACGGATGAAAGCTGCATTCCAGCAGGTTAGTGCAAATGCCATGTGATGAGCTCTGGTCCCCAGCCCCGCCTCCTCCACCCTGGAGGCCTCCCCCATCCACCCGCAGCGCGGCCCCTCCTCTCCTCCCCCCATGCCTCCACCTACACCACTGCAGGTGCTGCTGCCTCCTGGGGGGGGTTGCTTCCCCCTGTCTCAACCACCACCAGGGAGACGTCAGCCGGCCACGGGGGATTAGGACCTAGGGTCTGCGCAGATGTTTGTGCTTTCTCAACAGCACTCCTCAGTGGCAATTTATTGGTCCAAATGTTAACCTAATCTAGCCTGGCAACAGAGTCTTGGATCTTGATGGTGATATTTTTTGTGTGTGCAGATGGCTACCACCCATCACATGGTCCATGATCCGCTTCTATGTGGACACGTAGGGTTCCATTTAACATTTCACCAATTGATGGTCACTGAGGAATGCTGCTTAGAAGAGATGCTGCAGTCCCTATCTTTTTAAGGCCTTATTTTGAAGGTATTAAGTTTCTGTTTTGCTTTAGGTACAAATCAGGTCCATGAAGGCATCTTCTGCATCTGCAAGCATTGTTAAGGAAATTTATGAGGTTTAAGGTTTTCACAGTGCCTCTCAAATAGACATTCCTTCAATGACAGCCCCCCTTAACATGTAGCTTTCACAATAGTAAAGCTATCATATAGCCAGGTATCTAAGACATGATTGTTGTTAGCTTAAATGTAGACTAATACCGCTATGGCGGTGGACTTGCAAAGTCTCACAATGGCATGTTAATGACAGCCAGCATTAATATATGCACTAGTGAAACATGTGATCCTGACCTCAATATCAGTCTGTGAACAGATACTTGGGCCTGATGTAAGTAATATTGAATATGGCTGTTGACCTTTGTGTCCTCTCCATATTAACAGGTATTTTCCCTTATTGCTGATATCATGGTTATCATTTAACAAGTGCTAACAAATATAGCTAATGGATGTGATATCAACGTTGATGAACAATATCATATTGTGAAGGTGATAGTACACCTTGACCACTGATGCTGGTCACAGCTAAGCATTTATTGTGAGATGACACATCATTATTAATGGTCATGGCCAGTGAGTTATCCTGGGAAATGTCTAATGGTTAGTAATGCTTGCAGATGGAAATAAGGTAAGTTGGTATATTGTTACAGTTACCGTATTTAGCACTATACTGTACATGCATTTTTTTTTATCCTCCTCCGCCTTTTTTACCATTTTTTTCAGATTTTTGTTTTGGGAACACACTGTATGTGTGAAACTGGATTGGAGTGGAGGCTCTACGGCAGCTCACAAGCGGTTACAAACACACACCCAGGCTCCAAAATACGGACCGCGGCTGTTACAAAGCAAAATTTACGGAATTAGCCAAAAAAAAATACGAGACGCGGGACTTAGCGCAGACCTTACAATGACAGCAAAAGCCCCTCTAATAACAAAAAAACAACATCCAACAGCCTCACATTCAGCGCCAAAGGCGCTCAGCGCAAGCCTTGCAATGAGCACCAAAAGGTACTCAGCATAAAAAACGGTTTACATTATGTCTCAAACAACATTCCCTGGCTTACAATTTCATGCCTGTAATTTTTTGACAGGCAATTCACTAGTATAATAATAATAATAATATAATTAGATATCATATAATAATATATATCATATATCATAATAAAGGGTTAATACACATGGAAAGTCCAATTTGTGATACTGTGGAGTATCAACATTTCCCTGAAGGCCTGATAAGATTATGACAGGTGATAATGTGAATTGATTGATAGCAAAACACTTAATGGGATGTCACCAAATGATAATGGGTATACATCTTGGCACATGGCCACCAGCAATGGCGTGTGACTTTTCAGGATGGGCCCAACAGAGATTGTCCCTGATGGAGATGTGTTGGCTGTTGCTCCACGTGCCTCTGCACAGCCTCCATGTATGTTTGCATGTGTTAGGGGCTTGTGTACCTGAATGAAGCTGTGAGCTATACCATGTAGGGCCACTGTAGGTGGGCAGGTTATAGCAGAGAGGTCAGACAAATCAAAGTCTACCAGAGAAGGAACTGGCAACCCACTCCAGTATCTTTGTCATGCAAACCTTGTGGATATGCACAGACAGAGACATAAGTAAGTGTGCTGCAGTCCATAGGGTCTCAGAGAATCGGACACAACTGAGGGACTGAACAACCAAAGTTTAAATGTTCCCCTGGTACTTGATATATGTGATGTGGCGGTGTAATTTAGACATTATTTGTTGTCACAATGTAGATGTAATAAGTGAGATGTATATAGGATTATCTTTGTATTCTTAGGGTCTTTCAGCATGTTGCAGCATGAGTTTTCATATTGGCATAAACATGACCATTAGAACCAATGAGGAAAATAAAATTGTATTTTTTGGCTATAATTGATAGTTGGGAGTTGTTGAGTAATTGTAATGCCTTCTATTGCTTTCCCCATATTTTAGAGTGCATCAGTGTCTTTTTATTGTTGTTTGCAGTGTTCCTAACTAGACTGTAAACCATTTGTGGGTCCTATTTGGAACCTGTAAGCTTTGGGTTGCCATTTGGCGTTTGCAGACTTAAGTGCGTGTGCGGTGTTAAGCGATTTTTGCAATTGAATAGCGATTTGCGATCGAGAAGTCTTATGGCCGTGAAAGATCAAAGGCTTTGGGAGGTTGTAAGTTCCGGGTTTAACTAACGCAGCTTTTCCAAACCGTAACCCATAATCCGGTCAGAACCCCCAAACAGACGCCAATTGTATGGCAAATTAACTTACTACCTCACTTACGGGCTATAGTAACTAACAATAGCTTAATTGAATCGGTCTCCATGTATGCTGCGAGACTAGTACATACAAACAGAATAATGCAGAAAAGTTGTAGCAGGTACCTTGTATAGTACAGAAGTCTAGAGCAGATATTGGACAACCAGCACCACACGGAAGATCTTCTGGGATACCATAATTAATATTTAGCTTCAGATAAGCAAACATTATTCAGATAAGCAAACATAACAAACATTAAGCAAATTTCAAAACTCTTTTTATTAATCTAAATATGTTCATAAAGTTATGGACACCTTAAAAATATATACATTTGATTAAGTAATCTCCTTATCAAATCACATTAAAATGTGAACCAGGACATCTGCACATATGCAAGTGCAGAAGTGCAGTGGAACTCACAGGCGCTATACTGGTATCTTTAGATGCAGTTGAACTAAATAATCATTGTGCCAGTAACAAATATGTCCCTGGACCCACATCACAAACACTGCCAAAAATAAATATGGCTGTTACTGGCTTCACAGGGAGAAATAACATAAGAGACTGTGGTGTTTAGGACTAAGATAGGATTCATTATTGTTAAAATATTTATTAATATATATTCAGAATTACTAATGAAACACAAACAAGTTTATTTTTTTATGAATGTTTGGCATATTTTTATTTTAATATATATGTATATCATTTTTCAGAAGCTCAAACATATATATTTAAAATACAAATATGACAAACATTCATTAAATAGTAAACTTGTTTGTCAGTTTCCTTTAAATAAAATCTTACTAATTAAGAAAGTTGAACTTGTCAGTGCTGTGTAACTTTTGATGGATCAGGAGTACTGTGACTGCTGTACTGTAAGTCATGCATGTTAATGTGCATGGAGGGCAATTACTGGCAGCTGACTGCTGAGTTAAATTAATTACAGTGACTCAATTTATGATAGTCTAGACTTTATCCATATAGAAACATAAGTTCTGCATAAAAGTAAATTGACTTTCAGAACAGCAAGATGTGTGGTACCCAAGCAGCTGGATGCTGGAGGCACATGCCAACTTCTTTCTGCTAAAAATGCTGCACTAGATCTTTTGCATACAAACTGGCATGTGTTCCAGGCAGATCCAGATGATTGTTGTTCTGCATTATGTTAATGTGTTAGCATTTATTGTATATCAACAACGCACTTTGTTTTACGCTTGCTTAGGAAGTAAGAATGTGATAGGACTATAAAGAAATGTTTAAAGATATTGCCAAAGTAAACATTTCATGAAAAGTTATGGAGATATGTTAAACTATTACAAAGGTTACAATATTTTCTTGTGGTTGTTTAGCCATTGAGTCGTGTCCTACCCACCGTGACCATATGGACCACCGCAGCATGCCAGGCACATCTATTGTTATGTCTCTGGTTGTAGCTGCCCATAAGGTTATATTGGCAAAGATAGATCATATTCTATCAGATTCAATAGAGCATATCCACTACAGTGTAAAGAGATGTCTCCAACATAAAAATGAGTCTCCATAAAATAATAAGTTACCTAGAGAGGTCTAACAAGTAAACAAATATAAGCATCTAGCCAAAATGTGCTCAATATAGCACATCTCTGCTTTACTAATATCATGAATATAAAACCCAACCACAGGGAACTAGACAGTTTTTTTAGAAGAAATAGCAAATAGATTCAACATTGGATATAAAGGAATTGATAAAGATTTCTAATAAAATTAAATGTATAAAAAAAGAGCAAATATCAAAATTAAAAAGAACCAGCAAAAGTCCTAGTTATTGCAGAAAAAAGTATACATATAAATAAACCGAATTAGAATTGGTTACATGTAAAAAAAAGTGAGTGGATGTGTTACATAAATAATAAATAATTGAACTTGAAACTTAGATATTTTAAGCATCTGTAAGCATGCATCATATGAATGTCTGCCTACTCTGTTAATGATGTTAGTATACCAGGGGTGCACAAGATTGGTTCTGAAGGGCCACACACGCACAGTCCTCGATTTGATGATATCCCTGCTGCACACAGGTGAGTCAATAACTTCTTAAGTGATCTTAATTCACTCATCTGTGTGGGGCCCTCCAGGACCGAATTTATGCACCCCTGTACTACACGTTATAAATTATTTCTTAAGTGGAGGTGATAAACCACATGAGCATGAATGATCACATCAGAATGATAAAGTCTTAATGTTCTTACAGTTTAAGACCACCCCGCAATTTAGAGATGATTAATCATGTCAAATAATCCTGTTAGCTGAATAGGAGGATGTGTAATTTTAACTCCATTGTGGAAAATAATAACATAAATGAGGCTGTCAGAATAAGCAATGTACAAAAAAGCTGGTTTTAAAACCAAACCTTCTGGTGTTTCCATTTGATTCACGTGATGTTGGGTTTTCATAAGGCTATTCCAGATGATTCTCTGGTTTTCAGCAATGCAGGAATTTTGTTTTTTTAGATTTTTAAATAATTAAAATTGGAAATTTAAACAAATTTAAACACGTCTTAACAATCACTTAAAGAGCCACGGCAAAGGGAGTTAAGTGATATAGTTTCAAATTATTAAAATATAGGCAACAAATGCAGTCACTATGATGGAAAACCCAGTATAATGTGTATAAAAGATGGTAATGACATGGAACCGTCTTCCAGTAAAAAATGAGTGGGGAAATGACAGTAAAGAAATACATAAATTACTATATAGATGAGATATGTATAAGGCTATACTATTGACTAATTAAACCACAGCCTTCTTTACAGAGTAGTCAGACTAGATGGGTCTATTAGTTCTTATCTGCAGTCAAAACATGGTGCTATGGTTTAGCAAAAAGAACTCAAGTGTAAAAACTAAAAAAATAACTGCTATAAATTAATACTTTGAACATTCTAGCCATCTAGACATTTTTTAAGTCATCTACATTTTTAATGATCTCAATTAGTGACCCTCCCTTGATGATATTTAACTGTGAATATTGTTGAAGTAACATTCATAACCTCTCCATATGTGAGGTCGTATACATCTATTTTACTTCTTATTACCATTTATTTAAAGACTTTGTAGCGAGCTTAATTAAACACCTTTTGAGAATTGGAGCAAAAAAGGTCCGGTTCTGTGACAAATGTATGGTTTCTGTGGGATAGAAACTGCTACAGCCAACAATTAAAATTACTCAAATAAGAACACACTTTTCTCAGCTCACTTGTTTTGCATATTTTAATTGCCAAAATCTTTAGGAGTAAGCTTTTTTGTTTCCTAAAGGAGAGACCTGGTGCCATCCTATCAAGCGTATAGCATGAATCATCAGAGTTTACGTAAGCTGGCCTATTCAGTCTTTGATAGATTTGTTGCAAATATTCAAAGCACATCCAATACTCATGGGTCCTAGTACTTTAAGTGTAAACAATTATTGATGTAAAAACTCAATTTACAGATGTGGAAAAAAGACAACTTTTGTCAAACAGCACGTATTAGGTAAATTACCCTTTCAGAAAAAAATGTGTTGAATTGCCAATGTAATACTCATGGGTCCTAGTACTTTAAGTGTAAACAATTATTGATGTAAAAACTCAATTTACAGATGTGGAAAAAAGACAACTTTTGTCAAACAGCACGTATTAGGTAAATTACCCTTTCAGAAAAAAATGTGTTGAATTGCCAATGTAAAGCAAACCTTTATTCCCCTTCATCAGCATGTAAAACAGCATGCCAGCCCTTCTATTCTGTGAGAATGCTATGCTGATTTCTAAGCCTATAGCAGGTCAAATCCTAGGATGCCTTTTCCTATCTATCAATTTTGATTGGCTGCAACCTAGTATGACGAGGCAGTATTTAGTAGTTAGATGCTTATTTAAGTAGTTAGTTGCTTCTGTGTAGCCTTAAACATATTAAACCTTGTTATATTTTATTAATACTTTACACTAGTAACTTGCCCGTAAAAAATGACGGGGCAATAAAAAAAAGTGTTGAAATGCTGTTTGTCACACAATGTGAGTGTACTGTGTGCCTCAACTATATAGATCCCTATAACACACTAATTAACGCATGTAATAACACTATAAGTGCCATGAGGGTCATCCAGGACCCTCATGACCCAAAGTGTAAGCACTACACCATTTTAACCCGGTCTCTTATGGGGGTCTATACAGACCCTCATAAGCCTCTATTTAACCCCATTGGTCCCATAAGGGTATTTAAAGACCCTCATGGGACAGTTAGAAGCCTAATATTACCCTGTAAATGCTATGAGGGTTCTCCAGTACCCACGTGACACTTATTATAAACACTACACTGCACTATAGCCCCCCAATAAACCATTAAATCTAAACCCAACCCCTCTCTACACTAACCTATTAACACCTACACTACCTACCTACACTACCTACCTACCCCCTATTAACCCCCCTACCACTCTGATTACAGAAAATAAAAAAACTAAAGTTATGAAAAATAAAAAATCTACATTACATAAAATAAAAAATAAAAAATCACAAAAAATATAAAAAGGAACTTTACAGAAAATAAAAAAAATATATGTTAATTATATGTATTATGGGGGTCTGTATTGACCCCCATGAGTGACAGGGTTAATTAGGGGTTTATGGGTGTCTGTATTGACCCCAATGAGTGAGGTGCTTAATTAAGTGCTTATGTGGGTCTGTATTGACCCCCATGAGTGACAGGGTTAATGAAGGGCTTATGGGGGGTCTGTATTGACACCCATGAGTGACAGGGTTAATTAAGGGCTTATGGGGGTCTGTATTGACCCCCATGAGTGACAGGGTTAATTAAGGGTTTATGGGGGTCTGGATTGACCCCCATGGTTATTTAGGGATTGATAGGGCTCTGTATAAAGCCCCATGAGTGATAGGGTTAAAAAAAAAATTATTACGGGTCCTTTAAGGACCTTTACGGTCCTTAAAGGACCCGTAGGGTGGGAAATTTGAATTTTGATTGCAGTCCCCCACTGCGAGGGTTAATGTGTGGTTAATGCGGGTTTCCGAGCTTATCTCGGATCCCTTCTTGGCTAAGTTGTACGTGGCTGAGCGGTCCGGGGTCGTGGAGCCTCAATTTCATTTTTTTTTCCGGCTGACATTTTTTTCCTTGCTTAGCCGTTTTTCGAGTGCTGAAACGGTGGAATTTGGGTTTAAATTCGAGTTTAACCTAACTTCCAGATGTCCTGGCTGTCCCCCCGTGCTGTGGGTGAGTGTTTTTTTTATTACTGTTTTTTTTAGTTATTTTTTTGTGTTTTTGTGCTTGCGTGGGGTTAGTGCGGTATTTTGCAAGACACAGGGGAGAGGAGGAGGGGAAGGAGAGGACTAAGTGCTGCGAGTTAACGGTTGTGTGGGGTGGTTTGGGGTGCCGTATGACTAAGTGCTGTGAGTTTAGAGGTGTATGGGGTTGTGTTGTTTGCAACTAATGCGCCTTAATTCCTCCACCTTCCGCAAATGCGGACCATCGAGCTCGCAAAGTGTGACGACGTTTCGTAGTTTGACAACTATTATATGTGATACTCATAATGAATGGATATGTAAAAAATTGATTTGATAGCAATATTTATTGCTAGATCTTTTGGCATCTTAACAATAATAAATTAGTTGTAATAATGAACTATAAATAGTACAGCATAACCTATATATAAGTCAAATTAAGATTTTCCAAGCTGGGAAAAGTAAAGGGTTTTTCCCTGGGCTTTTTTTTTTATTTCTAAGGACAAAAACATACAGTTAGTACCCAGTTTGCAACTGTTAATTTTACCATAAATTTTCAATAACTGTTATGAAACCAGAAGGCAACAAAATATCAAATAACGATAAATAAATAAAAAAAATATACAAATATAAATGCTGCATATGATGTAAAGAAACAGCACAACCAATCAGAGATGAGAGCTATCTCCATCTACCATCTAAGCCAATCAGGGATGAGGTGGTGTACTGTTGTTGGGCCACTATTGTAAAATAAGAGTCACCATGTCTAGTAAGAGAACTGCAGTTAAGAAAAAAAGGAAGGGCTGGTCCTTGTGGTTAATTCTCGAAGTAAGTGCTGCAGCATAAAATTAAGTGACGAGGTGGCAAGTGCAGGTACTGAGGCAGCTCCAGTTTTTTCTGCAGAGTTTTTTCTTCATGTCATTGTAGAGAAGGATAATTATACTCCTGATCTCATTTTTAATGTTACTGTCAAAAAAGATAAATGCAGGGTCCTTCGAGTGCCCCTCACAAAAACTTTCAGTCTGGATTTCGACCGAAGTAAATGTAGAATGTAAAAAGTTTTATTTAAATAAATTATTGCTTATTTTATGCTGTATTACATTTAAATGGTTTATACTCATAGCATTCATTTCAGTGCTCTAAATAAGATATAATTATTAATTTTGAGTGGGGCCTGGAACATAACTTGTTGACTTCTGAATGACTTCCGATTTAGTTCATTTTACACCATTTTTTTTGCAACAAATCTTTCAGGAATTAAATCCTGTCATAAACTGAAGGCTACCTGTATATCTATGTCCATCCATATAGATATTTAAAGAATTAAAGGTATATGGAAGCTTCCCTGATTTAATATTAAAATAAACAACCTAAGTGTTGGTTTACAGATCTAACCTTCATTTTATTAACATCATTATTCACATAATTTTATGTATGCTCATGCATACAGTGTTTCTATTGGTGCGATATGTACTAGCCACTTACAGATTGTCTCTCAGCAGCATTTGAAAAAATGTAAGTCTCTAGTACATCTTTTACCAATAGAAACATTTTATGCATTAGTTGTGGGGGCAGACCTTGAAACGCAACCATATATGATATGGCATATTGTTTTTTATGTTCTAGAATATGTACACAAGGCCATCATATTTTGTAACATATTTAAGAAAATAACATTGCCAAATATTTAATTTCATACATGGAAAAATAACTCCCCCCATGGAGACATGTTATTAATATATCATTTTGTATTAATATAATCTATATTATAAATTCATTAAAAATCACTGAATATTATTCTTTGCAAACATTATTTTGATAATGTAATAACTTTAAAAGGTTGCCCTGAGTTACAACATATGGGGAAAAGCCCTTGAAAAGTAACTTTCCTATATTTGCTCATTCATATAGCCATCCTTTTATTTATGTTATTGCATTTCTTTGAATCATTGATGCATTCCTTTGAATTATTCTAGAATGTATTTTATGATGGCAAATATCGCAATTGTAAGAAAAGCAGTCTCTATCTATAATTTTAGTGTATAATTATTAATTATGAACAATTGTTTTTAAATATAATCTAAATTCTAATGTGTCAAATTATGTAAATCCTAATTCTGAGACACCGGATAACTGCATACCTGTGATTCCTTAGGTTTATAGTTATTATTATCCTTTATTTATAACGCGCCAACATATTCCGCAGCGCATAGTTAAATCAAGGGCAGAACTACTGCCACTGCAGGCTCGCTATAGAATAAGGATAGTAAGGGCAGCTGTCTGGGGTAAAGGGGGACTCCACAAAAAAAAAAAACAGATAATTTTGTTAGAATTGGTTCACACACTTTGGTTTTTTGTGAGAAACCTTCCATTGATATAGCGGAGAAGCCCACATTTCACATGGTTCCTTTCTTTTCTCAAGTTGTCTCACAATGTGCCTCTTCATATTTGTAATCATTACATACTAGTTTTTTGATTTGGTGATTGGTTTTCCTGGATCTTTAAGTTGGAGCTCATCCAGTCTTTTCCACACTAAACCCAAAAGAAGTAATTGAGGCCCCTATTCAATTGAGCAATTGTTGTTTACTGGAGCCCGTAATGTAGCCATTAAACTAATTTGCTATTCAATTGCTGTCTTTTAGCGAGTCACAACCGATCTAGGGGTTACAGGCTGAAAATCTCTGCAGTTGTCAAAATTGTAACTTACAACCCATCTAAGCATTTGATCTTTCAAGCGTGCAAATGTAGAAGAAAATCCTACTGGTACCAGATAGGACTCTCAAGGAGGTTAAACACCTGATCGTAGCAAATAAAAAATCAATACTGTACTTTAATAGACGGGCAAAACAGTCTCAAGCTTGCAAATCTGCAATCCATTTTTTTTTTTTGTGAGGTGTCATTTCGGTGTCATATTAATCTTAAGAATCAATGAATTAATACATATCAGGCTATCCACATGGACTGAAACAGTATCGCCATTAATTTTTATTATTTTGTACATTGACGAATTGCAAGTCTGATCGCATATGGGACTTCTAAATGCTAATTGATTGAAGTGTAACCTCCATGATTTACTAACATAATGATGACGGTGTCATTTGCTATTGGCGGTTTCAAAATCGGTAGTTAAGGCCTTGCTTAATTGGCCATGATCACGCTCTGAAATGCTACTTATGATTGCATGGTTTATGGTTTTGGCTTTCGGCCTGTAAATTGTGGGCTTGTTCAATTGAGTTGCTCTGTAATTGTAGCAAATTTCAAGCCCGCAGACATACGGCCTGTATAAGGTAATCAGCAGGCTTGCAATTGAATAAGGCCCTGAGTGTTCAGTGAAATTGCAGACTATTGGCACCATTCAACTGGCCAAATCGCAATTACTTGAACTTGAAAAGCAGCTCGTAAGGGTTATGGACATTCAATTGGCTACATTTAGTTACTTGCATTTCAATTGCGAGTTACCTGCCCAAAATCCTTACCAGCCGAAGACATAACTCAGCCCTATCTCCTCCATAGATTTTTCAAGCCAGCAAAAGTTAACAGTGCAAAAGACGCAAAATTGCTATTCAAATACAAAAGTTCAAGTAGCTCGCAAATTAAATCTGACCCGCAACTCCAAAATGTATCAAAAAATATTACGGGTTCTAGATAGGACTCGCAAGGGGGCTAGACACTAGTTCTGACAAATGCATCAGCTATTAAAAACACTCTACTGTACTTTAATTGCACAACAGTCTCAAGTTAGCAAATCTGAAATAAAAAAATATTGTTTTTAACTTTTATTTCTGTGTTATATAAATCCCGGGGGTTCAAGGGGTTAATACATATCATGGAACCTGCATGGACTAGAACAGTTGCTTTAATGATTTTTATTGATGTCTACATTGCTGAATTGTGAGTCAGATCACAAATTCTACTTCTAAACACTAATTAATTGCTGTATAAACTCCATGCTTTACTGACGTCATGATGACGGTCTCACTTACTATGGGCCTCATTCTATTATCGGACGTAAAACGGCCGCAAGGCTGCGATTCCTTGCGGGGGTTCCGTTATCTTGCAATTCAATTATACGGCCCCGCAAGGATCTCCTCTTACGGCCGGCCGTATATCTTGCAACCGGCCGTAAGCTCAGAAATCTTTAAACGCAAAAATAAATTCAAGACGGCACTGTACAGCTCTGTAAATGCTAGGGATCATATTGGGGGACATGAGGATTAATAGCAACCCCCTCTCAAGCTTGCACATCAGCCCAAATCCGAGTTTACATTAACTGTTTATTTTCCGGCTGCAGCGTGGGCGGGTCTGAGGTGCTCCAAGCCCTCAGGACTTTTTACATGGATATGTGACATAAATGTAAAAATAATTTATTTACGGATTTGAGGTTAGGGGAATGTTGTGCTATTTTTGCTAACACCTACAATCCCTTTACAGTCCTCAGAGTGCAGGATGGCTTTATTTCGGCTTTATAATGTTCTTAATTGGTGCTAGCGGGACCTTTTTCCTGCAAGTAAGCTGCGGCTCGGTTTTAGCCTTGCAGAGAGGGTTCCCGGAGCAATTGAATAGCAACCAGGATTCTCTTGCGGCCGAAACTCTTGCGGCCGTTTAAGATCAAAGGATTTCCTCCGGCGCGAGCGGCCGCAAGGGATAGCAAGGCGCCGGCCGCAAGCCTGCCGGAATCCCCGCCAGAGGAGAATAGAATAGCCGAATAGCTTGCGGCCGGTCCTTGCGGCTCCGCATTTCCTACGGCCGATAATAGAATGAGGCCCTATGTGTCTAAGACATATTGCAAGTGTTTAAGAAGTAAATTATGGGCTTGCTTAAATATTGTCAAATAATATATTCATGCCCCCTAAAATCCTACTAACGAGTGCATGGTTTGCGGCTCTATGTTCCCTTTTATTGAATCCTCTAAAAAGGACAGTAGAGGCAAAATATAAACCATACTTCCAAAAGAAATTTCATAACTAATTATGTCAGTCTTTATTTGTTCTTTACATACATTCTTGATAGTTACGTGCTTACATGTGCAAAAAATCATAATACATCTGTTTAAAATAAATATCATTGTTAATTAAAAGAAAATGTCAAGCCTGATTCTTCTTAGTAACTATATAGAGTGTATTCAAAACTATATTCAGAGTGTTTGTTCTCCATTTTGTATTTTTTTTTAAATGGTTACAGGCCTGTGAATGTATGATCACCCTGGGAGCTTGTCCATTTCTGGAAAGGAGCTCTAGTACAACTGTAACATGTTTTGCTCTAAAAAAAAAATTAAACGTACGGTGCTCCTCCTAAGAGGAGCTCACTGCAAATGGCCGTTGCTACGCTTTGTGCAGCTTAAATAGAATTATTTACGCATTCTGATTGGCAGAAATAGATGTCCATCATATTTAAGCAAATCAGAAAGTTTTTTCTTTTCAGATGTTACCTTGCTCATTTGTAATTTAAAATATAATTGGACCAATCAGATTGCTTAGGTCCATCAATCATCAGTGTGGCATAGGGGTTAACTGATCATGCCACAGGGGTCCATTAGGGACCCCTGTGGTGGGAATTAACATGAGCTGAGAAAAATATAGAAGTACAAGTTGCAAATATAAGCATTTACTTTTTGTTTCAAATAAGTTTAAACAGCATTTAAGTAACCATTTGTTTTGTTTTGTTATCTTTCCTTAAAAATCAAAACAACATAAAAGCTACAAAAGAAGCTGTTTTATATTCATGGCAAAAAGTTTTGGACATTTTTGTTTGTTTTTATTTTTATATATTTGAAGTGCACTAGTATAACAAATCCTACTGCCCAATGTTCAATCCCTCAATCCAGCTCTTAGCTGATCATTGTGTTAATGACAGGAACATGGAAGATGATACCAACAACATGAGTACCAGTTATTTCAAAGGAAACTGATTTATTCGGGGCACTTGGATGGCCACTTTAGAAAATGGTATAATCAATTACATAATTAAATTTATGTTGCAAGACCATTTATCAAAACATAAACTTTCGTTTAATCATATACCTCTTCTTCTGAAGAATAAATCTTTCAAATCTAGACTTCCTCTAACACTTTGTTCCCATGCAATTATCACTTTTGGTTCTAAAATGAATATTAACATATTTTCCATCTGCATTTATTAATTTACATACTTCTCCCAGTTTTCTAGCTCACTGTACCTTTTGCTCTGCTATGTCTGAATGTACTATGCTCATAAGTATGCTCAGTGAGTATTATATGAAATTTGCCTTCTGAGCAAAAAACATTTCAAATGTTTATGCAATCTCTTAAATCTTTCAAGTGGCCTCGCAAAGCACGTCTTCATATTTTTAATAGGTACATATGAGCATTTCTGATTTTGTAATTGGTTCATCATTTTATTTTAACATCTTCCACTACATTTCAATGAAGAACATTACAACACTACATAGTAAAATAACAATAATAATCTGAGTCATTATAACCAAACCATCATAAATGTTGTTGAATCACAGTGTCATACCAACAGAATATAGCAAGCGGAAATTCCAAAAACGTTGTTACAACTATTCAAGTAATATACTGGGCCAGATATGAGCAGTTGATTTCATCCTATATGTTAAACACACCTATGAATGCCAAATACTGCTAATATTATATTTAAGTTATTAAAATGTTGACAAAAAGTGGATCACAACCAAAAAAACTCAAAAGGGTAACATGTTCTACGTGACCCGTTTTTTGGAAACACTAACAGCAAAGTAATTAAAATAAGGTGATTAAATATAAGTAGTAAAAAATTTATTTGGGGTATGTGTAAGGTTTTGTGCTGACATATAGGTCAGAGGAGTATGCCACACTACTGCCATTGCATCAAAGGAGAATATGGGTGGTGAAGGAGTAAACCACATCCAGCCATTGGGGCACTTGTTACCAACCAATGTTTCAGGACCTTCTAAAATACTTAGGACCCTATTCAACTGAGCAATTGTACGTTTCTGGAGCCCATAATGGAGCCCGTAAACTAATTTGCTATTCAATTGGCGTCTTTAGCTACCCGCAAACGATCTATGGGTTACAGGATGAAAATCACTGCGGTTGTCAAAATCGTAACCTACAGCCCATCTAAGCCTTTGATCTTTCAAGCCTGTAAATGTTACAATCGCTAAAATCGCAAATCGATATTCAATTGCTACAATTGCTCAAGCCTGCAAATGTTTTCACACACGTAAATGGCAAATATAGAAGAAAATCAGTTACTACATATAAGGCCACCCACATGGACTAAAACAGTATTGCCATTCATTTCTAATATTTTGTACATTGCTGATTTGCGAGTCTGATCGCATATGGGACCTCTAAACGCTAACTGATTGATGTGTAACCTCCATGTTTTACTGATGTAATCATGATGGTCTCATTTACTATTGGCTGTTTCTAAATTGGTAGTTACGTCCTTGCTTAATTGATCATGAAATGCTACTTATGATTGCATGGTTTCCAGTTTCGGCTTTCGGTCCATAAATTGCGTGCATGTTCAATTGAATCACTCTGTAATTGTAGCAAATCTCAAGCCCGCAGACATACATCCTGTATAACGTAAACTGCAGGCTTGCAATTGAATAAGGACCTTATTTTTTAAATTTTTCTTCATAATAGTTTCTCCACATGCTCCAACATCAAATGTATCACAAGTAGCCATTTAAATAGTAATGCATTCAGTCCAACTGAAGCATCAATATTTTTTTATTTTGTAATATTTTAAATCATTTATATTCTCAACATTTTATTCTCAACTGAAATGATACAATCACACCTATTTTTTGCATACGTATATCTTAATTGTATGGGATAAGGGGATAGATTAGATGGTAGTAGAATATTGTTTCACTTTTTTTTCCTTAACAAACCAGCATCTTGTCTCTAGGAGGAGGGGGGGGGGGGGGGGGGGGGGAAAGCAACATGAAATCTAAAAGCAGCAGTTCCTTTTCATATTCTGGTAAATATCATTAAAATGTTGTGTTGGCCCTGAAGAGCATGTTGCTTTTATACATCTACACGACAGATAAATGGAGTGAAACATTTCCTTAGGAGAAGCCTACTACAATAAATTGAGATGAAAACAAATGATAACGATACAAATCCTTGAGTTTTATGCCATGTGGTACAAAAGATAAAGACCTTGGACATTTCTTGCATAAAAACCTTGATGCCTAAGTGTTCTAACCTTGACACAGTGTACATGCTATTTTCTGTATTACTCAGACTTCAGTCGCCAAATGATGCTAGAGATGATTTTCTGATAGCGAGTTGCTTGTCATGTCTCATGTAGAAGGTCTGTGATCACAAGCCTGTCATTTGTCATAATAAAACTTCATACAAAATGAGCCAGAAATATGTCTATTGCAGGATGAAGAATTTGAAAGTTGAAGCATATTGTCAAATAAAAATAAAAAAACACAAATAGCAACAAGGATCAAAGTGTATGTGAATCATAATGCTGATCTGCTGAAATCATTTCCGCAGAACTGCTCCGCACTTTTTTTGTTCAGAATAGAAATATTTGGGTTCTGGAAAGTTGTGTACCTGATCCCTATCATATAATGTAGTTAGACCTCTACAAGGTATCAACTACTACATTCAAATACAGTATATTATAAATAATTGAAAGCACTTACTAATCCCGCCAACCTTCATTTGAATGCATTTGTATTTACTTTTTAAAAACAAAAAGTTGAGTACCTGTTTCCAGACACTGATTCTTAAATCCAGCAGAGCTTTTCAATCATAAGGATCTGTTGCAGTAAGTAAAGCTGTGGGTACTTAACCAGTGACCAGTGTCAGTTGAAGTATTCTGTATCCGAGTACTGGAGCTTGTAATGGTAAGAAACTGTGTAGAAGCTTTTAATGGGTGTTCCCATCACAACACAAGTACATAGAACTTTAAAGCTTTATGACACGTTCTGGAGTAATAAGACAAAAGGCATTCCTTAAAGTGACTGATGACTTTCAGAATAGTTATCTGAATCATGTGTAATAGGGATTAGCTGTGAATAAGAGTAAAAATATTTTTTTTTGTGTTTGGGTAGAGAGTTATATGAGTAGTGGCCTTAGCAAAGAGGGTCTTTCTTAATAACGTATTGCTCATATATAGAGGTGATTCAATTACTTGATTATTAACGGCCTCATTCAAATGTGATTTGGACAACTGAATAGGGCTCTATATAAGCACATAGTATATTTTTTTACAGAAGTTTTTAGTTAGTGAAGTCCTTGCTTTTGGATAGAAGTTCACTGACTAAAACATCTGTTAAAATGTTTTGCTATGTGCTTATATAGATCAATTGCCAAATCGCATTTGAATGAGGCCCTAAGAGTTAGAATGCTTGAGGTTAGCATGTATATTTTGAATTGCTATAATATGTTAGCTTGAGGATTTCTGAGTGAGGTTACCTGCTTCATATCACTCAATAGTCTACAGTTCTGTCAGTTGTCTGTCTGTGTTTACTGGGGGTGCAGCCTCTCTCGGCTTCACATTTCTCATTAGACAATTTAATTACTCCACAGCTCAGACTAGACATTACCCAATTAGTGTCTACTGACAATCCTTACAGGTTAGCTATGGCGAATGAGACAAACAGACAAGCAGCCTGCATACGGTGCTATCACTTACTTGCTGCCTTTAGCAGCAAATCTTAATATTGCAAGTCTTGCTAACAGGTGTGTTTGCTTATGTGGCTCTTTTTAATTTCAAGATTAAATTGAACAAATCTATATTTTAATGAGATTGTCACTCTGATCATTTCAATAAATTAAATAGTAATCCAAAACATTGTGTGATATTTTGTTATCTTTTGTAATATTGCAAATCTAAACTGATCAAAATGTTATGCATGAGATCTGGGGACACTTTTTAGAGGTGGGTGGCAATATGGAAAAAAATATTATAAATGTGTCTTATAGGAATCTATAGCTAACAATTATAGGTCTAAAGCCAAGTAAATGTTGGAAACAATTGACCTGGTGTAGAGATGAAATGTAGAGCAAAGTTTGAACATACTTTCTTTGGGGACAATCTGTATCTTAGGCTAACCAAGTGTTTTTCAACTAGGATTCACAGAAAGCCTATGACGTCTAAAGCACCATTAAAGCATTCCTCACAATATGGAAATTATTTAAATAATTTCATAAATTGTTTTTTATTAAAACAATTTTACAATAATACATTCTACTCATTATGATTCAGACAAGGAATCTAATATCAGATATGCCATTTTGTTCATACTATATTTACCATTCAAGCTTAAGGCAAGAGCTGGGATTCCTCAAAATCTTCTTTAGAGTTCCCCAATCAAATACAGTGTAATGCAAAAGTATTCACCCCCCTTGACTTTTTACCTATTTTGTTACATTACAGACTTAAGTTCAATGTTTTGTTAATCTGAATTGTATGGGATGGATCAGAACACAATAGTCTAAGTTGGTGAAGTGAAATGAGAAAAATATATACATAAAACTATATTTTAGAAATAGAAAACAGAAAATTGGCATATGCGTATGTATTCACCCCCTTTGTTATAAAAGCCCATAAAAATCTCTGGTGCAACCAATTACCTTCAGAAGTCACATAATTAGTGAAATGATGTCCACCTGTGTACAATTTAAGTGTCACATGATCTGTCATTATATATACACACCTTTTTTGAAAGGCCCCAGAAGCTGCAACAGCTAAGCAAGAGGCATCACTAACCAAACACTGCCATGAAGACCAAGGAACTCTCCAAACAAGTAAGGGACAATGTTGTTGAGAAGTACAAGTCAGGGTTAGGTTATAAAAACATATTCAAATCTTTGATGATCCCCAGGAGCACCATCAAATCTACCATAACCAAATGGAAAGAACATGGCACAACTGCAAACCTGCCAAGAGACGGCCGCCCACCAAAACTCACAGACCGGGCAAGGATGGCATTAATCAGAGAGGCAGCACAGAGACCTAAGGTAACCCTGGAGGAGCTGCAGAGTTCCACAGCAGAGACTGGAGTATCTGTACATAGGACGACAATAAGCCGTATGCTCCATAGAGTTGGGATTTATGGCAGAGTGGCCATTACTTTCAGCAAAAAACAAAATGGCACGTTTTGAGTTTGCGAAAAGGCATGTGGGAGCCTCCCAAAATGTATGGAGGAAGGTGCTCTGGTCTGGTGAGAATAAAATTTAACTTTTCGGCCATCAAAGAAAACGCTATGTCTGGTGCAAACCCAACACATCACATCACCCAAAGAACACCATCCCCACAGAGAAACATGGTGGTGGCAGCATCATGCTGTGGGGATGTTTTTTAGCAGCCGGGTCTGGGAAACTGGTCAGAGTTGAGGGAAAGATGAATGGTGCTACACACAGGGATATTCTTGAGCAAAACCTGTACCACTCTGTGCGTGATTTGAGGTTAGGACAGAGGTTCACCTTCCAGCAGGACAATGACCCCAAACACACTGCTAAAGCAACACTTGAGTGGTTTAGGGGGAATCATGTAAATGTGTTGGAATGGCCTAGTCAAAGCCCAGACCTCAATCCAATAGAAAATCTGTGGTCAGTCTTAAAGATTGCTGTTCACAAGCTCAAACCATCAAACTTGAAGGAGCTGGAGCAGTTTTGCAAGGAAGAATGGGCAAAAATCCCAGTGGTAAGATGTGGTAAGCTCATAGAGACTCATCCAAAGCAACTTGTAGCTGTGATTGCAGCAAAAGGTTGCTCTATAAAGTATTGACTTTAGGGGGATAAATAGTTACGCACATTGACTTTTTCTGTTATTTTGTCCTATTTGTTGTTTGCTTCACAATGAGAAAAAAAACTCCAAAGTTGTGGGCATGTTTGGTAAATTAACTGATGCAAATCCTCAATCAATCCATGTTAATTCCAGGTTGTGAGGCAACAAAACACAAAAAATGCCAAGAGGGGTGAATACTTTTACAAGGCACTGTATAGGTTAGAAAAACATAAAGAATAGTATGGAGATTCACATTTCGAGTAACATGGTCTGGACTGCATAAGGCACACACACAGTACTAGGTGCACATATACACACTATACATATAGGTAATGGAACATACAAAATGCAGAGAAGACATACATAGCGGACTTGCCTGAGCATATACACTAGATACTTGTAGAGAATAGGATATAGGAGAAACAGCAGCCAATCTCTAAATGTATAATTTCAGAATATCATATTCATATGCTATCAGGATAAATTGCCATCTGATAACATTACATTTCATATTATTATGATATTCTTATTTAACACTCTTGACTGCCTATCTTGACATCCTGACTATATCTGGGGACAAAATTTACCTGTGGCAAATGTATCAATCAGGGGACTGTGCCTCAATACAAAGACACCCTATGAAAATCAGATCAACCTTCTCATGTATTTCTATGAAGATTCTAGATAGCTATATTAATGCAAGAGTACGCCATCCATCTTCCCAAGATAGACATAAACTACCTCCGATGCTGGTGGTACAATGATATGTGGCCCTCCTCTGGGGAAGGGGCCTGCACTGTCCATTCTATAAATTTTATTTATTTTTTTGTAATAAAAAATTCTGCAGTGTAGGTAGTGGTGTCATTCAGCCTTTTCTCACCAGCTCCCCAACCGGTTGTTAAAACATGTCAAGGATCTCCACTAGGTCTGTGAGACCAATCAAGATCCCTGAGGATCCTCACTAGGCTTGTGGGGGCCATCACGGTCCACAAGGTTCATGAAGATCACAAGCTCAGCCCAGCCCAGAGGGCCGACGGTGACAACAGCTTGGCAAAGGAGCCCACTAAAACCCCAGAAAGCCCCACTAGGCCTGCGGGGCCATCAACATTCCCAAAGACCTCCATTACGCCTGTAGGGCCTATAATGGAGGCAGTGGATCCCATCAAGGCCCCCAGGAATCCCCACAAGCTAAGCCTGCGGGCCCAAGGGAGATGCCCAGCAAGACCTACGGGCCCAGGCAGACCCCCATGGTATCACTAAATGAACCCCCAAACCATAGAGATCCATAAGGACCCACATGGTTTTCCTACGAGTACCATAGGGGTCCATACTGATCCCACATAGTCCCTAACACTAATTAAAAGAAAAAATAATTAAACCTGTAAAGTCGGGATATACTTTACCTATCCCTTTGATGACCTCCAGCAATTTTCACCGACACCCTGGTCCTCAATCTTCAGCCCTGTATAAGCAGTCAGTTTAATGTTGCTAAATAATCTGTGCATTTCTTTCTTGATTGACGCCAATGTTTCCTGTCTTCGACCCATGGAAATGGGCATAAAACAAAAAAATCCTTTCACTCTATTTTAAAAAAATGAGTCTAACGGAGCTCCTCATAGGAGGAGCTCCCTCGCTAAATACTGGCTTTTTGACATTGCCTTTTATACTCATTTTTACTGATTGTCTGAAATACGTGTCAATCATACTTCAGCCAGTCAGAGTTGCATATTTTTTTGGCACTGCAAGGTTTAGGTAGATCCCTAGGGCTTTCTGCGGCAACCACAGTTTTAAAGGGAAATCCTGAGGATTAAAGGGGCCCAGTGGCTCTTTGCACCGGGGCCCTCCATTCACTAGCTCCGCCACTGATGAACTTTGATTAAAATTGCAGGCCTGCTGTGTGTAACAGTATCAGGGAAAGATGCGACCCCCCTTTGTGCATCTTATGCTCTAAACACACAGGTCTGAAAATAGCTTAATCAATATTCTGCATTAAAATATATTTTCTTGTATTAATATATTATTAAAATAAATGGATAATGCAACATACTCACAGTCTAGGCTTCCTATTTCCTAGTATGTGCAGCGGGTTTTTGTTATTGACAATTGTTACTTGATAGCCAGGCCTCCATCTTGCTAAGACTGCAGTTGCAAATGAATACACAATGCAAGTGCCCTCCTATTTATTTCACTTGATCATGCAATGCCACTGGCGACAATCTGACCACTGGCGACATCAAAAGGGCGTGTGACATACACTGGACATGTGTGGGTCTGTCTTGCATATTCATTTGCAACTGCAGAAGCCAAGATGGAGGCCATGATATCAATGAAGGACTGTTAATAACAAAATGTCTGGTTCATAGGGGAAAATCGAAAGGTTAAATCATGAGTAAATAATACTCTCTTTTTTTTAAATTATATATTAAAACAAAAAAACATTTTTTTCAAGCAGAATATTGGGTACATTTTCATTTTTGCAGACTTCAGAGTGTACCAATGTGATACATTTGTATATGCTCATTATTCATTGCTCCATATATCAATGTATCATTAAGATAGAGCTTTGGTAGGAATGCGCCCAGCAACAAATCCATACCTTATCACTGCATATCTCTTCAGTGCAGTGCTGACAACAGCTACCAGAAGTTTGCATTTTCAAATGTGCAACCGCTTCAAGCAGAAAAGTATCATGATTGACAAATATCATTCATGTATAAATGAGTGTGTATACACGCCTACAGGTTCATTTAAAGATGACAATGGAGAGCCACAGAAAGTCAGTCTGGGTCAGAAAGCAAGGATGAAACTTTTGCCTTCCCTTTACAATTTCATACATAAAGCTCACTTTATATTATAGCCATACAGCTTTTACATTATTTATTAGCGGCAGTAGTGAATCTGTCAAACTACCATATCTGAATCTGTCATACTCATGTCATGGCCATCACAGGAACAGTTATCCCCCGCACACAAAGCAAGTCAATAGAAAATGAGAGCTCTGCCTTATCCATCCACATCAAATCTTCAGGATAACAGATTTCATATAATAGATAGAATGGTAACTATGCTAGCTAGGATAGATAGAGAAAAAAAAACACATTATAGATGTATTCATCCATGTAGCTATTGATGCTCTACAATTTATGATTAAACTTTGTTTACTAATAAAATGTCAGATAAAGTTGCTTAGACGAAGCTGTCGCTGAATCCTAGACAAGAATAGTGACATCTCGGAGTTCTGAAAAGATGAATTTTAAAAGCTGTAAGCAAACTTTTTTTGCTGTCAGTTTGGATCATGTGCTGTCCTGTTGTTTGAGAAGATTTGGTTATACAAGCCAAAAACATAACACATTTCTAAATTTTGTGGAAACTGCAAAGACTGCAATTTGTTAGAAATATTGTATGTGTAAAGCACTGTTGTATTAACATTGACTAAAGCGTGCACTGTGACAAGTCCGCGGGGCATTTACATTTAACAGAAGACAGTGCAAGGCTGTCCAGCAAAAAAAGGAGAATAGGGCATGACATTCCTTTTGTACAAAGCTAATATATATATATATATATATACTCTGAGATTTGAAGCTAAAAATCTATTAACCATGCCCAGAATATCCTCACAAACCTCAGGGTCCCAAGCTTGTATGTATGGATCACCCAGATTCTGGATCCCCCTACCAGACTCCGTCAGAGGGGTCCCTAATTTGGTATTTACTTACTAACCAGATATGAGAATACAGATTCACACTACCCTCCTCCCCCTCCCCCAAACAAAGAACATGTTCATAGCACCCTGCTATGAAAATCAGACCCACCTCACAGGGAGGCATCCTTTATACCCTTAATTATAAATCCAGCCACGGACACTTTAGTGTTCTTATATAGGACTTTCTATAGTTATAGAAATAAAAAAAAACATTTATGAAGCATTTATTGTGTATTTAATCATGCCCAACAGCACTGTGAGCTCTCTATCTCTCCAACCCTGAATGATGCTATATCTCTGGTGTGGTTGCCTTCCAGAGGAGAAATATCTCAGGCATACCAAACGTGAAGTATGATAGTGGGAGGTAGCTAGAAAGTGTATTTGTGTACATTGCTAGCAGCTCGTGTTACACTACTGTCTGCTGCTAATGTGTGTTTTACAGAGTTGTCTCAAAAGCTTTACAATTTGTTACTTCTCCCTGTGCAGCTGCTATTCCAGAGACAATAGATTATTCAAAGGGTGGAGAGATCTGGAGTTTATACTGCCTGTGGGCATGATTTAAATAAAAGTAATTTTATCGTTAGTAAGTATAGTAAAAGTTTAACAAACATTCTTTTCTTATCACGCCCTAGCTAAATATTCTTTAGAATCCTTTAAAAAATCACTAAAGTGGTCATTTAATAGCTGAAATAATTTTAACATCAAACTTGTTAAATTACTCAGAAGAGTTGAAGGATACATTGACTTCGAGTGACTTCTGATTGAGTTTATTACTATTCCAGGCATCTGAACTGTGTCCATGTGCAGTTATATTACCTCACATACATCCTCACAAACACTGTAATAATAATATTACAGTTTTATCACCAATATAATTTAGAAATGGTCAAGTTTTGATTAATGTATAACAGATCTATAAAACATATTAACCTATATTTTATAGAAATTTGCTACACTGAGTATCTTAATGAAAATGACTGCTAAGGATAACAGATGAGTGACAGCTAAGGCATAACACTTGCCTCACAGAGAAGGGAAAGATGGAGACAATGCTTGGGGCAATTTGCAATTCAGCGGTTTCTGGAACATCAACCGTTTATCCTTTGTTTCTAATACTTTCTCCCACCAATTTTCCGATCACTTCCCTCATATTTCTTCTCTTGCCTCTGAAAAACCGTATAATCCTGCACTCCAATTTAAGAAGCCATTTTCTGATAATGATTAAAATGCTAACTTAATTTCTCCCCACCAGAATATGAGACAAGTGAATAATCCACTAAATCAAAGCTGAATCTATAAATAGTATATATTCCGAAATTATTGCAATTGCAAATAAATATTACTTTACTGAATAATTAACCAGGTAATTCTGCTTTATTGAATTAGGGAATATAACCCACAATATAGAGTTAATACATGTTTAAATAGTCAATTGAACTATGGACTGAGAGAAAGAAAATTCTCACTTCGTGAGTACAAAAAGCAACTCTGTTTCAATTTGTTGCAACATCAAAAAAATAATAAACTTTATTAATATACCTATTTACATAATGACGTAAAAAACGCAACGTCTTAAAAATATAAAAACGATACAGGACAGCAATTTTTTTCTCCCATAAAGATAATTTACAGCTTATGCCAGTAGGGGCTGAGTATAAATTCAAAGTGATGTATCAGAAGCAATTGTATATACTCTATATGGCTGAAATGCACTCAGTTGAGAAGGTACAGATTGCAAATAAATGTTGCGGATTAGTGTGCACCCTTCTACTATAGAGACTAGTTGTCACAAGTATTCCATATTATATTAGGGAAATCCATATGCTGGAAAAAAAAATATAACATCAAGTATAGCTTTATAATATAGCATTAGCACCAGTAAGATAAGGATATTGGGGTTTACTTATTAATTATTTAATCCTACCCTTGTCTCTAGATATGTTGCCTGTAAAAATAAGAAGCCACTACATCAATTGGCTAAAGAAAGCAGAAGAAAAGCAGTACCTGTGTGTTTTGGAGGGGTCCCAATGATCGTTTCACCGCACTACTGCAGATTCTTCTGAATATGAGACAAGTGAATAATCCACTAAACCAAAGCTGAATCTATAAATAGTATATATATATATATATATATATATATATATATATATATATATATATATATATATATATTCAGAAATTATTGCAATTGCAAATAAATATTACTTCACTGAATAATTAACCAGGTAATTCTGCTTTATTGTCTATCACAAAAGCATCTTAAGCTTTTATGCAAAACATAAAAGGACACCAAAGTCCACAATTTTCTATTCATGCATGTAAAAAAAAACTCAACTTAAGAGACCACCCCTCTGACATCACATAATAAGTTTACAATATGGTGTGTTCTTGTGGCAAAAGCTCAGTCAATAGCACATATAAAAAGGAAAACGGACTTAACCATTTGGTGCTGGGAAATTAAACATAGCGAGTTGTTATAGTTAATCATCCCGGCCAACTGGAACTGCCAGCCACTGAATATAAATTCTTAAATAAATATATATATATATATATATATATATATATATATATATATATATATATATATATATATATATATATATAGTGGATATAAAAAGTCTCCAAACCCCTGTTAAAATGTCAGGTTTCTGTGCTGTAAAAAAATGAGACAAAGATAAATCATTTCAGAACTTTTTCCACCTTTAATGTGACCTATAAACTGTACAACTCAATTGAAAAACAAACTGAAATCTTTTAGGTAGAGGGAAGAAAAAATATAAAAATAAAATAATATGGTTGCATAAGTATGCACACCCTTAAACTAATACTTTGTTGAAGCACCTTTTGATTTTATTACAGCACTCAGTCTTTTTGGGTATGAGTCTATCAGCATGGCACATTTTGACTTGGCAAGATTTGCCCACTCTTCTTTGCAAAAACACTCCAAATCTGTCAGGTTGCGAGGGCATCTCTTGTGCACAGCCCTCTTCAGTTCACCGCACAGATTTTAAATCGGATTCAGTTCTGGGCTCTGGCTGGGCCATTCCAAAACTTTAATATTCTTCTGGTGAAGCCATTCCTTTGTTGATTTGGATGTATACTTTGGGTCGTTGTCATGCTTAAAGATGAAGTTCCTCTTCATGTTCAGCTTTCTAGCAGAAGCCTGAAGGTTTTGTGCCAATATTGACTGGTACTTGGAACTGTTCATAATTCCCTCTATCTTAACTAAGGCCCCAGTTCCAGCTGAAGAAAAACAGCCCCCAAGCATGATGCTGCCACCACCATGCTTCACTGTGAGTATGGTGTTCTTTTGGTGATGTGCAGTGTAGTTTTTGCACCAAACATATCTTTTGGAATTATGGCCAAAAAGGTCAACCTTGGTTTCATCAGACCATAACACCTTTTCCCACATGCTTTTGGGAGACTTCAGATGTGTTTTTGCAAAATGTAGCCTTGCTTGGATGTTTTTCTTCGTAGGAAAAGGCTTTCGTCTTGACACTCTACCCCATAGCCCAGACATATGAAGAATACAGGAGATTGTTGCCAGATATTTCTGCAGCTCCTTTAATGTTGCTGTAGGCCTCTTGGTAGCCTCCCAGACCAGTTTTCTTCTCGTCTTTTCATCAATTTTGCAGGGAGCTCCAGTTCTTGGTAATGTCACTGTTGTGCCATATTTTCTCCACTTGATGATGACTGTCTTCACTGTGTTCCATGGTATATCTAATGCCTTGGAAATTCTTTTGTACCCTTCTCCTGACTGATACCTTTTAACAATGAGATCCCTCTGATGCTTTGAAAGCTCCCTGTGGACCATGGCTTTTGCTGTGGGATGCGACTAAGGCACTTTAAACGACTTTAGACTTATGCAACCACATTATTTTTCTTTTTTTTTTTTTTCTCCACCTAAAAGATTTCAGTTTGTTTTTCAATTGAGTTGTACAGTTTATAGGTCACATTAAAGGTGGAAAAAGGTCTGAAATTATTTATGTTTGTCTCATTTTTACAGCACAGAAACCTGACATTTTAACAGGGTTGTGTAGACTTTTTATATCTTCTGTATATATAAATATATATATATATATATATATATATATATAAATGCTTGGTGCCTGGAGATCTCTTTTATACAGAATTAAACACTGCCAACAAGGTAACTTTACATTTAACAAAGAGAAAAAGTGAAGAGAGAAGGAAAGAGAAATAAAAAGTGCTGTCCCAGATGGAATTTTAGCTAGAGGTGCAGTTTGCTTATTCATGTGAACCATATATCTCTGATTGGCAAGGTGTGTCTAAGGTAGTCATAAGGAAGTGAGCAGAAACATCAAAGAACATAAATACAATACCATCCTTATTGTGTACTATAATTGAGATACATTTATTGTAACTCAACAGTACACTACATATTTCACCAGGCACAGGGACTTACTCATTGCCCCTGTCTTGTTTGATCCTCCTGTGTATATACATTTGACGGGAGTGAGCTAAGTTCCCTTTACAATCAGCAGAATCTATCATAGGAAGAATAAATCCACAGCAAACAAGAGTGAATTTGTTTGAAAAAGACATCTATTGGATTCTGTGTAAATGATTTTCCTTTTGCGTTATGTTAAACTCTTCAATTTTCCATTAAGATGATTTTATATATGGTTATCTTTATTTGTTTATTTTAGTTACTAAGTCTTAGCCACTAAATAGAACATTACATTTCTATTTGTTTGTAAATGTAGACATTAGGATGTATTTGATTTGTGAGTGGCTCTAGTATTCTTCAGTAGGTAGGTTATGTATATCGCAAAATTCTGCCCAGACAATGTGCCATTATTGATCATCATCATTATTATCATTATTTGACATTACTGACCCAGTGGTGTAGATGGGTACAGGGATTATCTTGCCACTAATGGTGCCTCTTTTGTGAGACAGTTTCTAGTCACCCCAATTATCACTTCTTTGAAGGTACAGTTCTACATTTAAACTATGATAAACTATGATATCCTTGATTCTAGCCTATCCGTGGCCCTCTGTCTTTCTACTGATCTTCAGATGTTTTCTTCAAGACAGGATGTGAAAGAGAAAGACTAGGATTGTGTCTGTTCTGGAACACATTTGTGTTTTAAGAGCAATATACACATAATCAGCCCCTCTTACATGTCAACATTTTATTAAAGCCCCAACGATCATTAGTGAACAGCAATATGGCTTTGCATGTCAAGGTCTAAGAGCATTGCTACTTGAGAAAACGTTTCTCTCTCAGAATAACTGCAATGGATAAAGTCATGCAAGGAGACCGCTCTCGCTAGACCTGTAAGCATATCTGTAGAATGCATGTTTAATACTTCATCGTTTCCAGCAGATACTTATTGCTAAGTGGCCATCTCCCCAGTTGTGGCAAGACTGTTCCATCACCAACCAAGGAGTAGCCTATGGTGTGGAAATATAAAAGTACAAATTGCTGCATTTCTAATGGAGAAAATGGAGTAGATATTAGAAGGTGATATTTTTAAGTTAATCATCTGAGAGAATGATGAAGGTTTCTTCTACAGATGTTAAATTGACAGCACATACAGGAATCCAATTGTGTGTTTGAAAGTTCTGTAACAGATCTCCGATTCATTTTTCGGCTGATTTTCTAACATTTTCAACAAAGCCTTCTAAAAATACATGTATAAATGTAAAGTAAAGACTATGGGTCTCATTCAATTACGATTTCCCAATTGAATAGGGCTCTATATAAGTACATAGCAATTTTTTTTTAGAAAATGAAGACTTTGCTTTTGGATAGAAGTTCACTAACTAAAAACTTTGGTAAAAAACATATGCTATGTGCTTATATTGAGCCCTATTCAATAGGCCAGATCGCAATTGAATGAGGCCCTAAGTTTCCAGCTGATGCTAACCCTCTGCTTCAAAGCACTGTATCCTGTGCAATCATATTAAACCACCTCAACAGCTTGAGATATGTTTTTTGAAATAGCAGTACAGAAATTTAAAACATATCTAACAGGGAACTGACCCAATGTAAGTTTGTATTTCTGAGACTTCTTCCTGAAAATAAATGCAAATGCCTTAAGTAAGTTACTGAAGAGTAGCCATGAGAGCCTTTTATACTTAAATCTTATAATTAAGAAAGAAAGTTATTTGAATTAAATGAAGGGATTTACATTATAGAAAAAAATTAAATTACTGTTACATAATGTAATTACTTCTCATAAAACAATCTTCTATTCAAAAGCGCATAACCTGTGATATTCTAAATCATCACAAAAACAGCAGAACAAAATCAGTCAATCTACAGAGAGTATCAGCATCAACTGATTTCTTTTGCACAGTTCATTATAATATCCATGGGAAGCAGCCATTGATCTTTGTATTCAACTCTGTAAGAAGATGAACCGCAGTGATAAAGAAGAGGAAAAAATATGAATAATGTGGCAAAGAAACTAGGATCAGAATTTCATTTATATTCTTCTGATATCAAAAGCCATCATATGAGGCACATTTAAAGATTGCAGCACAGTAGCAGCACAAAGCCAATTGCTGATGTAAATTGAAACATGCCACATGTTATGCCTAAACAATTCACAATGTGGGCATAACATGTGCATTAGGAGAATGAAAACATGCATGGGTTGGAACAAAACAATCTTTTCATCCATCAAACAATTTGCCTAAATGGATCTGGTGAGTATTGTAAACCAAAACAGACAAGTATGGATGCAGACTTTCCAACACTGAGTGTATATTTTTATATCACATATATAGTTGTCAGTGTGGGTAACGTTTGCGATGTTGGTTACGCTTTGCGAGCCCGATTGCGGCCCAAAGGGGCGCAACTGTGAGCAGTGCGAAGCGAGGCAAACCATCAACCACGCAGGACTTTGACTGCAATGAGCGCCAAGCGAGGCGAGCAGTTGAGGCATGCAGGACTCATTGCACTGCTTGCCTCGCAAAGCGAGGCGAGCAGTTGAGGCACGTGGGACTTAGGTTGCAAAGAGCGCCAAAGTTGCTTATTGCACTGCAAGCCTCGCAAACAGAGGCGAGCAGTTGAAGCACGCAGGACTTAGCTAGGCGAGCAGGTGAGGCACGCGGGACTTACAACCTGTACGACTTAGGACTGAAACCCGTACATGCACTGTGCGCCTCGCAAAATTACGACTTTAACGGCTGAAACACAAAACTGAAAAGAAATAAAAAAAACAAATAGGCAAATATGCCTCAAATTAACTTACTCACACCACAGTGGGAGAGGCAAGGAGTCTGTGAGTCAGGTTGCAAGTTAATTTTAGGCAAATTTGCTGTTTTTTAACGATCAAAAATCGCCTAAGCGAGAAAAAAATTGCTGAAAAAACGCAAAATGTCGAAAACGAGGCATAAGGATGTAAAACTTGCCTGAAGGACGTAAAAAATAGCCCTAAGCAGTAACACTTACCGAAAGCTAGTAACATGTAATCCAAGCCACTAACATTTAACACAAGGCAGTAACACTTTACCCAAGGCAGTAAGACAACCTGAGACAGAAACACTCAAGTGCCAGACCTATAAACTACACAGGGGGAGAAGCTTGCAATGAGTGCCGAAGGCACTCATTGCGAGCCACGCCATGAGCACCTAAGGCGCTTCAGCGCGGGGCTCGCGATGAGCGCCGAAGGTACATCATTCTTAGCTTTAACATTTTATTCCCGTCATTTTTGACGGGCAAGTAGCTAGTATCAACATAATAGTATGTACTTATAGGCAACAGAGTTCAGTGATGTAAATGATTAAGTCTACATTAATAAATAAATCATTTGTGTGATTAAGAAAGAGAGGAATGTCCCAGTCTTTCATTTTCTTGTGAAAGGGTTAAGAGAGCAGTGAGTCTATAGGGTTAACGAAAATTACCAGAAACGACAAAATTATAAGATGTGCAGGTTGTGATAATTTTACGTTTCTAGTATTAGTATTGCGCTGAGCTTAATCAAGTGGTAAGTACATGAACAGCTATTTTTTTCATAACATAAAAAAGAAAATATAAATTAACAATAAAGGCGGGGGTTTGAGACAAACCAGGGAGCATATTTCAACTAAATAAAAAATATTAATTAAGGGAAGTAGGAGAATACAAAATGAGGGTCCTATATTTTTAAAACTAATGAGGGTCCTATATTTTTAAAACTAAAGGCATTTGCCCATTGCATCACATCTCTGTATAATAACCAAGGAAATTAGAAAGCAATAAAGCTAAATGAAATCAGTGTGACAATCACAGCCTGATCTTTATTATTCATATTATTCATGCAGTTTCTTGTGGGAGGTCAAAAAATCCCAAGTCAATTCTTGATCAATTTTTAAAACATTCAAATACTTTTCCACATAATATTTGACCAGGATAGTGCAGAGTGACTTCAGTGTCTCTTTAAAGTGATATGCATTAAATATTAAGAAAAAATTAGAAACGCACAAATTCGAACAGACAATATTGTTCCCTGTGGGATGGGGCCTGTATGTTGATTGGGGTATGATAAAAGCCTATTGCCCAAATCTCTCCCCACAGGTGTGCCCAGTTCGTTTTACCTCTGTATAGCAGGAAGAACTTTCAGCCCTTGGGTTAGACTGGGAGATGTCTGTGGACTTGTGAAAAGAACTTCAACAATCAGGATTCTAGTATCAATTACGAAATCAACACATTAATTATGTGAACCAGTTATAACAACTTTATTACTGAAACCATCAGACACCAGGGTAAGGGTTTGTGATAATGGAGAGAGATACTTGTGTTATGTGACTCCTAGGGTCAGTTATCTCCCTAATCTGGTTAATAAGGACTAGACCAGTACTAGCATATACAATATTTCCCTTGTAAATGCACAATATAGACATACATCGCATTACTCCTATCATGTTTTTACGCACACCCCAACTATAAACATGGATGCCATAGTATGGACCTAGTGGTACCCAGGCAATTTCTACTATCCCATGCTTCTAACAGGCATAACAAGGTATGACCCACAAATCAAAATGTCCCCAATGTTAACCCATCTCAGTGGGCCCCTTTACCCTGGCACAATAAGCATCACATATATAGTTGTGAGCGTACGAGTCGTTGCTCACGCTTGCGGGCTCGCGCAGCGAGCCGCGGCCCTCGCGTAGCGAGGTCACTGGGCAAGGGCCTCAGTTGCTGGCATGGAGCGCCGAAGGCGCTCCATGCCAGCAACTGAGGCCCCTCGCGAAGCGAGGGCCTCAGTTGCTGGCGAGGTCACTGGGCACGGGCCTCAGTTGCTGGCATGGAGCGCCGAAGGCGCTCCATGTCAGCAACTGAGGCCCCTCGCGAAGCGAGGGCCTCAGTTGCTGGCGAGGTCACTGGGCAAGGGCCTCAGTTGCTGGCATGGAGCGCCAAAGGCGCTCCATGCCAGCAACTGAGGCCCCTCGCGAAGCGAGGGACTCAGTTGCTGGCGAGGTCACTGGGCAAGGGCCTCAAACCCTCGCAAAATTCACGTCGCTACTCAAAAAACACGACACACAAATTACGACACTCGCTAAATTTTACGAGGAACGCAAACAACGTACGAAACACGTTACCACACATTACGACCTCGCAAACATCGGACGCAACACGCCGACATACAAACATTTAAAACACAATACATACACACAGCACATACATAAAAAACTTACCTACACCAAGAGGGAGCACCCAGGACCTCAAAAATGCAACTTACACCTCGATTTTACTCGAAATAAAACACTTTAGAGACAAAAAAAAAAACGAAGCGAGAGAAAAAATGGCCGCCGAACAAAACGAAAACGAGGCTACAGCACTCTAAACTCGCAAAACACCACTAAACACCTACGGATATTCCGATACAGACCTATACCACACATTACTCGCCATTTTACACCAATGCGGAAGTACACGACTACGATAACGGTTTGGTCTCGCGCACGCACAGTGTTACACTGCACACATTCAGCATGCTTATACAGCAGCTCCACACCACTAATGCTGCAGCAACATCAACACAGATTGCCAGCTCTTCATCACAATGCTTCAAAATAGGTACACTATATTCATTTACTAATTTAGCTACCTTACAATTTCATTGCCGTCATTTTTTGACGGGCAATTCGCTAGTATCTTATAAGACTGAGGGCATCAGGGTATTGCACAGCTGGTGCCTTGGCATGCTACAGCCATGACAGTGCCCACTCAGGTGTAGTCTCTCAAGTTTTTGCTCACTTGTGCTATTACTAAGTAGAAATCTCCTCTAATCTTCCCCAAAGCCCCAAAGACAGGCTACAAATATATTTCCAGGCAAGTTTACTCTGCAAAGGAGAACCAGCAACTCCCATAATTAGCTATAGTCAGTAGGATGCTACTGATCTCTGTAGGCACAATGAGTAAGCACTGTGGCATTCAATATAACTGGTATATGATACAGAGGGAACCTAGATAATAAATGGGCACTAAAGCAGAGATTGAGAGAAACAATCCGGATTGCATTCCATAATCTGTCATGGCGTACACAATTTACCTGGCTCATTGTTTGACGTAGTATATATTGGTTTTACATAGAATTTATTGTCGCTCTTCATCCTTAACTGTTTTTGATATGATCTACGATATGACGCAATATATATAATAGATAATGTGATATTAAAAAAACTGTAGTCAACAGTTGTAGCCTATGAAGAACATTTATTAATGTCCAACAGATTTTAATGCATCCACCTTTTCCTAATCTAGAACAGAGCAGGTGTGTTACTGAGATAGCTCGTCTGCACACTAAATGGTGCCTCCAAATAAATACTACCACTTGCTTTTCCAAAATCTGAATAAGCCACATAGACATAACCAGAAGCATCTGCTTGTCATTGGTTTCTCTGGTAACAAATAAAGCAAGTGGCTGCAACTTTATATACATTTATACCAACCTGCTGTCTCTGGCATAGTTAATCCACTGAACCATTTCGCACGACGAGAAGTCTAAATTTCTGAGCATCTGGTCATCATTATATAGTAAAGTAAGCTCTAACGATCCTTATGTTGAGAATTTTAGAGAAAATATAAATCTAACAGGAAGTGTACTAGGACAAAAATAGACACATTATATTACGTTATTAAGAAAAACAGCCTAACTACAAATTCAGGCTCAAGCCAACGCAGAATTATAAAAAATAACTTTACAACAGTTCTTTCATTATTTTTACAAACATTATTATCTGATATGATTTTTTATTGCCTCGTAAAACCTACTTACAATAACAAAAGTGGAAAGTGAATTCTGTACTTACCCTGAATTAATATGAGCACTAGCTCAGGTATTACTGTCAGTAATGTCATTTCACAGGATAAACTGACACTTTGAATAAAATATTGGCTGTATTAATTGAATAAATAAACCTGTGCTCTCTTGTGGCGTTTAAGAGGGTACATTAAATCATAACAAAGCAAAATCTAGTTCTTGATGGAATACCACTGAGATTTTTGTTCCTGTCTGATGGAGTAATTCGATTTGCAGACTCTGTTGAAAAGCAGAAAACTAAAATGGAAGATTAAGTTTCTTTCTTGTGAATAACAATTAAAGCATGTGATATGTGCAGCAGTTCAGCCCCTTGGGTGTCAATGTCAAATGGCATCTCTAGTGGGAAGGTTTAAAATGCTACATAATTGTTCTTTTATTCTATCTACGGGAGAAACAATACAAAACACAGTGTCAAGATAAGAAGATAAAACAACCCTCATATTCCTGTAGGAAATCACCCTTTTCTATCTCTGCTTACAACATGTGAAGTAACTTGAATAATAGCTCGCAAAGGGCCTTTTCATGAGGAAAAACAGACATTAATTAGCTGCTTCACACTATATCAAGGCCAAAAAGCTATTTAGAGGCATAGGCATTATTTTGTATTTTATATTTTTCTACCATCACATCATGCCTGAGTAAACAATAACTACTGTAAATAAAATGCAGTGGATGTATTGCACAGTTAAGGGGCCATGGATTTTTTTCTGAAAAATTTTTTTTTTTTTTAATCTGTCACATTGATTCAAATGTTTGTCTGCTCTGGGGGCTTGCAACCTGTCAACCTTTGAAAAGTAATATAGATGTATAAGTGATGCTAGTTTGAGAAGGAGGTCTACAGTAAGTACTGTTCATTGCCTGTTAGTTTCAATGAAGTTTAAGTAGGATATATTAATATTTGTTCACTAGTAACTTGTCTGTCAAAAATGATGGTGTCATATGTTATGTTCAATTGTCTGTGCTGTCTCTGTGTGTGTGTGTCCTATGTCTCCCTCTGTCTCTCTCTGTGCACCCTCTCTGTCTCACTGCACTCTCTCTGTCTCAGTGCGCTGTCTCTCTCTGTGTCCTCTCTCTGTGCTCTGTGTTCTCTCTTTCTCTCACTCCCCCTTTCTCTCCCTCCCACTCTCTCCCCCTCCTTCTCTTTTCCTCACTGCTTCCCTCCCTCTCTTCCTACCTCATTCTCTCCCTCTCTCTGTCCCCTCCCTCTCCCTCCCTTTTTCTCCCCCCTGCCACGCATGTGCACAAACGTAGTGCCAGCTGATCAGTATGTAAGTAAAGCCTGCGCAGAATGCATTGTGGGGGTGTTACATCTTCTAACAGACGTCTCCAACTGCCTCTCTAGTATATCCTCTTGGATGTCCACCCACCATCTCAAACTCAACATGTCTATGACTGAACTCCTTATTTTCCCTCCCTCTCCCACAGCATCAGTTCCTCACATCTCTCTCACTGTCAACTCACTGACATCATCACCCCCACCTCCCAAGCCCGTTGTCTTGGGGTGCTACTGGACCCCGCCCTGTTTTTCATCCCTCACATACAGTCACTAACTAAATCTTGTCTTCTACCTCTAAAAAACATCTCCAGAATTCGACACATCTTACGCAAGACACAACCAAAATCCTAATACACTCTCTCATCATCTTTCGACTAGACTACTGCAACTCGCTTCTTGCTGGCCTACCAACCACCCGACTATCCCCACTTCAATCCGTTATGAATGCCTCTGCTAGGCTCCTCTTCTGTACACAACGTTCAGTGTCGGCATCACCTCGCTGTCAATCACTCCACTGGCTTCCCTTAGCCTCTAGAATAAAATATAAAATCATGAGCCTTACTTACAAAGCCCTCAACAATAGTGCACCCCCATATATCTCTGGTTTAATCTCCAAATACTCCCCCACCCGCCCTCTTCGTTCTGCTAATGACCTTCTTTTTTCTACAACTCTTGTCACCTCCTCTCGTTCTTGCCTTCAGTACTTTTCTTATGCTGCCCCTAATCTCTGTAACTCCTTGCCTTGCTCCACCAGAAAATCCTCCTGCCTCAAAACTTTGAAAACCTCTCTAAAAATGGATCTCTTTAAAGAAGCGTATCACCTAACAAACTCTCACCTCTCCCTCCTTTTACTACACATAATACCTTTAGGTTGAAAGTCTGCGAGTTTCAATCCTGCAAGTTGCTTTGGGAAAGCACCATGGACACTGGATTCGAGGCTCAAAGACATGGCCCTCCATGCTTTGCTATGTTTAATTTGAATTTATCTTTGTCTTGAACTTTCTTATGTACAGCGCTACGTAATATGTTGGAGCCTTATAAGTAAACAATAATAATAATAATAATATTATAGGTGATGCTTTTTTAAATGCATGAAAAGAAAACAACTGTCTCCACTGTCCCTTTAAGACATATTTATAATACAAATAAATATTTTATTGCTTTTAATATTTTATTTTTATTTTCTAGGTTTATAGATGCCAGGAACAGGCCAGGTAATTACAGCATATAGTGGATAGTGTTTTTAAAATGCCAATCACTATGCTCAAAATGCCAAATATCAGCAGTTAAATACTATAAACAATATATTTGTGTGATATTTTGTTATCGTGTAATTATTTGGCAAATTTAAAATATAGTAATATTATTATTGACTGTGTTTTAACTTTAATAATAGCTGTAAATGTCTGCAAATGTCATAAGCAATCTGTAATGTTTTGATATTATCATTAATGTATTTATCTCTGTATTACATTTAGTACTGTTGGTAAAAGTCACACTCCGTAAACTTACTTCCCGTATATTATCTTTAACAATCATCGTAAAACTTTTGCTGCCAAATAATTGTACATAATGAAACACACAAGTACAACTGGCCACTATTCCTATATAGACTTCTGACTTCCAGTTACTTATAAAGCTGTTTGCTCGGCACCCTGCCAGTAAATGTACATAATGTGCTCCTTTCAAATGTTTTTCAGTCTGTTGTAATTGTGCTTTCTGTAGGATACCATAAGTCATGAATGAAAAGTGGATTGTCAAAAAAAGATTTAGATCTCATGAATGTCCTAAATAATGTGTATTGTCAAATTGTCAAATATTACATATCTCAAATAGGATTAGAACAAAGATAAGGACTAATCTAACTTCCTTATGCCTTATATAGTAAAATACATAAAACAATGAATTAATCTCATCCCATCATAAGGAATATATGTGGTAGGAAGGTAAAGATTGGAGAGCAAAACTTATGTATATGTCTCTATGAAATGTACATTATGCTTGTTTGAGCAAACATGTATCTAAAAGAAGTTTACATTTTTTTCCTGCTCTGTGTATGTCTTCTGTTACATCACTGTATGGAGTAATTATGTTTGTGTATGGAGCCCTCTCATACTCACATACCCTTGTTTCTCCTCTCCCCCATGCACAATGAGGAATCACTGTGGCATTCAATATGACTGATATATGATACAGATGGAACTTAGATAATCGATGGGCATTAAAGCACATATCCTCGTTTCTCCTCCCCCCCCCCCCCCATGCACTTCCTTCACATCCTCCATCCTTGCCTATTTTCAGCCTAACCACACAACTGTGCGTGAATATCTACATATTGGTGTAGGTGTGTGTATGTCCCCTTCTGGATCGCTATCTTGTTGTGGTGAAGGGGTTTGTGTACCTCAATGAAGCTGAGAGCTATACAATGTAGGGTCGCCCAAGGTGGGCAGGTCATAGCAGAGAGGTCAGACAAATCTCAGTCCACTGGAGAAAGAACTGGCAACCCACTCCAGTATCTTTGCCACGATAATCTTATGGTTAAGCACGACCAGAGACACAACAATTGTGTTTGGCGTGCTGCCGTCCATAGGATCGCAAGTGTCAGGTATGACTGAACGACACAACAACAAATATGTATGTTTGTATGTGATGAAAAAAGATAAAGGGAATCAGAATTCTAAAGCTCAGCCGATTTGGGGCTGATGTTGCAGCAGAAAATAAATATACCAAATTGGATAGAGCCCTCAGAAGTCTCATGGTCTTATTTGCCTTGTACTAATAGATCTAAATCATTCACATTTATTTCTAACTTGCCAACATATTCCGTAGCGCAATACAGGGTTAAAGGTATATATAAGTTTCCTTGGTTACAAATATTTGGTAAGAAACAGCCAGTGATTATCAGAAAAATATGTAGAAAAGTTCAGTGTACTTACAAAGTTATATGCAGGAAACTAAAATCCAGCTTTGCACACCCACATGGAGCTTAACCAAGTACACAGAGGAGAAGCAGCCATTTATTTTTGACTTTTCTGGTAGAGAGACTTTACAGCACAGCCTGGAACCCCAAAGCTTGATACAAATGGATCAGCTGCATGGGCTACCACCTGATTGGCCAAAACAAATTATGATTTTTTTGCTAATTTAGCCTGGGTTTCAAGAGAGTGTTTACTCTAATTTTCCCCTGTGAGAAATTACAAGACATTTTGCTAACTTCAAGGTAAGTTTTTAAATGTTTATTTTGGTATTTTTTTATGCAAAAATTGTTTCATACACTACTGATTATCCTCTATCAGATGCACTCATAATCCAGGAAACTTAGATATGCCTTTAAGTACAAGTCAAAAATAATTTTAACTCATTGCAAAAGAATGGAGGGCCCTGTCTTTGAGCTTAAAATCAAGCATACATAGCTCTTTCCTAAAGCACCTTGCAAGACTGAAAACTTGCAAACTTACAATCTAAACCCTAGAAAGGAATATAAATATAGTTTGCCATTCAAACTTTATTTGTTAACCTGCTAGGAAGATGTCCTGAAAGCTTGCTGGTCATTAAAACTACCATCTTTATATAACTTTTGTTATTTTTTTTCATTATGTGTGCACCAAAAGTATTTATTTTGTAGTTATTTTGTCCCTTCTATCGACATATGTAACATAATTGTCTTTGCAAATAACATAGTTCAGTAGTCTCTTAAAGTAGTGTAAACTATGTACTGGGTGCTCATAACTTTCTAGTCAGAAAATATGCCACTGCTGGGTAATGTGCTGTAGTGATGCTCCCTCAAGTTTCTTCATTAAAGTGGGGAAACATGTCCCTCTTCAACGGCACACAGTTAAACTAGCAGATCACTCTCATAAAACACTTACATTTTTCTCTTACTCATTTACCTTGGGAACAAAGCAAAGGTCCTAATAATTGTAGAAAAGAAAATGTTATTGTTCTTAAATAAAATCTTATAGGACATATTCTGATGTACCCCAACTGTGCATGATCCTCCTATGAATCTCCCTACACTGTGATCATTTTTATAAATACATTGTTTATTGAGAATATATAAATGTGTAAGGTGTGATAGCTGTACAATAATATAGAATGGAATGTACAACGAAATTGTGACAGGGGACTCCAGACGTGGACCCCTTGGTCACTGTGCCATAGGGAGTACAGCTTCACCTCACTGACGAGGTCGAAACGTATGTCTGGGATTTTCGGATTCTCCTGTTCAGGGTAGAATTGCCTGGTATTTCGGGGGTTGGATCACTTTAGTGAGTGGGACCAGACTAATATACTATAGGATATTTCTCCCTGGGAAGTCCACAAGTGAGCTAAAAGAGGTTGCTCTCAGAGTGGGTTATCATGTCCATAGAAGTAACCTATTAAGGTTTTTCCGTTCTCTGATTGAGAACCTCTAATATGAAATTATGGTGAAATCATGGTGATATCGTAGCAGCACACTTCCGAGGGGTAAATTGAGGTACTAGACCAACCCAGGTTAAAGTGCATATTAGATTGCTTCTTGTTACTGTTAATATACTGCAAGGAGGAGAAGATAATTTAAAAGTATTAGAAAAAGTTCTGAAATGATTTATCTTTGTCTCATTTTTTTACCGCACAGAAACCTGACATTTTAACAGGGGTGTGTAGACTTTTTATATCCACTGTAGGTTGTTGTAATATTATGTGGATGTTTGGTATCAAACTGCTGGTCTGTCCACAATGAAGCTAAAACACTATAGGAATGGGGTCCCAGGGACAAGGGGAACCAGAGTGAGAAGTGCTGGACATAAGGGGCCTCTCAGCAGAGAAATAATTTGCCAACACATGCATATTACCCTAGAAGATCAGATGAAAGGGACTGGAGCTTGACAAGACAAGCAGGTTGTATAAGCAAATAATATAGAGTGTCTCCAGTATTGTTCTACTTGGAGTACCACTGGAACATCAACAACTTAGAATAAGATAACTTGCCCTGATAATTAGCTTACTGCACTGCCTATGGCCAGACAACTGTATACATGTGACAGTCTAAATAAAGCTGTGGAAGTTGTGTCTGGACTTACATATTCAAAGTGTGAGTGTCAGTCTGCAAATTAATCCTAATTCTAAGGGATTGTATGGTGTATCCAGTGGTGGAGGATGGTCACAGTCAGTGGCTATTGTATTCCTGATATACTGGTCTGTTGAAGCAAGCTCCTGGGGTGTTTTACTTGGTTCTGGTCTATCTTCTGCTATAAGAGGTGTAAAAGGACCGCACAATTCTGCTGGGTAGATTTGAACCAGGTTCTTACCAAGCCCAATTGAAGTAGCAGATCGGGATAAATAATTATGACCGTTGTGAAGTAATTTGGTAATCTGTTCTGGGACAGAATCTGATTGTATACATTAAACAAAGATAAATATATTTTTGTCTTTTAGGATTTTATAATATGCTGGAAGAAGCCCTTCAAACATATATGATTTCAAATACACAGGAAGCTTCTATGTGACCATTGCTTTTCATAGGAGTAATAGAAAATGCATTAGTTTATAAGGACACACTCTTTTGAGAAAGTAGCAGATGAAAACAGCAAATAAACTGTTTATTAACATTTTAGCCAATATCATTTACCATTTAGAACAAATTTGACTACAGTGGCCCTTTAGCCACTAGAGAAGTGTACACACTGCACCAGACTGCTTCCAGGTAATGCCTTTCAATTAATTTAATTAACAAAGTTTTAAATCATGACACTTAATATATACAAAAAAAGGTTTACTTTATTTTTGCACTTAGCTGGAAAATATTATTTAGGGGAATAACTTCTGCAATCAAGTTACACATTTTTGAAACCAAACTTGCCTTTAAGTCAATTCAAACATGAACAGATTATACTTTACACATTTGGAACCCATTCTATTTATGTTTACTACAAGCCGTTCATGAGAAATCATACTAAATCCCCCAATGTTTACATCTAAAACCAAATGTACTGATGTCAAAGACTTTACTTCATACATTTTTGTCAAACTGTATATTACTTTCATTTATTTACCATAAAATGTGCTAAAAGAATTACAGAGCATGCCAACTAAAACAATCTGCAAGGCCTAGTGTTTTTAGAGATGAATAATTGTTCCTTCAGGAAAAAATAAAACAATTAAAATGAGTTTATGGGAGTAGAACTAAAATGTCATTTCTGATTCTTCTGAAAAAGTATAAATAGGATTAACTTGTAAAGCTATGTTTAGCTTTAGGCCAGTTCAAAGAATTGTTATCAACTGTTGCATATGGCTGTGCCAGAGATAATTTCTGTAATATTTACTTTATTACTTTTCACAGTTGCTTGGATATATACTTTGGTTTGCTTAGTTACTGCTAAAAATGTTTCTTTGCTAAAATGTATCTAATGCCATTGGATTCATGTTACCCTTTCTTTTCTGGTTACAGAATGTTATTTAGCATATTTAGTGGTTAAGATGTGGTTACAATCAAAGGCGTAGGAACTGGGGGGACAAATCCACCCCCCCCCCCCCCATATTAAATTAAATAGGAGCACAAAAAATAGCATAATTAAACTTAATAAAACAATACCAGATTTGGCCACTATGGAGCAGTATGTCTTTCCCAAGAAAGCTTTGACCCAGAATTTATTATATATATATATATATATATATATATATATATATATAGTAATTTGGTAATTATTAATCTATAAATATATATAGATTAATAATGAGTATTGCAATATAATTTGATACCTTTTGTATTGTTGTATTGGACAAAAGTCTTATCTATAATGACGAGCTTTCAAGAGGTTCAACCTGTTAGTGTTGTTTGAGACTTGATAAAGAGAGGTTTAACCTCTCGAAAGCTCATCATTATAAATAAGACGTTTGTCCAATACAAAAGGTATCAAATTATATTGCAATACTCATTATTAATCTATATATATGTATATATATATATATATATATATATATATATAGATTAATAATTACTAAATTACTAGATTACTGCTTCACTCTTAAATATATATATATATATATATATATATATATATATATAATTTTTATTTATATTGGTGGTGGGCAGGGACATTGAGAATTTAAAAAGAAATGAAAAAGCCCTTGCTTCCATTCCTGAGAGTTAAATTAACCCCCGCCCCCAGATATTTTTGGGCTCCTATACCCATGGTTACAGTGTAGAAAATTGGTGGATTAAAAGAAGAAGAAAATGTCAATTCACCAGAAAAGTAGTATAACTGATTATTTTTCTAATATATATAGGGCCCTATTGTATTACACAAATCGTAAATTTATACACACTTAAAATCACTCTTAATATTGCCACATATTCTAGCGTATACTCGCAATACGTCTCACAAGGGCATTTTCAAACATTTATTAGAGCTGTAGCAGCAATTAATCACACAATACTGTACTTTAAAAGCATGGAAAGGCATGGAAGTACATTCAAATGAATTGCAAAACAGTCTCAAACCCACAGATATGGAATTAAAAAATATTATTTTTAACTGTTATTTCTGAGTAATATCGATCCCGGGACTCATGGGGTTAATAAATATCATGAAACCCACATGGACTAAAACAGATGATCTAATGCGTTCTATAGATTTCTAGAGTGCTTGATTGCGAGCCTGATCTGCAAATATTACTTATTGCCACTAATTTGTAGACCCAAATTACGTCTAACTTCCATGTTTTACTGACGTCATGACTCATTTACTATTGGCTATGTAAGGAGCAAATTATGGGCTTGCTTAAATATTGTCAGATCATATGATCCCGCCCCCTGAAATCCTACTTTAAAAGGCAGGGTTTACGAGTTTAGGCTTAAGGAGGTAAATGGCAGGCTTGAGTCATCTAAACATTTAGAGAAAAAATACCTGCAGTCAAAAAAACAAGATTGAGGCATTTGCGGGCTTCTAATAGATTAGGGCTCACATTTGTTAAATGCACTTCAAAAAATTCAAGGTACAATGTTGAAATGTAACCATTTGTATGTTATTTCTATATCACAGCCACTGAGTGTAGGTCTTAGTAGCTTACAGCTTTATTCAATTTGAGACAAGTAAACTACTGACTAACATTATTTCCACTGCAGGAGCTTTTTTGCAGTAATTTTACACAGGTATTCAACGAGGCGAGCAGTTAAGGCACGCAGGACTTAGGCTGCAATAAGCGCAGAAGGTGCTCATTGCATTGCAAGCCTCCCAAAGCGAGGCAAGCAGTTGAGGAACGCGGGACTTATGACCCTTACGACTTAGAACCAAAACCAGTGCATGCACTGTGCTGCCTCACAAAATTACGAACGGCCCTGGAAAGACATGAAAAAAAAAAACAAATATGCCTCAAATTAACTTACACACAGCACAGTGGGAGAGGCAGGAAGCCTGTGAGTCAGGTTGCAAGTTAATTTGATGCATATTTGCCTTTTTTTCACAATTGAAAATCACCTAAGCAAGAAAAAAAATGGCTGCAGAAAATACGGCAAACAACGAAAACGACGCCCAAGGAAATAAAACTAGCGCGAAGGACATAAAACTAGCCCGCAGGACGTAAAAAACAGCCCTAAGCAGTAACACTTACTGAAAGCCAGTAACACTTAATCCAAACCACTAACATTTAACAAGGCAGTAACACAACCCAAGACAGTAACACTCAAGCGCGAGGCCTATAAACTACACTGGGGGAGAGGCTTGCAATGAGCGCTGAAGGAGTTCATTGCAAGCCATACGATGAGCACTGAAGGAGCTCAGAGGGCCCATAGTCTTGCATTGTGTGGCAAACAGCATTGCTAGCCGTACAATTTTACTCCTGTCATTTTTGACTGGCAATTTCCTAGTAAGTAATATCACTGAGCACACCAGCAACACATAAAAGGCCAACCCTTGTAATTAAAATTACACGGTTCAGGATTACGAGTAAGGCACCATGGTACTTCATGGGTTAATGTTAGGTTACCATGGGTGTTAAATTAGGGATCATGAGGGTCCTTTAAGGATTAATTTTAGCTTATCATGGGTGTCTAGATAGACCCCCATGGTAGCTAGGGGTTTATAGGAATACCATGGGGTCTGTATAGAGCCCCATTGTATCTTAGGGATCAATTGGACCCCCATGGTATGTTGTTAATAAATTAGAAGATTACATAAGGACCTCTGTGGCAGGGGTTAATTTTTTATATGCCACAAGGGGCCTTCTAAGGACCTCCCAGGCAGGAGTTAATAAAATAGGTGCTGAAAGGTCCTTAATGGCAAGGGTTAATCGTTTGATGCCGGGGTCAAATGTATGTTACTGTATGGCATCAGGGTTAACTGAATGTGCCACAGGGCTCTGTTAGACACCCCCATTGGAGATGTTAACATTGTGGTGCCACCAGGTCTTTAAGGACCCCCGTTGCACGGGGTTAATATTTTAGATGACATGGAGGTCTCAATGGACTCCCATGGTAATGTAGGTGGGTGATAGGGGTGATCGGGGAACAAGGGATTTAAGTTTGAGCTGGGAGGGGAGTGATGAGGAGTGATCGGGGAGGGGGGAAAGCGCATAAACATTTTCATGCGTTTGTGGTGCTCTATAGTACTCACAAATTCATATAGCCCAAATCAGGACAAATAAGTAATTTTGAGTACCGTATATACTCGAGTATAAGCCGAGTTTTTAAGCCCTTTTTTTAAGGCTAAAAAGGGCTCCCTCGGCTTATACTCGAGTCACTCTCCCTACCGTGTCTCTCTAACCCCCCTGTGTCTCTCTAACCCCCCTATGTCTCTCTAACCCCCGTGTCTCTCTAACCCCGTGTCTCTTTCCCTCCCCCCTCCTCATCCTCAACCCCCCTCCTCATTCTAAACCCCCCACCTCATTCTAAACCCCCCTCTTCATTTTACCCCTCTAAATACCTCCCCCTCTCCCTTTCCCCTCACTTACCTCCATCTGCAGCTGCTCCTCCGGCCTCCGCTCCTTCCTGCGTCTGCACCCAGTATATGTTAATGACGTGACGTCACATGCGTGCCACGTCATTAGCATTAGCCGGGTCAAGACGCAGGAAGGAGCGTGGAGGCCGTAGGAGAAGCTGCATATGGAGGCAAGTGAGGGGAAAGGGAGAGGGGGAGGTATTTAGAGGGGTAAAGTGAAGAGGGGGGTTTAGGTTGAGGAGGGGTATGGAAGGGGAAGTGAGAGGAAAGGGAGAGGGGGAGGTATTTAGAGGGGTAAAGTGAGGATGGGGGTGTAGGATGAGGAGGGGTAAAGTGAGGAGGGTGTTTTAGGATGGCCGGGGGGGGATTATGATGAGGATGGGGGTTTAGGATGGGGGGTTGAGGATGAGGATGGGGGGGGGTTGAGGATGAGGATGGGGGGTTGAGGAGGGGGGTTAAGGTTGAGGAGGGAAGTTGAGGATGAGGAGGGAGGTTGAGGATGAGGAGGGAGGATGAGGATGAGGAGGGAGGATGAGGAGGGAGGATGAGGAGGGAGGTTGAGGATGAGGAGGGGGGTTGAGGTTGAGGAGGGAGGTTGAGGAGGGGGTTGAGGATGAGGAGGTGGGTTGAGGCAGGGGGGGTTGAGGTTGAGGATGGGGGTTGAGGCGGGGGGTTAAGGTTGAGGAGGGAGGTTGAGGAGGGGTTTTAGAATGAGGAGGGGGTTGGGGTTGAGGAGGGAGGTTGAAGAGGGGGTTGAGGATGAGGAGGGGGGTTGAGGAGGGGGTTGAGGATGGGGGGGTTGAGGATGAGGATTAGGGTTGAGGATGGGGGGGTTGAGGTTGAGGAGGGAGGTTGAGGAGGGGGTTTGAGGATGAGGAGGGGGGTTGAGGAGGGAGGTTGAGGATGAGGAGGGAGGATGAGGAGGGAGGATGAGGTGGGAGGATGAGGAGGGGGGTTGAGATTGAGGAGGTAGGTTGAGGAGGGGGTTGAGGTTGAGGAGGGGGTTGAGGATGAGGAGGGAGGTTGAGAATGAGGAGGGGAGTTGAGGAGGGAGGTTGAGAATGAGGAGGGGGTTGAGGAGGGAGGTTGAGAATGAGGGGGAGTTGAGGAGGGAGGTTGAGAATGAGGAGGGGGGTTGATGAGGGTGATAAGGGAGGGGGGAAGAGACACAGGGAAGGGAGAGGGGGAAGAGACACAGGGAATGGAGAGGGGGGAAGAGACACAGGGAAGGGAGAGGGGGGAAGAGACACAGGGGAGGGAGAGGGGAGAAGAGACACACGAGGGGGGACACAAGAAAAGGGCACACAAGAGGGGGACACAGAGGGCACAAGAGGGACACAAGGGGGCAGCACATTTCCCCTCGGCTTATACTCGAGTCACTCATTTTTCCCAGTATTTTGTGGTAAAATAGGTGCCTCGGCTTATACTCGGGTCGGCTTATACTCAAGTACATACAGTAATTATGAATTTAATAGATTTTTTTAAGCAAAAGGAACTCATAATATTCCTGATGTGTGGAAATCAATGTGGAAGCACTTTTTGCTTATGTAGACAAAATGGGGAATAGAATAAGGCTCTTATTTTTCAATGTTCTATATAGAGATCTATTTGCTATTGCCAATATTCATTTTAAAACTAGAGGTGATCTCTTAAATCACTATATTAATTACATAACAGTGGATGATTGCAATTAAACACTATACTTATAGATTAAAATATTAAAATGAGGAAGCTATAAATTATCACAGTAAAAATGTTGCCATGTAGAAATAAGACTAGAATATTAATCTACTGTTAACACATTTCTACATTGTTACACTTAAAATGTTTCCTTTTTATCCAACATCGGCATAGGCATTTAATAAAATGGATAGCAGTGTCACCTTAATTTAAATGAACACAACAAAGGCCTAAATTATGGTAGAAATGAATATTTTACCTACAAATCAACACATATGATTATGATGATTCATTTATTTTAGTGTAAAATAACAGAGCTTGAGAGATAGCATATTTTGGCAAAAAGTATCTTTCACAATTCCTAATCCTGCCTCTCTAGCATATTGTGTTTGTGTCTTTTAGTTGTGTCCGACTCTCCTTGACCTCATGGACCGCAACACACCATGCTGATTCACTTGGTATTCATGGCAGAGATACTGGAGTTGGTTGCCAGTTCCTTCTCCAAAGGGACACAGCACTCAGTTCCTTCTCCAAAGAGCCACAGCATCCAAGTACCGACCAGGTCCAACCCTGTATGGCTTCAGGGTGGTGTGACCTCTTGATTCCCTTACTGGAATTAAACTCAGGTCACAGCACTGAATCCTAACCACTGGGCCACCAGGGAACCCTCTAGCATATTACAGGACATTAATTAACACTGATAATGAATTAGCAGGAAGAGCATGCTCAGCTGGCTCAAAATTAGTAACCACAGAGGCTTTAACACATAAAACATTTGTGATTCTTATGATTTCATTAACTGAGCATGCACATCCTGTTAATCACACCCCACTGAATACTCTGAAAGCAGAGTTGTATGGTTTTATCATTTAGCAACTAACATTTGCTATATTAATGAAGACCAAATAGATTTTTAAATTATTCCAATTTCACAAATATTTTGTAATTCACAAAAAATATTTCTAAGTAAACCTGTGAAAAGAATAGCCTGCTTGTAATGATTATGGAAACCGGTACCTAACTAGAATCACAGGGTGAGGTTTGATGTGACTGTGAGTAAGAGCAGGAAGTGATTGAGATACTCATCCCAAAGGTGCTCTTTAGAAATGGCCATCACAATCACCAGTTGCTAGGGACTACAGTAATATTTCATTCAGGGTTAAAGCAGTATATATTGCAATTGGAAGCAGCAACAAACAATATGGCCTAGTTTACAGAAACTTACTCTTTATAGTATGTTGATTTGATCAGTCTCAATAAATGTGATATCTTTGTCATCACATATATAGTTGTGAGCATACGAGTTGTTGCTAACGCTTGCGGGCACAGCGAGCCGCGGCCCTCGCATAGCGAGGTCCACGGGCGAGGGCCTCAGTTGCTGGCATGGAGCGCCTTCGGCGCTCCATGCCAGCAACTGCGACCCTCGCAAACTTTACGTTGTAACGCAAACAACACGACACAGCAACTTCGACTCTTGCAAACTTTACGTTGCAACGCAAACAACACGACACACCAACTGCGACCCTTGTAAACTTTACCTCGCAACGCAAACAACATACAAGACACGTTACCACTCATTACGACCTCGCAAAAATCGGCCGCAACTCGCGAACATGAAAAAATTCTAAACACAATAAATACACACAACACATACATAAAAAGCTTACCTACAGCAAGAGGGAGCATCCAGGACCTCAAAAAAGCAACTTACACCTTCATTTAACTAAAAATAAAAGAGTTTAGACACTAAAAAATTCTCTAAGCGAGAGAAAAAGTGGCCGCCGAACAAAACGAAAATGAGGCTACAGCACTCTAAACAAGCAAAACACCACAAGAAACTCGCAAAACACCACAAAAGACCTACGAATATTCCGCTAAGACGCATACCACACATTACCCGCCATTTTACGACAATGCGGAAGTACACAACTACGCTAACGGTTTGGTCTTGCGCACGCACACTATTACACTGCACACATTCAGCACACTTACACAGCAGCTCCACACCACTAATGCTGCAGCAACATCAGAACAGATTGCCAGCTCTTCAACACAATGCTTCAAAATAGGTAAAGTATATTCATTTATTAATGTATTATAGATTTCATTATTATACACCAAACAGCATTAGCTAACTTACAATTTCATTGCCGTCATTTTTTGACGGGCAATTCTCTAGTAAAAAATATAAAGGTTTAAAATACAGTGCACATACAATAACACAATGACAAGAACCATCAACAAGTGTGTGTAGTAAAACTCTGCTTCAGTAAAATATGTATTTGTTCATTTTAAAAGGTAAAGGAACATAAGACACAGAGGTCAGTAACACCACGTGTTTTGTGCAAAGTACCCCTAATAGGATTTATAAATATAAATATACAGTTGTGTGCGGTTAACTGATACAAGAGAAGAGAAGACCCCTTTTTGGCAACTTAAGTGCAAAACATTAAGTTAAACAATAAATAAAAAAACACTGCACAATGAAGAAAAATATTTGCAGCCTTATTTAATTGCAATTTGGCCAATTGAATAGGGCTCTATATAAGCACAGAGCATATTTTTTACAGAAGTTTTTAGTTAGTGAAGACCTTGCTTTTGGATAGAAGTTCACTAACTAAAAACTTCTGTAAAAAATATGCTCTGTGCTTATATAGAGCCCTATTCAATTGGCCGAATGGCAATTTGATAAGGATGTTGTTCTTTAAGTTTGACTCAGAGCATAATTAATCAAGAAAAAGTCATATATTAGGATCCTAATTAGAAAAAATAAATAAATGTTGATGCCTCTGAAAGACCCCTGAGAGATGATCCATTATTCATTGGTGGAAGTTGAGTGTGTAAGATAGGCACTTACATTTCTAGAGAGCTACTGATGCAGGGAATAATGCAAGAGCCCTGCTTCTGGGCCAGGAAGGGGGAAAGGATGTTGTGTATATTTACATTTTTCTGCTCCCTCATTCCCCACCCCTCTCTACACAAAATGGATTCCTGTACTTATAAACAGAGTCTTCAAAAATTCTGACTTTCCCCCAAAATGCTTCATGCCTGTGGCTTACACAGCTGATGAACTTGTTTGTTTGGTACCAGCGGAGGAGCTAGTGCATGTAGGGCACCACTGCAAAAAAAAAAAATTACCCCCCCCCGCACACACATACATATTGAAGATTGAAGTAACCGTGGATGTCCAGTAATACCTTTTATTGGATAAACATTTTATATATAGTGACAAGCTTTTGAGAGGTTGGACCTCTCTTGAACACACAGTGTATACAGTACCTATGCTGATTAGTTCTACAATTACATATAAGAGTTGTCAAACTGCGATTCATCGTCACGCTTGCGAAAAAACGCAGTTTGACAACTACAATTGCCGTGCATGTGCATTGTAAGCGTAAGCAGCGCATGCGCATTGCGATGAGGCGCCAAAACGAGCGTCTGTCAGCGCGCGCGCGGAAGAGGAAAACAGACGGGAGGAAGAGACACACAGGGAAGGAGTGGGGAGACATAGAGGGGGGGGGGGACACAGGGAAGAAGGGGGGAGACACAGAGGAGGGGGTGAGAGACACAGGGGAGGGAGAGGAGGGGGAAGAGACACAGAGGAGGAGGGAAAGACAGGGGAGGGAAATGGGGGGGAAGAGACATGGGGGAAAGAGAAATGTGGGGAAAGAGACACATGGGAGGATGGGGGGGAGAGACACAGGGAAGGGAGGGGGGAAGAGACACAGGGGAGGGAGAGGGGGGAGAGAGACACAGGGGAGGGAGAGGGGGGACACGGGGGGGGGACACAAGGGAGGGAGAGGAGGGGGAAAGGAGACACAAGGGAGGAAGAGGAGGGGGAAATGAGACATAAGGGAGGAAGTAGACAGAGGGAGAGACTCGCATTGAGTGCCGAAGGCGCTCATCGCGAGGCCAGTAAAGTAGAGGGGGGGAGAGGCTCGCAATGAGCGCATCCCGTCAAGTAGAGGAGTTGAGAGGCTCACAATGAGCGCCTATGCTGCATCATTCACTCCCTGCAGTTGCCATACCTGTTATGACCTAAACAACAATGTGAGCACGCTGCTAGTGATGTCACTGGGTCCTGGCCAATCAACCCAGCGCATGTCACAAATGCACCCCTTATTCCTACCTGGCCCATGACCATTCCTGGCTAGCTGGGGCAGTGAAGTGGTTGGACCTGTATTAGGTTTGCAGCCCAGAGGGTTTCCATATACACCGACCTCAGAAAACATCAGCAATAGTAACAGCAGCAGGCCAGCAAGGGGAGCAGCAAACAGAGAGACAAGATCATATGGGAGTCAGCAACGTCATCAGAAACTGCAGCTGCACTACAGGCTAGAAGTCAGCACACACTATTACTTAACTAACAGGAGAAGCTCACAAGTGCTGCACACTGCTCTGGCCCGTCCCCACCCCCCAGAGCAGGGCGCCGGCAGTAGTTCTGCCTTTGTTTGGTGCATACTTGACAAACAAGTGTCTTTTCTTTACCTCCTGTAGTTCTTTAATATAGTAAATATGTATGTCATACAGAGATTGAAGTATGTTATATGTAGAGTTGAAAATTACAGTATATGCAAATAACGATTTTATTGAACTTTCATATAATTATCCAAATTTGTAGTTTCATCCAGAATTAGGATGAATAGCAAACATTTTCAGTGTGCATTTAAGCAATATTAGAATATCATTTTTGATGTTAGAGCTTATTATTGCATGTTTACATTTCACCTGACCTGGACATTATAATAAATCACACTCTGCATCCTGGTTTCCAGCAAAACTGCCACAAATCCCTTTGTAATTATCAGCATGTATTTCCCCCTCTGCTTTGGAGAGCTCTGTAGAGAACCTGCCACAATATACAATGTTTCAGACATTCTCAGGGTTGGCAGTAGCATAATCTAGTTTTTATTTCCAAAAGGTACTAAGGCACTAAGGTAGGAATAAGCGTCTGGTTCATGAGAGATTGTGAATAATGTTATGTAAAATGAAGGCAAGAGATTGCGATTAAATTTACCACATCTTTATATTCTTTCCGTTATCTACATAATCCAACCATTTTTGTAATCGAATTGTTTTAAATATTTGTATTTAACAGAGACATTGAGCTGGTGTCTGCACCACCAGCATCTTTTCAATGGAATATGTATATTCTCTCACTATAAGATTGAGATTTAATTAGATATTCTTTGATATGTCGAAGCATAAGATACTGCTAGTTTTACATGTTTTTTTTTGTTAATTATCATATGTAGAAAATATATCACATATTTAAAATATTTCACTCTTACAAATAAAACCCTACTGATTAGATCTCAATATGATTTTTTGTTATCTTATTGTAAGTTTAGTACCATTTATATTCTTGTTTTAAATTGATGTTATTTTATGCAATTGTATAGTATGTGAAGTTGTTGTTTTTTAATAATGGAATAGAATATACTGACATTTAAAACTTGAGTTTTTATTTTTTTTTCTTTGATACCCTATATGACTACTATGTACTATGCTTATTTTTCTAATGTGTAAACATCCTGTCTAAAATAAATAAGAATATAAATGAGCTTGAGGCATTTTTTTAGTGAATATATTATATTATTTTAATAAAAAAACATGGCCTTAACATGTAAAGCCCTCAACCCCTTATCTCTGCTTTAATCTCAAAATACCGCCGTAACCACCCTCTGCTAATGACCTTTGTTATTCCTCCTCTCTTATCACCTCCTCTCATTACTGCCTTCAGGACTTTTCTTGTGCTGCCACTATTCTCTGGAACTCCTTGCCTTGCTCCACTAGACTATCCTCCTGCCTCAAAACCTTCAAAAACTCACTAAAACACATCTATTTAAATAAGCTTATCACCTTCAGCCTTAATATGCACAACTGCATACTTTACATATATAGTATTAAATCACTCACACCCACAATCTACAGTGTAATACACAGACACCTCCACTTGCCTTCACACTGCCATATTGAATCTATCACTCTCCTGTATCACACCCAGCCCCCTTTGATTGTAAGTTTGCAAGTTTTCAGTCTTGTAAGGTGTTTTGGAAACAAGCACTCTGTAGGTTTGATTTTAAGCTCCAAGACAGGGCCCTCTGTTCTTTTGCATTGTGTTTTGCCTTGTATTTATCCCATATATAGAGCTACAGGATATGCTGGCTCCTAACAAATAAAGAATAGTTACAATAACAATAATAATAGTGCACATTTTGCACCTTTTCCAGTCATATTATCATTTCATTTTTGAGGGTATTTTTACATAAAATTTTCAGCTATAGTTATATGTATATTATAAAATTACTTTACCTTTGCAGCTGCTTGTGTCGTTAATCTTTCTGTTCCTGATGCAAAAACAGAAGATGTTTGTTTCTTGTATGGTTCTACAATTCTGTCCATAACCTAAAAAACAATAAATATAAAAAAATAACAAATGTTTAGACATGCTAATTTTCACATACAGAAAGGCTAAAACATGTGAATGTGTTACTGCCTTATTATATGGTTCTCCGCCAAAAACCCTTTTCAGCTAATAACCTATATCATATCACATATTATAATTGTCAAACTGTGAGTCGTTGTCACGCTTTGCGAGCTTGCAGAACTGCAGTTCGGGCCACAAATGCAGACCTCGCGATGCGAGGGCCCCATTTGCGGAGGTGGAGGCTCCAACGTCAGCTGCAATGAGCTGAAGGCTCATTGCAGGCCACAAATGTGGACCTTCGCAAAGCGAGAGTCCGCATTTGCGGAGGTGGAGGCTCTACGGCGCCTCATTTGCGGAGGGGGACATAAACTACAATGAGCCGAAGGCTCACTACAGGCCGCAAATTCGGACGACGCAAAGCGAGTGTCCGCATTTGCGGAGGTGGAGGCTCTACCGCGCCTCATTTGCGGAGGGGGACATAAACTACAATGAGCCGAAGGCTCACTACAGGCCGCAAATTGGGACGACGCAAAGCGAGTGTCCGCATTTGCGGAGGTGGAGGCTCTACCGCGCCTCATTTGCGGAGGGGGACATAAACTACAATGAGCCGAAGGCTCACTACAGGCCGCAAATTCGGACGACGCAAAGCGAGTGTCCGCATTTGCGGAGGTGGAGGCTCTACGGCGCCTCACTCTGTTAAAAAACCCCATAGATAAGCAGGACTAAAAAAAAATACAAGCCGCAAGATATAGGTCGCAAAAACGCAGCAAAATAACAAAAAAACATTTTAAAGAAATCACACAGAGCACGGGGGGACAGCCAGGATGTCTGGGAGCGAGGTTGCACGCAAATTTAAGTCAATTGTAAGCATTTTCGGCACTTGAAAATCTGCTAAGCAAGAAAAAAAATGGCGGCTGAATAATATTAAAACGAGGCAACACGACCCCTAACCACACAAAACAACGCCAAGCACATAAGACTTTTACCCAGGAACGTACAAGGTACAAAATACACTATTAGGTAGGACGGAAAATGATCCACACCAGCGTAACACATAGACAATCGCCCCCATTTTACAACACTAACTTGCAACTATTGACATTACCATTCTAAATGGGCGATTTACACAACTAAATAAACAGTTTGGCCTCGTGCACGCAGCCTATTTACACTGCACACTTGACACATTGCTGACCCTTACACCTCAGTTTAGAAACAGTCCAAATGTACATTGTAAGCTGCAGGAAAATCAAAACAGATTGTTAGCTCTTCAGGATATTGATTGCTGGATATAATAATTACAAATAGGTAAAGTATATTAATTTATTATTTTATTAATTAATTTATTATCATTAAAATATATATAAAAAAATAAGCAGGGAAGAGGATTGCAATAAGCGCCAAAGGCGCTCAGCGAGGAGCTCACAATGAGCGCCGAGGGTGCTCAAAAGAGCAAAAGTACACGAGGTGAGAGGCTTCCAATGAGCTTCCAAAAGCCTTACTTTGTGTGGCAAACAGCATTACCTGTCTTACAATTTTCTTGCCGTCATTTTTGACGGGCAAGTCGCAAATATTGTATTATAATTATTATTTGTGGACCACCATAAACACTCTGCAGAACTGTACAAACAGATACAATTAGAACATAAAAGTCTTATGTAGGGTAAATCAATGCAGAAGAACTGAATTAAAAATGTAAGAGTCTTTGGCCTCTTGTAATTAATAAATCTTGTTCATTCCAGTATTCTGAGATCTTGTAGAAAATGGAGGTTAGTTATAGGTGTCTCTAAATACAGGGGCATGAATGTTTCTTGATTTCACAAGAAGTATAATATACATACAGTGGATATAAAAAGTCTACACACCCCTGTTAAAATGTCAGGTTACTGTGCTGTAAAAAAAATGAGACAAATATATATCATTTTAGAACTATTTCCACCTTTAATGTGACCTATAAACTGTACAACTCAATTGAAAAACAAACTAAAATCTTTTAGGTAGAGGGAAGAAAAATAAAAAATAAAAATAATGTGGTTGCATAAGTCTGCACACCCTCTTATAACTGGGGATGTAGCTGTGTTCAGAATTAAGCAATCACATTTCAAATTGTGTTAAATAGGAGTCAGCATACACCTGCCATCATTTAAAGTGCCTCTGATTAACCCTAAATAAAGTTCAGCTGCTCTAGTTAGTCTTTCCTGAAATTTTCTGAGTCGCATCCCACAGCAAAAGCCATGGTCCACAGAGAGCTTCCAAAGCATCAGAGGGATCTCATTGTTAAAAGGTATCAGTCAGGAGAAGGGTACAAAAGAATTTCCAAGGCATTAGATATACCATGGAACACAGTGAAGACAGTCATCATCAAGTGGAGAAAATATGGCACAACAGTGACATTACCAAGAACTGCAGCTCCCTCCAAGATTGAGGAAAAGACGAGAAGAAAACTGGTCTGGGAGGCTACCAAGAGGCCTACAGCAACATTAAAGGAGCTGCTGGAATATCTGGCAAGTACTGGCTCTGTGGTACATGTGACAACCATCTCCTGTATTCTTCATATGTCTGGGCTATGGGGTAGAGTGGCAAGACGAAAGCCTTTTCTTACAAAGAAAAACATCCAAGCCAGGCTACCAGTCAATACTGACACAAAACCTTCAGGCTTCTGCTAGAAAGCTGAACATGAAGAGGAACTTCATCTTTCAGCATGACAACGACCCAAAGCATACATCCAAATCAACAAAGGAATGGCTTCACCAAAAGAAGATTAAAGTTTTGGAATGGCCCAGCCAGAGCCCAGACCTGAATCCAATTGAAAATCTGTGGGGTGATCTGAAGAGGGCTGTGCACAGGAGATGCCCTCGCAATCTGACAGATTTGGAGTGTTTTTGCAAAGAAGAGTGGGCAAATCTTGCCAAGTCAAAATGTGCCATGCTGATAGACTCATACCTAAAAAGACTGAGTGCTGTGATAAAATCAAAAAGTGCTTCAACAAAGTATTAGTTTAAGGGTGTGCATACTTATGCAACCATATTATTTTATTTTTATCTTTTTTTCTTCCCTCTACCTAAAAGATTTCAGTTTGTTTTTCAATTGAGTTGTACAGTTTATAGGTCACATTAAAGGTGGAAAAAGTTCTGAAATGATTAATCTTTGTCTATTTTTTTTACAGCACAGAAACCTGACATTTTAACAGGGGTGTGTAGACTTTTTATATCCACTGTATGTATATATTTACCTTTGTGTATTCTATTTTCCGAAGTAGTGCTTAAAAGCTCTGTTTTATCTGCCTAAAATCTTAGAAAAAGTGTTGTTTTCCCTCTGCAACTCATGAAGAAGGTATACTTCTAAGTACATGGGCCCTCATTCAATTGCAATTTGGCCAATTGAATAGGGCTCTAAATAAGCACATAACATATTTTTTTAAAGAAGTTTTTAGTTAGTAAACATCTATCCAAAAGCAAGGTTTTCACTAACTAAAAACTTATTTTAAAAAATATGTTATGTGCTTATTTCGAGCACTATTCAATTGGCCAAATCGCAATTGAATGAGGGCCATGGTGTGCAGTGTCTCATTGCAACCAATCAGTGGCATAATTCTCCAACATGCTTCTTGAGACAGATCACTGACAGGCTAATTGGAATCACTGTGCTTCACAGTCTGTGTATTCATAAGCTGCGTGAGATACAGAGGGCAGACCAAAATAAGAGTATTTTAAGTACGCCTTAATACAATAGAAAACACAAAAGTAAAGAGATACATAGGTATATTATATTACTAAGGAAAATATGTGAAATATAGGATTTCTATAGTACTATAATGTAATTGTACATATTTGAGAATTTTTCCTGGGTTTTTGCTTTTTACCATTAACATATTTTAGTTATTTTTCTAAAATGGAATTTATTATGGAATTTTCTCATTCAGTACCACAGCATGGTAATCTAGTACTGTCCAACTGGAGATGTGGACAGCCAGCTGCTTTCTGTGGTCAATATCAGATAGAGTCTCCTCACAAACATAACTTTATCGAAATAGAGCACTAGAGATAGTTTGCACTTGGGGCAAAATACATAAATTCTTAAATATCTATTTATTCAATACATTATAATTCAATACATTATCTGGCATAAAAGCTGTATAATGCAGCGGGCATAAAGAAAGCCATGTGTAAAATGGTTATGGATTGAAGAACAAAGCATTTGTGGGCACATTTGCATGTCCCTGCTCAGCTTCCCAGAGTGCAGTGTAATAAGTGTATTTCTTGGAATTCTGAGCATGAAACAAGTTTTTTTTTAACTTGTTTTAGACATTCAAATGTGAACACAATTGTACTACTTATATACTATATTATATATATATATATATATATATATATATATATATATATAGAGAGAGAGAGAGAGAGAGAGAGAGAGAGAGAGAGAATATTAATAGTACATTTATAAGCCCATCTGAAAGTCTAAAAATAACTTAAAAATGTATTTCCTGCTCAGGTTTCCCAGAAATACAGTCATTGAACTGCATTCTGGTGACACTGGGCAGGTACATGCAGATGAGATACAATGCACCTTACTCTTTGAATCCCAAATTACCATTTTATTCATGTAAAATGCTCGCTGTATCACATAGCTTCAAGCAAAGCTTAGGATTGGATTTTGGACAAGCCAGAAACCTACTCACAGACAGAACTTGAGATTGATGCCTCTCATCAGTGTGAGGTTGGTTCTGGTTTTGTGCAACAGATTCCATGGAATGGGGTATACATATACAGTATAGAGTATACACCCCTCACATTTTTGTAAATATTTTATTATATATTTTCATGTGACAACACTGAAGAAATGACTCTGCTACAATGTAAAGTAGTAAGTGTACGGCATGTATAACAGTGTAAATTTGCTGTCCCCTCAAAATAACTCAACACACAACTAATAATGTCTAAACAATTGGCAACAAAAGTGAGTACACCACTAAGTGGAAATGTCAAAATTGGGCCCAAAGTGTCAATATTTTGTGTGGCCGCCATTATTTTCCAGCACTGCCTTAACCCTCATGGGCATTGAGTTCACCAGAGCTTCACAGGTTGCCACTGGAGTCCTCTTCCACTCCTCCATAATGACATCATGGAGCTGGTGGATGTTAGAGACCTTGTGCTCCCCCACCTTCCGTTTGAGGATGCCCCACAGATGATCAATAGGGTTTAGGTCTGGTGACTTGCTTGGCCAGTCTATCACCTTTACCTTCAGCTTCTTTAGCAAGGCAGTGGTCATTTTGGAGGGGTGTTTGGGGTTGTTTACATGTTGGAATACTGCCCTGCAGCCCAGTCTCTCTCTAGGGAGGGGATCCTGCTCTGCTTCTGTATGTCACAGTACTTGTTGGCATGTTCCCTCAATGAACTGGAGCTCCCCAGGACTGGCTAATAATGTCACCAGAGCTAAGCCCTATTGAGCATCTGTGGGGCATCCTCAAATGGAAGATGGGGGAGTGCAAGATCTCTAACATCCACCAGCTCAGTGATGTCATCATGGTGGGTGGAAGAGGACTCCAGTGGCAACCTGTGAAGCTCTGGTGAACTCCATGCCAATGAGTCAGTGCTGGAAAATAATGGTGGCTACATAAAATATTGACACCTTTGGCCCAATTTGGACACTTTTGTTGCCAACGGTTTATAAATTAATGGTTGTGTGTTGAGTTATTTTGAGTGGACAGCAAATTTTATACAGTTTGCACACTTACTACTCTACATTATAGCAGAGTGTCATTTCTTCAGTGTTGTCACATGAAAAGTTATAATAAAATATGTACAAAAATGTGAGTAATATACTCACTTTTGTAAGATACTGTATACTTAGTATACAAAACATACTACTACAAACTACTACAAACAGATTACTATTTGCTCGCTGGAAAATAGTAACCTGGCCCCTCACGCCAAGAAGTTGATCAGCACTGTGGTAATACACAGATAATTTATTTACAAAAGCCATAATAATAATAATAATAATAATAATAAAGGGTTTTTCATCTGAGTTACTATTTTTAAGAAACAATGCTTCTCTCTACAGTTTCAACTATTTTTAAGTACAGTTTTATTTTATGTTTTTTTCCATTTTCATCTTTCAATTTACTAATTGAATTGTGCTAGTATATTTAAGAAAACAGAGGCACTTAAACAACTAATTAAACAAAGAAATGCTATTTTCGTAAAGATTTCATTTGTCGGTTTGTATTCAGGCAATTCACTAAGAAGCTTATGCTAATTCCTTGCTGTAAGTGCTTATTACCTTTAAACATAGGTTCCTATCATACATTTAAAAAATGACCTTGTTCATACTTATCCTGCAGCACCTAGCAATTGTAACGAGTTTAAATAATCCTTCAACTTCTATGTGTTCAGATGTATAGAAGTAAGAAAAACAATCAAACTCAAAAGACTGTACTAAGAAATGGTTAGCTAAATGATTGTTATATTATACAATCACGTTTGCTCATTGTATTGTTCGTAATGAGATGATTTTGCGGACAATACTGTATATACTTGAGTATAAGCCGACCCAAGAATAAGCCAAGGCACCTAATTTTACCACAAAAAATGGTAAAAAGGTATTGACTCGAGTCCCCTCTTATCATCCTCCTCCTTCCTCCCCTTATCATCCTCCTCCTCCCTCCTTATCATCATCCTCCTCCTTCCCCCTCTTATCATAATCCTCCTCCTTCCCCCCGTCATCCTCCTCCTCCTCCCCCCCTTATAATCATCCTACTCCTTCTCCTCCTTCCCCCCTTATCATCATCTTGTTTCCCCCATAACCTCCTCCTTACTACACCCTCTCCAATCCCTATCCCCCTTCCTCCTTACTTGCTACTATGCTCCGATGAGCTGATGCTGATCCTGACCCCGCAGCATGTCCTCCGTACCGGCATATGCTAATGACGTGACGCGCATGTGTACGAGTTTTTGTAAAAGTTGTATGTGCTTATCGGTGTTTTGCGGCTTTAGGAGTCGTGTAGCCTTGTTTTCGTTTTTTTCAGCGGCCATTTTTTCTCTCGCCTAGGGGATTTTTTAGTGTCTAAACTCGGTAAATTGGACTTAAATTGAGGTGTAACCTCACTTACAGACATCCTGGGTGTCCCCCCTTGCTGTGGGTAAGGTTTTTATGTCATTTTTGTGTGTATTTAGTGTTTTTTTAAGTCCTGCCTCTCGTATTTTTTTGTGTAAGTCCGTATTTAGCTGTTGCGTGTTTGAGTTTTTTTTCCAAAGTCCCGCTTCTGTGGGTGTTTGTAACCGCTTGTGAGGCGCCGTAGAGCCTCCACCTCCGCAAATGAGCCTTTGGCTCATTGCAGCCGACTTTGGAGCCTCCACCTTCCGCGACGCGAGGATACGCATTTGTGGCCCAAACTGCGTCCCCCTTGCTTTGCGAGCTCGCAAAGCGTGACTACATTTCGTAGTTTGACAACTATTATATGTGATACATACCATAGTAACACAGAAGACAAAGCAAATTTCCTATGAGCAGAATTATTATTCAATGTTTTAAAGTGAATTTAAAAAATGCCATTCTATTGACCTAACATCCAATGTATATATAACAATAATGAGTGCATAATATACTAAAAATATAAATCTTACTCTGAACACAAACAACATAGAACTGTGAAGGCTTCAAGACAATTGCATGTTTTATGGGCGGTCTTGTTGTGTTTTAGGTAGACATGACAATTTAGGCACCAAGGCAGTTGCCTATCCATACTAAAGAGGGGACCATTATTGCCACTAAGAGGATTATAAAACTGGTATAGTTGTCTGAGACAATATTTCTGTAACTGAATAGCATTTCAAAGCTGTTCCATTGTAACAAATAGGGTCTGCAAGGTCATATTATCATACAGTGATAACAATCATAGTGTGATTATTTATTATTATCTATACCTTGTTCAGATTACCAAAAGCTTATGCTACTCTGTATGGCCCTTCTTTGCAGAGAGAGAAAGGTAGCAAACATACAAATACTTGCTTCCTCGAATACAACATTTTTATATTACAGATTTTAGTTCCAATGCAAAGAAAATTTAAGATATAACTACTGTATGTGAGCCCTTGTTTATCATAAGCTATCCAAGTAATTCAAAACCACAATCTGGTAACAAGGGGAAACTTAAACCCCTTACCCACTATAAAAATTATCTTCTTAACAGCACAGAGATAGAATTTAGTAAATGAACATATCTATTAAATAAAAGAAGCCAGTTACTATGAACAAAAGAAGTATACATGGATATAATTTTCCTGTATGTTTATCACTATCAATTACTATTAAAATAAAGCAAAGATAAAAACACTGAATATCTGATATAGCTACCAGGCAGTGTACTTTTTCACAAGAATGTTTTGGTAATTTAGTTAGCTTGTATCTATTGCTGATTCCTCAAGCAAGACAAAGTTACATTTAGACAGTCGAACACTTTCCTTTCCTTAGCTTATTTTTTCTTTTTCACTTTTGCTAAAATACTGTAATGTCAACTGTTGGATAGTCACACATCATACATGAGAATAAACTACACAGAGGGTCCTATTTTACTACCGTGTTTCCCCGATGATAAGGCAGGGCCATCAAATAAGACAGCCCCCCCTTTTTAGATTTTTTTTTTAAATAAGGCACCCCCCCGCAAATAAGCCACCCCCTGCAAATAAGCCACCCACCGATACCTGCGCTTACCCGATTCGGATGGTACGGTGGGTGACCCCGTGTGGTCCCTCCGTCTACCGTATTTGCCTCCATGGCTGCGTGCCGCGCCTCGTCATGAAGTGAAGAGGAGGAAGTGACAGGACTGCAGCGCGCGCACGTGACTCCGCCCAAGGAAACACAGGCAGATTCCCTCATCCCTCCTTAACGGAGACTGCAGGAGTTTGTTCACGGCCAGAACATCCAAAAGTGAGACACGCAGACAGGTTTCTTTTGCTGTGAGCAATACCACTTACTGTCTATAAAGCCTGTTTAAAATGCATACGGTATATAAACAATGGTTTCACCATATACAGGTAATAAAATTCTGTTTTTTTTCAACAATAACTGTGTACTGTAGTCTTCTTCATGGGTAAATAAGGCATCCCCCTGAAAATAAGCCCTAGAGCATATTTTGGCCTTCCAAAAAAAATAAGACAGTGTCTTACCATCGGGGAAACAGGGTAGGAGCTTGCAAATGCCTATAACTCATAGTTTTGGCTGCAGCGAAACGCATTTGATGAAGTGTATCTACACATTAATATCATCTCCAACACCTCAAAGAAAGTGGAGACATAATTTTGGTGCACCAACCTATTAGAGTTGTTATAAGTTTTAAATCTTTTAGAGTTTGTTTTTACTTTTTTTTTTTTTGTTCTATCCGTTGTATATGGCACACACCTAAGACGGATCTATATTTGAAGGATCCATGGCTGTTTAGACATTATCATTACAGCGAAAGTGCGACATGAACAGGTGGTCACATCCACAGTATTATTCTACCTCATTGCCACCAGGATTTTTGCACTGAGTGAACAGATTCAATTGGCAACCAGCCAATTGATAGATACACAGCATCTATCTATCTGTCCGCCATCAATACATTGTATATATAAAACATTTCTACATAAGAGAGACCAACCTTGAGAGCTTCAGTCTAAACATTAACCCATAACATTGGGACTACTGAAGCGATTGTGTGCTTTTTCCAGCCCACCTTTGCATTTCTCTTTTTCTCTGCTACTGACGTAAACAGAGCCCCCAAAAAGCAGCAGATACAAGTCCACACCAATAGAAGCCAAAGTATTGCCTAACCCTGAAGCAGGGAATCACTATACCTGACATCCCAGTCAGGACCACATCCAAACAGGGGTAATAAAGAACTACCGTAGGACTACCCATAAGAACCTACTACAATACATGGATCATCTTACCAAAACACCTATCCTGGGCTACGCCTAAGTTGGGGAGACACACCCGACATCCTATTCCAATATTGTGTTTAATTGCTGTTATAGCTTTAACAAGTGTTTGAAAAAGCCCTTGCGAGTCCTATTTAGAACTCATAATATTTTTGACGGAAACTTGATACTTTTTTTATTTGCAGTTTAGACTTTATTTGCGAGTTAGCGCTAAGGATCTAAAATAATATCGAATTTGTGTAACTTTATTTATGTACAGATGTAATATTCGAGCTGTGCTAAAACCAATGGAGATGTACGCCTGCATTTGCGTCTTTGGTTGTTGCATAGTGATTGTGGGCGGGTAACTCGCAATAGGATTGCGAGTAGCTAATAAAATAAGGAGCAGTTTTAAGTGTGTATGAATGTATGAATTGGGCAATAGAATAGGGTTCAAAGTCTGTAATAAGTACTGCATAGCAGCACCTAACAATACTTATTCACAAAGGAATAAGCTGCATCAAGTTTTTAACTTCTTCACGTATTATACATGACAATGCTCATGGATATTTTTGCAGTTGCCGCACTTTTTTCAGGACATCTTTCCAAATTGCTGGAAAGACATAAAAAAATATGTATATAATTTATAGTTAGGTTATATGTTATAACTGTTTTTTGTAATATGCATTATTCTATGCTTGGCATCACATTTTTTGCAGCAATTGTTAATATTTACTGAAATTATGTGTTGTTATTATTTATACTGGAATGATAATCTTTGTGAATAAGTAAAACTGCTTGTCAAAAGTGCTTTTGTAAAAGATTTTGCTTTAGAAGCAGAAAACAGTGTGGATTTGCTATGCTACAGTAGATGTAATTAGTGTGTTCCCCATGGGTAGAAAAATTTGATAGAGAATTCAGTCATACGTTAAAACCACTTTGTTCATTACTTTAGTACTAAGATCTACATTTACACTGCTACATTAGACAATAACTAGACAATATTTAGTTATATTGAAAATAGTTGTTTTCTTCACAAAAAGCCAGGCTATTTCAGGAAAATTTCATTTTTTTCTTACAAAATTTAAAAATATATATTTTAGGTCCTGTAAAGATAGTTATGAAACCTTTTTTTAAGATTAGAAATGATGCGATTAGAAGTGCAGTGACCCAAATAGTAACAGTAAAAAATATTTTAATTAATTTTTATTTATTTATTTATTGAAATAAAATAAATACAAAATATGAGAAATTTGACATTACTGCTGGTTATATATGTTATTAAACAGATGTTGATGAACTGATAATAGGAAAACGTTTTAATAAAGTAAAAAGAAAAGAAACAAAAACAAACTTTCTATTTTATTATATATTAAAGGGAATTTACTAAGCATCTCAAGTGTGCCTCATCTCCTAATTAACTATGTACTATTTCATATAGGGGAAAATAGCCCTTCTCACATTATCTCAGGTGAGAAAGTGCTTAGTAAATTCCCTCCAATATATGCAAATACTATATAACCCTACACTCATACATTCTGTATTACAAAACCTCCTCTACATGTGAGGTAGTTTGCCTTGTCAGGTAACCTCGCCTATTGAAAGTCAGTTTGTTGTATTTTAACAGAGCAAAATTTTCTGCAGTTTTCTAACCATGATACATTGCTTACTTTTTTTGACTTACTAAGCATAAAGGATCCCTAGGATTTGAATAAAAATATAGACCCATATTTAATTGTCCAAATCGTAATAACTGGATCCCATAAAAGTTACTAATATTTAATTGGCTTCGTCTAGCTACCCGCAATCGATTTGAGAGTTACTGGCTCAAAAACACTGTAGTTGTCAAAAACATAACTCCATCCTATCGCCTCTTTTGATGTTTCAAGCCTGTAAATGCTACCAGTGCTAAAGGCACAAAATCCATATTTCATTATAACAATTCTTACAAGCCCGCAACTGCCTTCAAACCTGTAAATGGCAAATGTATCAACAAATTATACGAGAACTAGATAGGACTCGTAAGTGGGTTAAACACCTGATTGTAGCACTGTAAAAGCAAATATAAACACACTACTGTACTTTAAAATAATGGGAAAGCAATGAAAGGCATTAGAATGAATTGTACAACAGCCTCAAGATCGCAAATCTGCAATAATTTTTTTTTTTCATGTTTATTTTCCATGTTATATTGATCCCAGGAATCAAGGAATTAATACATATAAGGCCCCCCACATGAACTAGAACAGATGATTTATTAATAATGATGGATTTCTACATTTCTGGATTGGGAGATCAATCACAAATCGGACTTCTAAACAATAATTAATTGGGGACTAAACTCTATGTTTACTGAAGTCATGATGACGGTCTTATTTACTATTGGCTCTGTCTAAATTGTAACTTATGGGCTTGATAACTTGATCATGATCATGCCCTGAAATGCTACGTATAGGTTCATGGTTTGCATGTTGGGGTTGTGAGCCTGTAATTGCGGGCTTGAGAAATTAAATACATCTATTTATGCAATAAATTTCAGAAATACAGGCTGTATGAAGGTGATAACGGTCTTGGAATTAAATGAGGGCAATAGTCTGGGGAATTATCAGCTTTAATTCTCCAAAAGAGCATTTTGTATGTAAGTGGTCCTTTAAGCAACATGAAGCAAATGTATCATGCAGAACATATAATAATACTTCTAAACATAGATCATGTTTTCTTTTGGGAATTATCTGAATTTTAGATTTGTGCCAAGATGAGATGATTAAAAGAAACTTACGGAATAATGAGCAGGGCCTGGTGTCCAGACAGCATCTCTGTTGTAGTTAGGCAAGGCTCGAGCGGCAGAAGATCCAAATGCACCCTTCTTTGTCTTCTCCTGGTATGCTTTTTTTAAGCTTTCATTTGCAAAGCCCAGGCTAAAGATATTATAAGACCCAGGGCCTGAAAACAAAAATGTTTAAAAAGGGATGCATAAGCATTGCTAGTTTCCTAAATGATATAAAATAATTATTTACAGATAACATGTTTAGATTAATTGAATACCTGGTGTTTTTTGCTGCCTTAAGTCTTGAGTGAACCGAGCTGCAGTTTGCCCAAATGGAGACATTCCTGAACTTGAGGGTTTGTTCAAGGCCTCAAATGCTGTGCGTTGCTCATTATATGTGCCTGGGGCAGGGATAATTGATTTCACAGGTAGAAATCTCTAGAGTGGAAGAGAAGAAAACGATAATGAAGGATTTTAAAATGACTATCTACTGCATAACCATGAGAGTCTTTTCGTGACATTAATGTGCTTCAACCTCAAAGTAAAGGCTTGCAGAACCCTCCATAACACTCAAGGTATCTTATAACATATATTTTGTGAGTAACCAAGATTGCAAAAAATGTAACTCATATGCTGCCAATGTTAGCAATACACATTCAGTGTTATTTGTAATGTATTGCAGTTTAAAGACAACAGACAAAAACAAAGAATCTTGACTGGCAACAACAATGCAAAACAATTTTCACTTCTTTCCTCAAAGATTGATGTTAAGGCTTACATTATGCATGTTCATAAGTAATGTATATGAAAAACAAAGTTGCCATCTGTCCCTCACTGACCAATAATGATTGACTAATTAAATATTTTTATAATCATACTCGAGAAGCAAGTATTTGCTAGGCTATTTTCTTAAATACCCTGGTGACTTCTCATTACCTTGTCTATACCATCATGTCTTGCTGCCATCTCTTCTCAATATAATTAGTATATTTAAATCCACTGGGGGCAGTTTGAAGAAAATCGTAATAGTGATTCCTGGCTCCATATTATTAAAAAGTAAAAGTGAGCATCACCATTCATCCTTATTCTCCCAAGATGTGTACGCTCTTTATAATAACTAACCATAGGCAGGAACAATAAATTATAATGCAAAGCAAAGCTCTAATACATACTACATAGGATGAAACAGAACATAAAAATAATATCAATACAGTTCATAAGCAATGATTTGCTCACACTTCTGCTATTTCAAATCTTGGGCAACACATTTTCAGTTACCAATCACTGGTGCTCTTCTATGGGATAATATGTACAGAAATGTCTACATGCATGATTCTTCTGTGTGTAATTGTTAGTAAATATATCTGAAGCTATCTGAACCTTAACATCTCCCCCCCCCTCCCGTCACCCCGCCCTACATTTTTTTTTGTGGATCATTCAAGACATAATCTATGATATTATGTGGCATAATTAATAACACTACATATGATATCAATAATTACTTCAGCTATGATATCACCCATGATATTACTGATGACATCACACTAGACCTCCTAAGATATTACTGATGACATCACACTAGACCTCCTATGATGTCACTTAATGGTAACTAATTATTCTTACTAATTATTTTTAAATTATGAAACAAAAAATAATGAAAAAAATTGATATTTGAAACTAGTGATAATGTACATGATTACAAAGAAATTTTAACATTAGATATAATAGTGTGGTACTGTGTGACCCATAGAACAACATAAATCTATTTGATGCAGCTGATACATATTAAAACGTATAATTTGTATCAAATTGTTCTCTGTCTTTTGACTTACACTTCTACTTCAAGTCTATTCAATAAAAATAAAAAAACATTATGCTCAACTGATCATAAAATATAAAATATAGAAATTACAAATATGCCGTTGACCTTCTACCTATAGAGCAGTGGTTCTTAAGGCCTACCAGACTCAACATGTTTTAGATTTCACACTGTGAAAATACAAATTAGACAAATAGAGTCTCCACAGCCTGTTGAATATTCATTGTCTCATCTATATTGACACAGTGTTAAATCTAATTCATGGACTTTGGTGAGTTTTGAGAAGAGGGTTTGACACCACCACTACAGGGAATACTCTAAATGTATATACCATATGAAACACAATTTTGCATCTATCTTTGTTTCTTTGATGAAAGTATATTAGCTCTCTCTCCACAATGAAAATATATAAACATGTAATTTTAACAAATAATTATGAAGTCTTCGTGTCTTACAATGTAAAGCGTTAGTAATTATTGATCGTGATTTACTACTTTTATTATTACTATTCTTATATTAGTTCTATGTATGCAAATATCTTAATTTGTCTTGATGCTGATCACAAATCTAACGTATATTAACAAAGAATATGCATTATGTAATACTATCAATATTATACTGAAACTTTCTGCCAAATATGGACCTCATTATAGAAGAAGATCATAAAGATGGAGCTGGGTGAAGCAGTTTTGTGTGCATGTCTACTCTGTAAAGTGTGAGAATCGGTCAACAAAAGCTAAATTGGAACTGATTACCGTATCTACAATTGGAAAGGGTTTTTTAAGAAATTACCAACAGGTGCTATATATAATATATTTGCTAACAGAGAATCATATTACACAAGTTTTCTGCTGCCCTCTCTTTTGTCTAAACTCAGATATATATACAGGATAGTCTAAAAAAAATACTACTTGTTTGTGACGACAGCTTTGGTGGGAGAGAATCTTGAGGTGAAGTGCAAAAGTGACAGTTGCAAAAAGGAATTTTCGCTATCTGCACAAGACTAAGTGCTGAAGAGAGCTCAGAGGAAAGGGAATCCCTAGCACCAATATACAAACACCCACAGAGGAGAGGACCTAACCGGTTGGATCCATTAATTGTCCATTCCTCCTATTGATAACATTTCTTAAGTATTTACTGAAAGCCCCCAAAATGTACATGGGAATCACACTGTATTTTTCATGCCTACTCCAGTCCCTTTAATTTAGCTCACTTCTAATTAAAATATATATTGCTTAATATGTTATCTCTATGTTACAGTTCACAATTTACATTCTGTTTCCCTCTTACTTTGGACAGTGAAAGAAATGGTGCCCGCTGAACAGGTGCAGATTTTGACATCTTCTCTCCTTTCTCAAAATGGCGCAAGATATCATAGTTTCCTGGTCCAGGGACACCCTGTAAGACAAAGAATAAAATTATAAGAGAGTTGATAAATATATTTGCTAATAGAAGGGCATTACATTTTTTCATGTCTTATCATTTTGTAAGTAATACAAATATATTTAAAATTATATACATATGGGCTCATTATTTGGCATTTGTTTTTAAGAAAACAGAGTACTTTAATCAGTTAAATGTGTATATTTGTCAGTGTAAATCAAAGTTAAATGAAAATGTAAATTATGAGCATAAAGAATATATATGAGTGTAAAGAGTATAACATTTAAAAAATTCAGTTAAAATATAGAAATATAAATTAAATAAACTTGATTATAAGGTCTTTTCCTACAGGGGATGTTTTTACAGTATTATGCAAGACTGAACCACTAGAGCATAATTTACTGTAGCAGAATTTTTAAAGGACATAGTGTGAATAAACAGCTTCTCACTGCAACAAGACCACCCACATCATCATCACATCTTCTAGGTGTGTTGAAAAGTATGAGGTGGTTAGAGAAAACAGCGGACACTGATATTTCCTACTAAATTCTGAGAGTGGCTGTTCACAAATTACATTGTAAGCTGAAAATGGTATGTGTATGGGGACCTTTGACCTATTATTCTAGACCCTCATTGCATTATTAAAGGCATATCTAAGTGAGCCGGATTAAAACATTTCTATACTCTATAGGCAAAAAGCAGCCTATGTGTATGCACCACATCTCATAAAACATTTTATTTTTTATTAATATCTAAAAAAGCCTCTAATGATTATTTTGAAACCTCTATGTGATGACTAAACAGGCACCTGATCCACCCCAATCAGCATGCAGCATCCGGGTAACAATAACCCAATTACCTGCTCTTGCTTGCTCAGCCAATCTCCTTGCAGCTTCCTCATTGTAGCTTCCAGTCACATGTCAGTGATGCACTACATTTCCCAGCTGCTTTGCTACCTATCCCATGCTTTGCACCACAGACAGGAAACCAGAGCTAATTCAAGAGTTTCAGCTAACCTAATTGGCCAAAACAAAATGGATACCATGCTGCCTGTGATTTGTCAAACTGAATATGACTGTTATGCTAATTTTAGAAGAGCTTGGCTGGGGGTGTCCACTTTGAAAGCAAACCGTCTCGGGGAATAATTTAAAAGCTTGTTTACGATTTTCATTTTTTCATGTTTGCAAGTGCAAGAAATTCAGCTGACTTCAAAGTGAGTGTTTAAATGTTTATTTTGTTTTTTTTTCATGCAAACATTTTTTTTCACACACTACTGATTCTCCTCCATTAGATGCATTCATAATCCAGCAAACTTAGATATCCCTTTAAATGTGTCTTATATATCACCTGAATCTTCTAAATGCTTAAAGGGACATGGATGGTTGCTAGATTTAACTATGAATGTCTTTACATTTTTTATAAAGTAGTGCTTAAAATTCATGTAAATCATAACCAAGTTTTTGAATTATTCCCCAGTGCCGGATCTACCTTTTTGGAGCCCTTGGGCAGTGAAGTGGAGGAGCCCCTGCAAGTGCATGTGAAAGGTATGCACTCATCTATTTCTTTATTAAGAAGTGCTTAAGCATCATGTAAATCGTAAACAAGCTTTTAAACTATTCCCCAAGCCGGTTCTACCTTTTAGGAGCCCCTGGACAGTGAAGTGGAGGAGCCCCTGTACGTGCGTGTGAAAGGTATGTACTCACCTATTTCTGTGGGTGTATATCACTCTCTTGCCGTATGAGCAAATCATAGATATTTCCCATAATGCCAATTATAAAAACAAAACTACGGATACATATGCCAAGCTATTACTTGTTTACTAAATGCATTTGTTGGTGGGCCATATTATTTATATTTTTCTAAGGGAGGACAGCGGGCATATGTTACACAACCACATATCAAGATCACTTGTATCACACATAAAAAGTGAGAGCTAAAGGGCCACTGCACTGCAAAAACAACAAAATTATTTGAAAAAGTTGAGTCTGACTAAGAGCATAAGTAATCAGGAAAAAAATCATACAGCTAGTTTTTAATTAGATAAAATAAATTCTGATGCATCTGCTGGGCCCTGGTGATATGTATGATATATATAGATAAAATTCTACTGAAATATATACATAATCAGCGAGTGTCACCTACATTAAAATAAGTATACACATATTCAGCCATGGTCCTGTGCAATCAAATACATATGTACATATTTACATATTTAGGTCCCCCTCTAATACTATATATGTACACATATTCAGCAAGCATATCCTATAATCATATTAATGTCTAAATATTCAGTGAGGGTCACTTGGAATTATCATAGTGTTACAGTATATAAATATATAGGTCCTCATTCTATTATCGGCCATAGGAGATGAGGGGCCAGCAAGGACCGGCCGCAAGCTATTCTGCTATTCTATTCCCCTCCGGCCGGGGATTCCGGCAGGCTTGCGGCCGGCGCCTTGCTATCCCTTGCGGCCGCTCGCGCCGGAGGAAAGCCTTTGATCTAAAACGGCTGCAAGAGTTTCGGCCGCAAGAAAATCCCGGTTGCTATTCTATTGCTCCGGGAACCCTCTCTGCAAGGCTAAAACCGAGCCGCAGCTTACTTGCAGGAAAAAGGTCCCGCTAGCACCAATTAAGCACATTATAAAGCCGAAATAAAGCCATCCTGCACTCTGAGGAGACTATAAAGTGATTGTAGGCGTTAGCAAAAATAGCACAACATTCCCCTACACTCAAATCCGTAAATAAATAATTTTTTAATTTATGTCAAAAATCCATGTAAAAAGTCCCGAGGGCTTGGAGCACCTCAGACCCGCCCACGCTGCGGCCGGAAAATAAACAGTTAATGTAAACTCGGATTTGGGCTGATGTGCAAGCTTGAGAGGGGGTTGCTATTAATCCTCATGTCCCACAATATGATCCCTAGCATTTACAGAGCTGTACAGTGCCGTCTTGAATTTATTTTTGCGTTTAAAGATTTCTGAGCTTACGGCCGGTTGCAAGATATACGGCCGGCCGTAAGGGGAGATCCTTGCGGGGCTGTATATTTGAATTGCAAGATAACGGAACCCCCGCAAGGAATCGCAGCCTTGCGGCCGTTTTACGGCCGATAATAGAATGAGGCCCTTAGTCAAGGTCTCCTATAGATATATACAGACAAAGGACAGGGATCATTATAATATACATATTAAACCTCCATTGTCAATTCTTATATTAATGTATTCAGCCATTTTCACCTATAATCATATGAATGTTTACATATTCAGCCATGTTCAATATAATTAAAAACATATACATATTTTAATCATAATTCCTCCAGGGTCCCCTATCATAATGTTATAAATATATATTCAGCCAGGGCTCCCTAAAATCATATACATTTACACATATTCATCCAGGGTCAACCATAATTATAATATAAACACATGCATATTTAACCAGGATAAACTATAATTAAATAACTGTATGCATATTCAGCTATGATCAAAAATATTTTTTTTCCTTGTTTCCCAATATAGGTGCTCCAATTGAGGTGTTAAATTATATAAACAAAGGTTTTGATACACTTTGTTGGACAAGAGGAGGCATAAGCACAGTGGGGGATTTCTATGAGAATGGCTCTCTCTGTACACTAGATAAATTATATAAAATATTCCAGTTGAAGGGAATTACTTGGTTGCAATATGTAACATTACAAAAAAATGTAAAACATTTAGGTCTCCAGTTAGACGGGATGAACGAAAAGACCCCATTTGAGAAATTGATAATTTCTGATAATAAATCCCGCCTGATTTCTAAATGTCAAAATTTGATTAGATCTCTGAAAGATCTGGATAAATCTTTTAGGATCAGGATTTAAAAAAGAGAGTTGAATAAGATATGGTCAATTGAAGCGTGGTGTAGGGCCTTTTGTTTGGTAAAAAGATCATCCTTAAATTAACTATTTTTTAAAACTATACAAAGATGGTATTTGGTCCCCGCAGACATTAATAGGTTTGACTCCTCTTCACAGCATATGTGTTGGAGGGGATGCAGAAAATCTGGTACCCTTCCCTACATTTGGTGGTGGTGTGAACGAGTCCAGCCTTTCTGGTCGCTGTGTGGGAACCAGAAATCCAAATTATCTAGTACTTTTTTTTTTATTAATTTGGAGTCTGCTATACTCCATTTGGAGTTGGATGTTTTGTTCCCACACTGTAAATATTTGCTATGTCATATTTTATTAGTGATAAAATGGATTCTAGTGAAAATTCAGAAAAGTGTCCATGTCCCTTGCTAGCGGGAAGTAGTTAATATTATCTCAAGAAACTGCAAATTGGAAAATAATTGGTTTCCTTATGGTGGCTATGGAAAAAGATCCAAGATTAAATGGTCATTATGGGAAATTATATAAAGGATTATGGTTAAGTAATCTCCTCTATTAATTTGGTCTCATAAAGTAAGAGAATATGTGAGAAATATTTTGAATGATCTTTTTTTTGTCTTTGAACATAATGTATGTATTTATTGATTATTGTGACAATAAGCTGTAAACAAATCATGGTATGTATTGATTTTTATGTTGAAAATTTAATAAAATATAAAAATAATAATAATTAGAATAACAATATATAAATGTACAGTCAAGGTCTCATATTATTGTAATATAAATATATAAACAAATATTAACACAGGAATACCTGTATTCATATAGTATAAATAGTTATTCACACAGAATACCTACTTTCTACCAATATTTCATTACAAAAAAACATTTTAGTGAAAAAACATACTGTATAAACCTACTTTTGTTCCTCTGGTCCTCTACACTACAGCACGAAACCCCATGGGCATAGTAAGGTAACACTAAGTTCTCTTCGCTCCAGTTCTAGGCGGAGGCCAGTCTGTAGCATTTAGTTTTTAAGAACAAAAAAAAATATTTTTAAGGGGATTTTAGGCCAAAAAAAAAACAGGTGCCCCTCACAGGAAAGCGCCCATAGGCAGCTGCCTAATCTGCCTAATGGGTAATCCGGCCATGTAATTCCCATTCAATCATTGTGGCTGAAATGAAAGCTACAATTACAATGACTATATGTTAATACTGTAAAATGTCATTATGTAGGAAATGCTTTATTAGGATATTGTGTTGTTTCCTACACTGCTTAGATTAATCTATTATTATAGCTTGGGTGTAACCAATATTTGTTAGACAAATTATGAAGTTGATTAAATGCTACCACACATTTTTAGTCAAACTACTTTAATAAAAAAAGGTTTCCCATGTTTCCTGCATACAAGATACAATGTGCAAATCTGGTCAATTAAATCCCCAACAGCATAAAATAGCTTCTTGAAGTTAACATTTTCTGAGAAGCTTTTTATTTGCAGTCTTAACATCTACAATGCAAAAAAATATGAATCAACTGTCCAGTTGGCTCTGTCATCATCATAAAACACATCCTGCTTGTTTGACTGATCAATCTTGTATCCCCCAACTCAATATGTCTCACATGCCTAATGATCCCATTTAGAATAGAGCATATACTTTCAGTCAGGACTAAGAACTTCAACTCCATCTATGTCATGTGTTTAACATGTTAAAGTATTAAGTGTGTACAGTGTTTTAAATGCATGTGCATTGTAATAATCAAAAATTCTTAAGAAAAAGAATACATATTTCATACAGTTCAGAGTTAGGGAGGAACACACTGCTCTGGCCAACATAGTTCAAATCTTTTAGCTAAGCTTACATCGAAGATAACATCAGTTCTAATATCAAAGGGAGATGCTCTCATGAGTGAAGGTTGAAATCTTACAGTATATGAGAGACAGTGACAGTTTGTTAGATAAGTTCATTAAATTAAAACTGAATAAAACATCACTATTCACACTTTATATACATAGGTTTTCCCCTATATCATATTGAATAGCATGTCTATTTTGGCAACTACTTATTATCAATTTAAATTGAATACAGCAAGATCATGATTACATTATATGATTATGTGATGGGAACTTTAGATATTTATTGCTAAATGTACTGAGTATATGCTTTGCTGTTTAAAGGTTCTGAATCCAAAGGAGTTATTGTTGCATTTTACAAGGCAAAGGCAGGTGCTAACAACAGGTAGCAGAAAATTCCAGATAAAGAAAAAGATAATTAATGTCCATTATAAATCAATTTTAATTTGTGATTAGGAGGCAGGTTAATCATTTAGAATACTGTAGGTCCTGCTATTAAATTTACACGCAGAATGTTTTATTTTCACATTGACATTTCAGGTAGTGCTCATAAATCCAAGAAGAATTTTACTCAAGTTACAAATTTGGTTTAAAAATGGGCCCTAAACTTATCAAAAAGGAAAAATCAGCTTCCTAGTGGCTTTGAAATGTTTAAAAGGAAGTTTAATTTTTAATATTGCTTTTTAAATAATTTAATTTGACTTTTATTAATCATCAATGGTTTATTAAAGCATCTACTTTGCTTTGTTAGGGCATTCAATTATTAAATAAATGTTTTATTACTTTAAGCTGTTATATATGAAATAGATACAATATTGTAGAAGGATATTTAGAGCCTTGAATTCACAATTAATATGGTCACTTCTATTTTATGTTTCCAAAAATCAACAGAACATTTTCTTAGAATGTCTTCAAGTCTCAAATTTAAAATGTTGTTGTACAATTATTAACAGTATCCATAAAAATTTGTGATGTCCATAATTAATGCACTTAATGTTTATAGAAATAATATTCTAGTTTGGTGAATGTGATCAAAAAACAGCTGAGTGCTCAAAAATGGTACTTCAGTCGTGTACACAATAAAACTCAGCATTTTATATCCCATAGTTTCCTTAGAAAAGTAAACATTAAACTGAAAGATTTTTTAACAGTTCCCTACGTTATTCTGACTTAAAATTTAAGTTTCATCACTTTGTAATATGTTTTTTTTTTTTTTTTTGCTATCATATAGTCTCGATTTTTTAAAGAAAACAAAAAATCAACACCATTCAATCTGCAACATCAAACTAAGTGGTCAAACAAAAACCTTGACTGTAGAAATTAGAAAGTACCTTTATATATATATATATATATATATATATATATATATATATATAAATAATATATATATATATATATATATATATATATACATATATATATATATATATATATATATATATATAAAAACAGACAAACAAAAGTGAATGTTCATGCTGTGGCCACTTCGATAAAGTGGAAAAGTAGCCAAAGGAAAGAACAAAACAAAATAAAGCTCAAAAGCAGCAGAATCCGATGGCAGTGAAGGTTCAATGACATCAACAATAAAATAGATGAATATAAAGAAATGTTTACAGAGGCCAATACCGAGGTTGAGAATTACTATCATATGATTTATGGTCATTTAGCTTTTGTAGCTCAAATGAAAAATTAGTTCATGGCCATGTGGGGATGACTGTTATGTGATGATGACTGCTTGTACTGCCAACAAAAGTAACATGACTATACTTCTCTGAAAAGCATCAGCCATTAAAAATAGGGCTAATTTGATATTTAAAGGTCCAGATACCTCATTAAACATGCTCTGCTGCAGCGGAATGGCACAAGGCCATGGGGAGGCACAAGGGGGGCACGGGTAAACGGGGGGAGGCTCAAGATGGGGAAAATAGAAGGGAGCATAGGAAAAGAAAAGGGAAAACACAACAAAGGCACAGGGGGAACACAAAAGAGGCACAAGGGAGGCACAGGAGAGGAACAGGTGGGACCTCATGGTAAGCATGGGGGAACACAGGGGAAGCACAAGAGTGGCACAGGCGGGAACACCGGTAGTCAGAGGGGAGGCACAGTGGGTGCATACACACACACACACATATATATATATATAAATATAAATATATATATATACAATGCGTTCCAAAAGTATTCACCCCCCTTGACTTTTTACCTATTTTGTTACATTAAAGCCTTAAGTGCAATGTTTTGTTAATCTGAATTTTATGTGATGGATCAGAACACAATAGTCTAAGTAGGTGAAGTGAAATGAGAAAAATATATACCCAAACTATTTTGTAGAAAAAGAAAACAGAACATTGGCATGTGCACACAGTATGAATTCACTCCCTTTGTTATGAAGCCTATAAAAAGCTTTGGTGCAACCAATTACCTTCAGAAGTCACATAATTAGTGAAATGATGGCCACCTGTGTGCAATCTAAGTATCACATGATCTGTCATTACATATACACATCTTTTTTGAGGCACCAGAGGCTGCAATACCTAAGCAAGAGGCACCACTAACCAAACACTGCCCAGAAGACCAAGGAACTCTCCAAACAAGTAAGGGACAATGTTGTTGAGAAGTACAAGTCAGGGTTAGGTTATACAAAAAAACCTAATCATTGATGATCCCCAGGAGCGCCATCAAATCTATCATAACCAAATGGAAAGAACATGGCAAAACAGCAAACCTGCCAAGAGACAGCCGCCCACCAAAACTCACAGACCGGGCACGGAGGGCATTAATCATAGAGGCAGCACAGAGACCTAAGGTAACCCTAGAGGAGCTTCAGAGTTCCACAGCAAAGACTGGAGTATCTGTACATAGGACGACAATAAGCAGTACGCTCCATAGAGTTGGGCTTTATGGCAGAAGAAAGCCATTACTTTCAGCAAAAAACAAAATGGCACGTTTTTGGGTAGACTCCCAAAATGTATAGAGGAAGGTGCTCTGGTCTGATGAGACTAAAATGTAACTTTTCGCCCATCCAAGAAAACGCTATGTCTGGCGCAAATCTAACACATCACATCACCCAGAGAACACCATCCAAACAGTGAAACATGGTGGTGGCAGCATCATGCTGGGGGGATATTTTTCAGCAGCCGGGACTGGGAAACTGGTCAGAGTTAAGGGAAAGATGGACGGTGCTAAATACAGGGATATTCTTGAGCAAAACCTGTACCACTCTGTGTGTGATTTGAGGCTAGGACGGAGGTTCACAATGACCCCAAAGCAACACTTGAGTGGTTTAAGGGGAAACATGTAAATGTGTTGGAATGACCTAGTCAAAGCCCAGACCTCGATCCAATAGAAAATCTGTGGTCAGACTTAAAGATTGCTGTTCACAAGCACAAACCATCCAACTTGAAGGAGATGGAGCAGTTTTGCAAGGAGGAATGGGCAAGGAGGAATAGGCAAAAATCCCAATGGTAAGATGTGGCAAGCTCATAGAGACTTATCCAAAGCGACTTGGCGCTGTGATTGCCACAAAAGGTGGCTCTACAAAGTATTGACTTTAGGGGGGTTAATAGTTAGGCACATTGACTTTTTCTGTTATTTTGCCCTATTTGTTGTTTGCTTCACAATAAAGAAAAAAAAAACATCTTCAAAGTTGTGGGCATGTTCTGTAAATTAAATGATGCAAATCCTCAAACAATCCATGTTAATTCCAGGTTGTGAGGCAACCAAACACGAAAAATGCCAAGAGGGTGAATACTTTTGCAAGGCACTGTCTATATATATATATATATATATATATATATATATATACACAAGACATTACATTACTAGCGCAATAGTAGTGTGTTAGCAAATGATTGGTTAGAAAATATTAGTATAAAAAAAACTACAAATAATTGGCTCAGTTTCACTAAAAGATTTTTGTGGCACCCAGAGTGCAATATGTGCCTTCTTGTATTAACTTATATATTTTCGTATTGCACTCACTATCAGATTGTAAATGTCTGTCATGTTTGTATTATCTATTCACTGTATCTCCAGTACATCATTAGAATATCATATATTGGAGCTTTGTAAATAAATGATAATAACAAATAAAACCATGCTGATTATATAAACAGTCTGTTCAGTGACTTCTAGTTTTATGTGCTGTGGATATATTTTGTGCAGTGTTCATGCTATTCAGACTAAAAGAAGACACTTGCTGAGTTAAATAACCTAAAAGTTAACAGTCTCACTTATCTACAACATATACAGTTAGACCTACACAAGCTAAATGTTCTATTCTAACCCGACCTGGGGACTCATTCAATTGAGCCCTCAGGAGATCCGAGCGTCCGTAACGGAGCCTGCAATCTATTTTGCTATTCAATTGGCGTCTTTTTGCGGGCTCCGACCTGGGTTACAGCATACGGACTCCAATTCCTTGCAACCATCGCAAGTTAAAGCCCGTCCAAGCCTTTGATCTTTCACAGCCACAAGAGTTACGATTGCTAGCACCGCAAATCTCTATTCAATTGCAGTGATGCCTCAAGCCCGCAAATGTTTTTACACCTGTAAACGTCAAAAATCCTACAAATACCAGATAGGATCCGCAAAGGGGTTACAGACATGTCCGGAGCACTGTAAATGCAAATATATATTCTATACTGCACTGTAAATGACGAGGAACACTAAGACATTAGAATGAATTGCAAACCAGTCTCAAGTTATTCTGCAATATAAAATGATATTTTATATGTGTCATTTTGTGGTTACATCAATCTTGGGGATCAATGAGTTAATACATATTAGGCCACCCACATGGACTAGAACATTGACCATTCATTTTAATTATATTGTAGTTTGGTTGCATATTGGACCCTGAAACGCTAGTTGTTCATGCCCTGAACTGATACATACAATGGCATAGTGTCCGATTTTCGCTATCCGGCTGCGACTTGCGGTCCTGTCCAATTGAATAGCACCATAAATCCAGCACGTTGCGGGCAGCAGCAGTCCCGCAGACATACGGCCTAGATCACAGGACTTGCGGCCTCTGAATTGAATGAGGCCCCTGATTTGCCTTATTAACAAGCATTTTTCTACACATTATTAATGTTACATTTAGTACAAGGTTAAAAGGGTTGTTTGTGATTAATCTTATAACCAAATATATCCACATCTTACACTTGTTCTTATTTAACTTCTATTTATCGAATAAGAAACAAAGTGGAGTAAAATGTGATACCTATAATGGCTAACTAAGATGGATTACAGTTCAAGCTTTCAGGATCTCATAATACATTCATCAAGGAATGAAATAGAGAAAAATATCCTGTAATATATACTTTATTATCTGGCATTACATTATACATTTAGAAAATATAATTTTGAATTCACAGTACTGAGTTCAACATTCTCGCAAACGGGCTAAGTTTTAGATGTATCTCCAAAACGGGCTAAGTTTTAGATGTATCTCCCTTTCTTGTAAGCACAGCTTTCTCCCAAAAAGCATGTATGCCATAAAAAGAAAAACACATCACACCTGCCAAGATATTCACCACTTCTTGCCCTTGAAGATGTTTCCTTACCAACATTTTTAGCACCAAGAACATCTTGGGGTCAGTTTACGAAAACAAATAGAAGTCAAATCAAGAGGAAAATGTCAAAAAAATGAATGTAGGCCCATAAGCAGATATTTTAAAAACAAGGTGCAATCCTTGAGTATCACACTCCATAAAGTCATTTTGGATAAGGGCCATGCAGAAGAATGTTTCTAAAGAAGCTTTCTGACTCCATCACTATCACTGCAATCACAGAAGGCGCTCACCGCAACTTAGCGACGCCCGCAAAATTACGACCCGTACGACAACCAATAAATTCCGACCCGCAAAAATACGCATTTATCGACCAAACCGCCAAACTGCAAAAACCCACAAATATGCCTCAAATGTACTTACACACTCACACACAGCTCAGGGGGAGTGCCAGGGAGCCTGTGAGTGAGGTTGCAAGTTAATTTCAGGCATATTTTGGATTTTTTTTTTTCGATCCAAAATCCCAGAAGCAAGAAAAAAAATGTCGGACTAAGGAAATTAAACAAACCAAAAACGAGGTAAAAGGATGTAAAACGCAGCCAAAGGACTGAAATACCAGCCCTAAGCACAAACATTTAACGCTAAACAGTAACACTTAATGGAAGCCAGTAACATTTAACTCAAGCCAGTAACACTTAATCAAAGGCAGTAACACTTAATCAAAGCCACTGACACTTAACCCAAGGTAGTAACACAGGGAGAGAGGATTGCAATGAGTGCAAAGGGTGCTCAAGTGCGAGCCCTATAAAGTACACAGGGGGAGAGGCTCGCAATAAGAGCCAAAGGTTAGCACGTTGTGGTTCGCAAAGAGCCACGCAATAAGCACCCAAGGCACTTATCCCGGGGCTCGCGATGAGCCCCAAAGCTGCTCAGTGGGGCCATAACCTCACATTCGGTGGCAAAAAGCATTACCAAGGCTTCAAATTTTATTGCAGTCATGTTTTAATGGGCAAGTCACTAGTTTATCTATAATATTAAGCATTCTACAATTTAAAATACGTGCAATAACCCCTCTATTCATTTGGAACCACTGGGGTCAAAGTTTTATATACAGTGCCTTGCAAAAGTATTCACCCCCTTGTCATTTTTCGTGTTTTGTTGCCTCACAACCTGGAATTAACATGGATTGTTTGAGGATTTACAGAACATGCCCACAACTTGAAGATGTTTTTTTTTTTTTTTTATTATTATTGTGAAGCAAACAACAAATAGGACAAAATAACAGATAAAGTCAATGGGCATAACTATTCACCCCCCTAAAGTAAATACTATGTAGAACCACCTTTTGCGGCAATCACAGCTCCAAGTCGCTTTGGATAAGTCTCTATGAGCTTGCCACATCTTACCACTGGGATTTTTGCCCATTCCTCCAGGTAAAACTGCTCCAGCTCCTTCAAGTTGAATGGTTTGCGCTTGTGAACAGCAATCTTTAATTCTGACCACATTTTTTCTATTGGATTGTGGTCTGGGCTTTGACTAGGCCATTCCAACACATTTACATGTGTCCCCTTAAACCACTCAAGTGTTGCTTTAGCAGTGTGTTTGGGGTCATTGTCCTGCTAGAAGGTGTACCTCCGTCCTAGCCTCAAAGCACAGACTGGTACAGGTTTTGGTCAAGAATATCCCTGTATTTAGCACCATCCATCTTTCCCTCAACTCTGACCAGTTTCCCAGTCCCGGCTACTGAAAAACATCTCCACAGCATGATGCTGCCACCACCATGTTTCACTGTGGGTATGGTGCTCTTTAGGTGATGTGATGTGATGTGTTGAGTTTGCGCCAGACATAGTGTTTTCTTTGATGGTGAAAAGTTCAATTTTAGTCTCATCAGACCAGAGCACCTTTCTCCATACATTTTGGGAGTCTCCCACATGCCTTTACGCAAACTCAAAACGTGCCATTTTGTTTTTTGCTAAAAGTAATGGCTTTCTTCTAGCCACTCTATGGAGCGTACGGCTTATTGTGATCCTATGTACAGATACTTCAGTCTCTGCTGTGGAACTCTGCAGCTCCTCCAGGGTTACCTTAGGTCTCTGTGCTGCCTGCCTCGCTGATTAATGCCCTCCTTGGTGGGCGGAAGTTTCTTGGCAGGTTTGCTGTTGTGCCATGTTCTTTGGATATTTTTTACTAACCTAAACCTGACTTGTACTTCTCAACAACATTGTCCCACACTTGTTTGGAGAGTTATTTGGTCTTCATGGCAGTGTTTGGTTAGTGGTGCCTCTTGCTTAGGTGTTGAAGCCTCTGGGGCCTTTCAGAAAAGGTGTGTATATATAATGACAGATCATGTGACACTTAGATTGTACACAGGTGGACATCATTTCACTAATTATGAGACTTCTGAAGGTAATTGGTTGCACCAGAGCTTGTTATGGGCTTCATAACAAAGGGGGTGAATAAATACGCACATGCCAACTTTCTGTTTTCTATTTCAAAAAAATAGTTTTATGTATATATTTTTCTCATTTCACTTCACCAACTTAGTCTATTGTGTTCTGATCCATCAAATAAAATTCAGATTAACAAAACATTGAACTTAAGGCTGTAATGTAACAAAATAGGTAAAAAGTCAAGGGGGGTAAATACTTTTGCAAGGCACTGTATGGTATTATGGAAATCTAAGTTTGGTAATGGACGAATATTTTTAGAAAATAAAAATGTTACATGTTTAACTTATATATGCAATTATCCTACACTACAGGCTTCCATTTTCTTTACTGTTGTTGGCTTCTGTCTCAGCTTCTGTCCTTGTAAACAAATGTGCTTTCTATTACTCCAAAGCACTGACAGTAGTAGCTGTCACAAACCCTCTGTACTTCATTTCTGTATTTAAGGTCTCCCCGCCTCATGAAGCAGATCACAGGACATTATAATAGCAGCTTCCATGATGGCATAATTGAATATAAGAGTAATAAATTAGAGGCTCTATTTTTCACATTCTAAAAACTTTGTTGCCTATTTTCAAGTGTAGTTTAAATTCAGTGTAATTAAAATTTCTGATCACATTTGGTTGCTAAAAGGTATGTATAGTTAATATTATCATACAAAGGCTGTAAGAAATGATTTTGTTTTATGATGAGAGCACTACCTATGTAAATGTGCAATGCTTCGAAAAGAAGCCTGTCACTTTTATTCCATATAACAACTCTACCTCTCAATATCACTATCAGACGCTGCTGAAAAAATACAAATTACTCACAACTGCAGTTAAGTTTCAAAATCAGCACTTTTGCTGTCAGAACAAAATCTTAATAATGTGTATTCTGCTAGGTGTATTATAGCTATTTTTAAAATATAGTATTTCCAAAGAATACCCTGTCAAAAATTACATAAAGATTATTTCAACATGGAGAATGATTACTATGTACAATATTATATTTTAAAAGGTATATCTAAGTTTGCCTGTGTTTCCCTTTCTCCAACTTAACACATACTGCTTATATCAGACACACACATTACATTTCTTAAAAATAAAACTTGTTTTTCACGCCGCCAGCGCTGCTTACATAGGCACCTGATATCTACCGATGGAAACACTGCATTCAAATACAGATTTTAACTCTTTACTAACCTTCAAGTCAGCAGCAGCTCAATGCAGAGATCTACAGATCAGTGTGACTCCTCCTACTTCCATCTACACGGGGACTACACATCCCATGATTCCTTCCTGCACAAACTGCCATCATTGATTATTGCAATGTATTAAAATGTATTAGCTGCCTGTGATTGGCCAAAACAAATTATGAATTTTAAACTAGTTTTAGCAGGGATTTTCAGGGTGTAATCTCTCAAAAGCTGCTGCTTGCAAACTCATCAAGGTGAGTTTGTAAGTGTTTATTTTGGTAATTTTTCATGCAAAAAAATGTTTGCATACACTACTGATCCTCCTCAATCAAATGCATTTATAATCCAGGAAACATAAATATGCCTTTAAATGTAAGACTGCAGTGGTAGGAAACATATTTCCTTTATAGGGTCATGGTCCCAAATTTACAATGGTACATTATCAAATATTAGGTTTTTTTTTTTTTTTTTTTACAAATGAAATAAATTACATTTATGAAAGAAAACTAAGACTAATGCAGCACAGAAATAGAACAAAATATTGTGTTTGATCAGCTTTAGCCTTTTCAGTAAATTAAAAGAAACTTAAGAGGAATTGTGGACAAGAACTCAAGGACAGCCTGTTTTGTAATCAAAAATATGTTTAAAAGGACATTGAAAGCACTTTGAAAGAGGGTACTTGATAATGTACCCTTACGTTTTCTTTTTAAAATGTGTCTCTCAAAGCATAATAAACTGAATCAAATGTTTAAGTGATCTGGAGGCTTTCCCCTTTCAGCCAATAAGAAGTAATCACATATATAGTTGTCGTAATTGAGGGGTTGCCAAAAGTTTATGGCAACGCAATGTTAAAATTGTGGGCTCGCACAGCGAGCCCCGCAACTGCAGCCCTTGCAAAATATGGTGGTGGTGATATATTTTGCCTTTTTTCACAATCAAAAATTGCTGAAGCGAGAAAAACAATTGCGGCCGAAAAAAATTAAACAAAACGAAAACGAGGCCAAAGGACGTAAATACGAGCCCTAAGCACTAAGACTTAACGTAAACCAGTAACACTTAATACAAGGCAGTAACATTTAACTCAATAATGTAACACTTAACCCAACGCAGTAGGCCCCTAAACTACACAGGCCTATAAAGTACACAGGGGGAAAGGCTCGCAATGAGCGCCAAAGGCGCCCATTGTGGGAGCCGTAATGAGCACAGAAGGGGATTATTGCAAAGAAGGAAAGGTGCGGCTTGCCAAAAACGGCAATGAGTGTCGAAGCCGATCATTGCAGGGCTCGCCATGAGCGCCTGCGGCCTGTAAAGTAGACGGGGGAAGAGGCCGAATGCGGTCATTGCCAGGCTCAAGATGAGCGGCAAAGGTTCTCAGAGGGGTCATAGCCTCGCATTGTGTGGCAAACAGCATTGCCTGGCTTAACATGTTATTAACGTCATTTTTTGATGGGCAATTCGCTAGTATAAATATATTTGATACTTGACTGCCAGTGAAATCTTGAAACATGCTTAGGCCATGTGCATTTCCTGTTAATTTCAATGAAGCTTAAACAGATTTTACTAATATTTTACAATTGTACAATTAATTTGACAACTACACGTCATACATTTAGTTTTTATTTAGAAATCTAGAAATGTTGATGACTAAGGAGAGATCCATGATATATTGTTGAAAGTTGTGTGTAAGAGAGGCATTTACATTTTTGGAGAGCTATGGTTGCATCCTTCTTCGTTCTTCTGGATCTGTGAAGGGGAGGGGTGTGATTTAAATTTCAACATTAGACAATTATCAAACAAAGCCTCTGGATTTCTGCCTTCCCTCCTCAACCACCCCTCCCCTCACTGATAACTGCAAACACCCACCCCCATCATACAGGTTTCAGGATAGACATAGCTGTTATCAGAGCAAGCTAGAGAAGCCACAGAGAGTAATCCCACTGGCTTGGCTCTTGTTCCAGATCTGGAAAGATCAAAGCAAATGGACACTGCTACAGGGTATCTCCAGTAGAGGATTGAAGGCTTCAGGGGTAAGATAATAAAGACCTCCCTCTTCATAAAACAGAGAGTGTCTATTATTACGGGACTGGGTAACAACTTTTTTATGAACTTGAACAATAGAACATTTTGAAATATTAACTACAAATTAAACATTAAGCACATGAAATTACTCAGCATTAGTTACAAATCTTGGCCTTTCCCAACCTTGGTAACAAAGTAAGCATTGAGCAACTTCACACAATAACCAAAATAAACACTGCTCTCGTTTGATTTTGTGCCTACTGTCTATGGAACATAACATGGACTTTGGGACAGAGCAGCTCATTCTAACTCTGTATGTGGCATAGAGGCAACATGATGGTTTTGGGCTCATAGGGACAAGGTAAGTGGTGTAAACAAGTCTGACCATATTATCAGATCATAATGAGCTCTTTTATAGAGAGGGTAGGGGCTCAGTTAGAAGAGTAACAAAAAAAAGTATTACTATACTGAAAAGGGGTTCCAAAACTCAGATATTCCCAAAAAATGCCCATGCCTTAGACAGTTGCTAATTCTGTTAGTTTGGTACATACTTAACAAACAAGTGTCTTTTTTCTTGAACTGCAGTGGCCATTTAATGGATGCAAGTACAAATATTTTAATATGATAATATTTATAATGGCATGGGAAGGATCTTTAAATAGAGATCAAGAGAAAGGATAGCATTTAACTGATATCTTTTTCAGCATATGATTGGTTCAATTAAAATTCCCACGCTTAAAGTCCAAGGTGACAATTATGATTGGCTGAAATATGATTGACCCTGGTTGAAGCCTGAGGCAAAACACATGCGTGCTTGCTGCATTATGGAGGCTGTCCCCGAGTGATGACATCACGGAGACTGCGTGAGAGTGTTGTATGCAGTAGAGGGATCCCAATTCATCAAGCTGCGACTCTGTATGGCAAATGAGGTCTATGAACTGAATTTAGAGCTACTGAGAATAGATATTACTGCTTAAGTTAACTGTACATACTCATTTTTTTTAACAAGTTAATGTGCTGCAACATTATATATGATAATATTTTTTGTGCACATATTACATTAATCAATTTATATTAACAATTGGTATGTTTTCTATGAGGCATTTAATGGCAGCCATTATTTGCGATTTTTTCATCATGGGATATAAACCATTTTTCTGCAAGTATTTGTATAATAGCTATAGTTGATTTTGTGTGGCACATAGTGTTTTCTGCACTTGATTACAGTCACCTCTTTTTAGAGTTAGGAGTTTAGTGTAGGTTAGATTTGCACTTTATTAGGTAGGGGGATAAGTGGTGGATCCCCACAGCTATCTACATGAGTTTGGAAGGGCTGTTAGCATTGTTGTTGTTGTTGTTTAGTCGTTCACTCGCGTCCGACTCTCTGTGACTCTATGGACCAAAGCACGCCAGGTGCATCTCTCAGTCCCAGCCCCTCTGTGCTCCATCAAGTTCATGTTCATTGCTTCAGTGACCTCATCTATCCATCTCCGCCTCTGTCGTCCCCTTCTTCTTGCGCCTTATATCTTTCCCAGCAACAGAGGATTTTCTAGGCAATCCTGCCGTCTCATAATATGGCCAAAATATTTGAGCTTCAGCCTCATGATCATACCTTCTAGTAAACAGTTTGTCATGATTTCCTGAAGTATCGATTTATTGGATCTTCTTGCAGTCCAAGGGACTCTAAGCAGTCTTCTCCAACAACACAAGTCATCAATTCTACGGCGTTCAGATTTCTTTATGGTCCAGCTCTCACATCCCTATGTTACTACTGGGAATACCATAGTTCAAACTATGCAGAGCTTTGCTGGTAGTTTAATATCTTTACTTTTTACTAGCTTGCCATAGCTTTCCTCCCCAGAAGCGAATGTCTTTTAATGTCATGACTACAGTTACCATCTACAGAGATCTTGGATCCAAGGAAAATAAAATCTGTCACTGCCTCCACAGGCCAATTTTTGCACTGTTTAGTTCCTCCTCACTTTCAGACATCAAAGTAGTATCATCGGCGTATCTGAGGTTGTTGATATTCCTTCCAGCAATATTGATTCCGGCTTTGGATTCAACCAGTCCAGCCTAACGCATGATGTATTCTCCATATAAGTTGAATAAATATATATATATATATATATATATATACAACCTTGTCGCACTCCTTTTCTGATCTTGAACCATTCTGTTGTCCCATGTTCGGTTCCAACTGTGGCTTCTTGGTCGACATACAGATTCTTTAGGAAGAGGATGAGATGATCTGATACTCCCATCTCTTTAAGAACATGCTACATTTTATTATTATTTATATATTTATTATTTAAAGTCAAAGGCTTTAGAATAGTTTATGAAGCAGAAGTAAATGTTTTGTTGGAACCCTCTAGCTTTCTCTATTATCTAGCGGACACTGGCAATTTTATCTCTTGTGCCTCTTCCTCTGCAGAACACGGCTTGCACATCTGGTAGTTCCTGGTCAATATATTGTTGGAGTCGAGCTTGTAGAATCTTAAGCATTACCTTGCTGAAATTAGTGCAATTGTTTGATAATTGGAGCACTCTTTGGCACTGCCTTTTTTGGGGATTGGGATGTAGACTGACCTTTTCCAGTCTATTGGGCATTGCTGAGTTTTCCAAATATGTTGGCATAAGGCAAGTAACACTTTCACAGCATCATCCTGTAGAATTTGTAATGTTCAATAGGGATTCCATCACCTCCTGCAGCCTTATTATTAGAAAGAAAACCTAGGGCAAGTCTCACTTTACTCTCCAAGATGTCTGGCTCCAACTCATTGGACAAATGATTTAGGTCATCACTGCTGTTGAGAACCTTCCTGTATAGATCTACAGTGTACTCCTGCCAACTGTTCTTTATCTGATCTTCCTCTGTTAAGTCCCTACCATTTTTTCTTTTATCACTCCCACTTTTGCATGAAAGGTACCTTTTAGGTTCCCAATTTTCTTGAATAGATCTCTTGATTTACCCATTCGGTTATCTTCTTCAATCTCTCTACATTGCTCATTGTAGAATGTCTCCTTGTCTCTTCTTCTGTATTCAGTTGGATAAATATTTTCTTATCTTCACTACCTTTCGCTTTCCTTCTTTCCGGGGCTACTTTCAAAGCCTCATCAGGCAGCCAGTTTGACTTCTTACTTTTCTTGCGTTTAGGGATATTCTTTCTTGCTGTTTCCTGGATTATGTTGCAATCTTCGGTCCAAAGTTCTTCAGGCATTCTATCTTCCATGTCTAGTTCCCTAAATATATTCTTTACTTCCACTGCATTTTCACAAGGGATATTATTTATTTTGTATCTACTTGGTCTGATGGTTTTCCCTCTTTTCAGTTTAGTTTTCAATTTTGCAATAAGAAGCTCATGGTCAGCTCCGGTTCTTGTTTTTGCTGACTGTATAGAGCTCCTCCATCTTTGGCTACAAAGTACCGTATTGGTCCGAATATAAGCCGCACCCGCATATAAGCCGCACCTGCAAAGTTCAAGGGGAAAAAATTGAAAAAAGATAGTACTCACATATAAGCCGCACCCGTAAAATTAGGGGAGAAAAAAACTCTCAAAGTGATCAGCCATTGCAAGAAACGGGCTTTCTAATTAGCACTGTAGCTTTTTTTTGCAGGTTACAGGCTTTACAGGACGTTAGAATCACTAAAACCATAAATCGCTATTCAATACCGCAGTCTAAAGCACGAAAATCGGCAACCTTAACTCGCAATCGCGCACCCTTAAATCGCAATCGCGCAAACCGGCAGTAATTTTGCATTCGCGAATAGAAGCCGCACGGGTTACAAGCAAAGTTCGCAAATCGGCAATGATTTTTTGACGGTCGCGAATATAAGCCGCACCCTTAACTCGCAAGCTCAAAAATCGGAAAAAAGGTGCGGCTTATATTCGGACCAATACGGTATACAGTCAATCTGATTTCTATGTTGTCCATCTGGTGATGTCCATGTGTAGAGTCGTCTCAGAGGCTGTTGGAAGAGGGTGTTTGCTATGACCATAGAATTATCTTGACAAAATTCTACTAATCTCTGACCTGCTATATTTTGTACTCCAAGGCCACATTTTCCAGTTATTACAGGTGTCCTTTTATTCCCTACTTTAGCATTCCAATCTCCTATGATGATAGTAACATATTTTCTTGATCTTATATCTATGACGTGTTGAAGATCTCCATAGAACTGGACAACATCAGCCTCTTCAGCATCAGCGGTTGAAGAATAGACTTGTATCACTGTGATATTAAATGGCTGTTAGCATAGATCTTTATTGTTAGCACGGGAGGCGAGTGCAGGGTTGCTCTACATATTAGGAAATAAGTAGCGGGTTCCCAGTACCACCACAACAGCCCATATAGGGATTTATTAGCAGTAAATTGAAGCACTATGTACATTTATGGATCTTATGGCACTTAAATTATGACCTCTATCTTTAAGGGGTTAGCACTGTGATGTATATAATTGTTTTTATGTTGGATTTTTGCCCTTCAAATATGACCTCTACCAATAAGAGGGTAGCACAGTGATATATATGAATTTTATTATAATTGTTGATCATATATATATATTGTTATTTTAGTATTTGTTCTAGTCATTCTATTGTTGATTAATTGTAAATATATATGATATAATTGTGCTGACAAATGGAATTTGTTTAAATTTGTCTATGTTATTTATATGTGAATTTATTTACTTGTATCACCTATATTTATTGATCATGGTTTAATAATTATTTTGACTACAATCAAGAGGGGACAGCTTTCTTTGTTTTTAATTATATTGTTTTTATAGCTTTCAGCGTTTTTTAAGAGGTACAATAAAAGTAAAGTTTTAAGATTCAGTTGTGTTATTTAATTCCTTGGTTAATTAATGACTTATTATATAACTGGTAGTTTGACTAGTATGGTACAAGCTTGTTTAAAAATATTTTTTTTAATTTCTTGTGTCTAATTTGGTTTATGTGGTTTACTTCTGTGCCAGCTTTGTTGGTGCTTGATGGAACAGATATCTTAGTTACTTATTCAGGTAAGTGACCATCCATTACAGAGATAATGATAATAAATAATTGTTGGAACACATATTTCATCCATTCAGAAGATTAACTAACGCTGTTAGTTAAAATAATTTTTTATTATAGAGTAAAGGGATTTTTTGTGGAGGGCCATTTCCAGACCCTGAAGAGAGGATTCAATAGTTTCAAGCAAGAATTAAGAGAATACTTCAATCAACACAGTTAGCCCGCTTGTTCGAGGGCAGAAGAGTGAGGACTAGGACAATGTTGAACATCACTGGATGGACATTATTGTAGGTAAGTATAATAATTGTATTTTTGAGGGTTAATTATTGAATAATTTACAATGCCATGGGGGGATTTGAGGATCCCCAGGACACATAGGGAGTTAATTTAGAAAATCATGGAAGTCCATATATACCTCCATTGTACTTAGGGGGTTATTTTAGTTTACTATGGTGGTCAATAAAGACCCCCATGTTAGTCGGGGGGTTATTTAGGAATAACATGGGGATCCTTTAATAGTTATTTAGGAACACCATGGGGGTCCATATATATATATATATATATATATATATATATATATATATATATATATATATATATAGTATTTATGGGTTAATATAATATACCATGGGTGTTGTTTAATGATAAAATTGAGGACTTATGGTGTTTTCCGCGTCAGATCTGATGCTTGCATCATTTTCTGGGCCAATTTTTCTACCTCTACTGGTGGTCTGGAGTATACGTAAGGCAGACAAATAGAGCTTACGCGTGTTATGTTAATTGTGATTGAAATGGCCTGAAGGGAAACTTGAAAGGGAGAATACACCATAACTTGCAGAATCATTGCACAGCACTGAAAATTAGAGTTGTTTTGATTGATATGTTACTAAGTTACTCCTTGAGCAAATAACTTATAAGGCAAATCTGCAAATAAAGACCAGCATGTGACATAAATAATATGTGATCTCAGCCAAACCAGAGCTGGAGCACAAAAAGCAGAGTCATAAGAATTATTTCTTACACCAGCTGTCTGGAACGGCTCACAGATCCCAATGTCCTCAGTATCCAGATGAATACAGGCCAGTATTTGGGGGCTATAAAGCTAAGTAAATGATCCTTAGAGATCACAGAGTATAGTCTGTGACACAGTCAATCAAGTAGGCCTCTTGGAGCTCCATTTGACACCAGTTGTTGGGACCCTTCTGCAGTTCCAAGGAAGACCCCTGCTGGGCTGGTACCTGAGATTCTAATTACATAGACATGTGGTCATTTTCCACCACCCAGATCCACAGTACATAGAGTAAACAATAGTTTATTCCAGTCACATAACATACTTTATTCATGTCATACTAAAAAAGATAGAAAATCCAACTATTAACTGACAATTTTGAGAGGAGAGTCACACATTCTACACCTCTAGTATAGTTGATCTCAAGTGCATATTGTAAATATAAGAGTACATGGGTCATAATTAAGTATAACAAATGGAAAGATAAGTTGTTTCATGCCTTGCCTGTTACACATTGTCAAACTCAAGAGAGTTTGTACAATGACCAAAGCTTATAAAATGTTTAATATGTTTGTTTATGTAATTGTCTTCAAAATACAAGTTTCTCAATATGTAGAACAGTAAAACTTGAGAATGTCACCATTATGACCATATCACACTCCACTAACAACATCAACGATTGCACACATTTATTACAAAAAAATTTCAAGCAAGCATGAACTTTTGGTCTTGTACTGAATAATATTTTCTGTAACTCACAGCAGTCAATTTACCATGTGGAAAGTGTTGCTGCAGAAGTTTTTATGTGCAAGCAATGGAATTTTGGGACTTTATATAAATGATTTGCAAGCAAGTTTTTATTCTATTGAGATTCAGGTACAGCAATTTCTCTATATTAAACATTTCCTGTTGGGAAATGTCCAACACTAATGTAAAACATTTTTTTTGGGAAAATGTAACCCTCTCTGAGGATTATGAAGGTGTTCACAAACTTCAGTGATGAAAGTATTTCAGCATTAATACAATGCTGAAAGAAACCTATGGCAATGAATGCTACAGTGTATACAGTACTATCACATATATAGTTGTGAGCGTACGAGTTGTTGCTAACGCTGCGGGCTCGCGTAGCGAGCTGCGGCCCTCGCGTAGCGAGCCGAGGCCCTCGCGAAGCGAGGGCACTGCCCGAGGGTCTCAGTTGCTGGCATGGAGCGCCCAAGGCGCTCCATGCCAGCAACTGAGGACACTCGCGAAGCGAGGGCCTCAGTTGCTGGCATGGAGCGCCGTAGGCGCTCCATGCCAGCACCTGAGGACCTCGCAAAGCGAGGGCCGCAGTTGCTGGCATGGAGCGCCGAAGGCGCTCCTTGCCAGCAACTGCGACCCTCGCAAACTTCACGTCGCAACCCAAACAGTACGACACACACATTACGACACTCGCAAACAACATACGACACACGTTCACACACATTACGGACTCGCAACACTCGGACGCAACTCGCGAACATTACAAAATGTAAAACACAATACATACACACACCACATACATAAAAAAATTACCTACACCAAGAGGGAGCACCCAGCACCTCAAAAATACAACTTACACCTCGATTTTACTTCAAATAAAACAGTTTAGAGACTAAAAAAAAAACGAAGCGAGAGAAAAAATGGCCGCCGAACAAAACGAAAACGAGGCTACAGCACTCTAAACTCGCAAAACACCACAAGAAACTCGCAAAACACCACAAAACACCTACGGATATTCCGATACAAACGTATAACACACATTACTCGCCATTTGACGCCAATGCGGAAGTACACGACAACGGTTTGGGCTCGCGCACGCACAGTGTTACACTGCACACATTCAGCACGCTTACACAGCAGATCCACACCACTAATGCTGCAGCAACATCAAAACACATTCACAGCTCTTCCACACAATGCTTTAAAATAGGTAAAGTATATTCATTTATTAATGTATTACATATTTCATTATTATACACCAAACAGCATTAGCTACCTTACAATTTCATTGCCGTCATTTTTTGACGGGCAATTCGCTAGTATTCCTATAATGCTCAGGATCATGTGCTACAATCATAGGACAGTCATGACATCATTGCTGTCATATTATAAATTAGCAAGACATATACACCTACCTTAAGACAATAAGATTACCCTAATATTAGATACTTTTTTAAATTCATTGTTTTTCTCCTTCCTTTGTATGTGTTGTGGGTGTCTGAAAAATGTCTCCTTTAAATGTTTATTTTTCCTAAAAATATCTAAAGACTGCACCTGTCCCCTAATATATGAGTCCATGCACCTCCTTTTCAGAAAAAGAGAACATACTTCTAAAATATAATAAAATAAAATATCTAAATCAATCAATCAATCAATCAATCTATCTGTTTTCTTTCTATGTATAACAAATCATTCTTATTTTTCTTTAAATAAATGTATATATACACAGTGCCTTGCAAAAGTATTCACCCCCCTTGACTTGTTACCTATTTTGTTACCTTACAGCCTTAAGTTCATTGTTTTGTTAATCTGAATTTTATGTGATGGATCAGAACACAATAGTCTAAGTTGAAATGATAAAAATAGATACATAAAACTATTTTTTAGAAATAGAAAACAGAAAATTGGCATGTGCGTATGTATTAACTATAAATAAACAAAAATAGGTAGAGGTAATTATTCCATATATTTGTATCTTAATCATTTCACATATAAATAGTACTTATTTTTTACAGATTTTATTTCTTAGGATCAAATGGATGGTATCAAAAACAAGGCCTATTCATGAAAAAATAAGTTATTTTCCTTCATTCACTATGATGCAAGTTCATAATAGTAGAATAGTAGGTATCATAAATGAATCCCTGTGTAGCTTGTCACATAAAAAGCTTGGAGTGAATGGGACATGATTTTCTTTGCTGTGACTACGTGACTTGATTACAATGACTGTGAATTTGCCTGTGTTACAGGAGATAATAGATTCCCCCCAGGTTGACAGCTTCATGATTGCTCATGTCCATTATCAATGATAAATTTACACAGTAGCTCAGGATAAAACCTGTCACATTAATCTGGGGAAATTAATATGAAATCAATATGATAATCTACTAAAGCCAGATACATTTAAAGCTAGTCTTATGGTTCACAAATTTCTTTACAGGGCCTTGAGCCAGACCAGGCTTTCATTCATATACAAATTAGATGCATCCCTCTGGATATAAATCCACATTTTTCTGAGTTACGTAAAAACGATTTAACAGTTCACAAATGTAATTTATAAAATAAATATACTTTCTGGATCTTTTGAAAAATGCTACTAAATAATGATAAGAAACAAACAATGCAAAAATATTATTTGTACAGTACCAATAAATAAATTGTTGTTGTTTAGTCATTCAGTTGTGTCTGACTCTCCATGTCCCTATGGACAGCAGCACGCCAGGTACATCTTATGTCTCGTTGTGCTTATTTTTTTTTGCAAAGATACTGGAGTGGGCTGCCAGTTCCTGGAGTGGACTGTGATTTGCCTGACCTCTCTGCTATGACCTGCTTATCTGACCTAACTATACATTAGTTTAACGGAAATCATACTTTGTCTACTATTTTAAATAAACTGCTTCATAGTAATATATTAAAATGCAGCCAAAATTGTCATACTGCAATAACAAAATACAGTTGTACCTTGGTTCAAGACCTTAATCCGTCATTTTATTTAGAACCAATGGTCTTGTTTTTGGATACAAAACCTTAAAAATACACAGGCATCAATAAAAAAACAATAATTACATCAAATAACAGAGAATTTAACTTCACTTTAACTGTACAGTACTGAGAGGACATGAGGGACCAATGGGATGGTGTCAATGTAGAGGAGGAAAAAGGGGAGACAGGTTACTGCTTGGAAGTGGAGTCCTCTTCCATTACAACATCAGACTCTTGCACAGGGGATATGTGTTCTTTCTGTCTCTTAACACCACTGCACCCTTCTGGAGACTCTGCTGGAGACTGTGATGTAGGCATTTTCACTAGAAACCTATGAAGTGATACTTGCTCCTGACTTCGTTTCAAAATGTTTCTGAAGTGAGACTTTGCTTGATCATTAAACAAGTCCACAACGTGGCTTGCTTGAGCTTTGTCAGGGTGATAGTGTAATTCAGCCCATTAAGCACACATTATGCTTCCTCCCTCCCTCACCTAAAGAAGAAAATTCCTCAGCCACTATCTGTTGCTGCTCTCTCTGAAGTTCCTGCACAGGCTCTTACAGGCACAGGCTCGGTTAGGGCTCTTACAGACAAAGAGACGTGTGCAATCCTGCACTTGTGCACTTCCTGCAAGTTTGTTGTTGCAGACAAGCCTCAATCCAAGAAAGGGATTTGTTCCGCGTTGCAGACAGGTCTCAAACCAAGTAAGCAAACACATTTTTCCTTATGAGATGCGACTTAAACCAAATTGGACTGAAGCAAACTCAAACTGAGGTACAGCTGTACCTGGATTTGGTGCACCTATGTGATTTTTTTAATGTCCCTGTAACAGCATTGGAAATAATCAAGGATGAACTTCTGAGGTAAGGTGTTCGGGGAGTCTGCCATTTATCATCTCCATTTAAGATAGAACTGTGCATTTTGTTACATATATGGGTTCCCCTGGAAACCCATTGACATAATCATAAATTTATAACTGTATACTATGACATTACATTACATTCTATTGGTAAACTATTCTAACACACAAAAAAATCTAATCAATATAGTTACAGAAGAAAAAAACACATACATTTTATAGCAATGCAGATAGGGCCTTAATGGCAACATATTACATACACCACAAGCCCTGAATTGATTAATAGAGGACTACAAAATAGGCAAGCCATATATATAATTATCACTAATGGCGCACAAACATTTTTACCACTTACATCTAGTACATTTCCATTAAGAACTCCATTCATTTTATTGTTTTCTCTTGTGGTAAATACATCTAGATGATCACTGCTTATATTTAAGTGTTAAAATATATTCCTGCTCTGTCTGCTTATTTACAAGTGTCGTGGCGTAAAACATTTCTTCTCTGTGGTAAACTTCCTGTCACTTCAGTTCATTGATGGCTGTATCTAAACAGAACATTACCAAGCTGCATTTATTCATTGTGGGCAACAGTATCTCTTCATATAATGAAGGGCCCATATTTCTGTTTTAGAAATGATGGGACAAAATTATCCAGAGGAAAAAAATGAATGTCCTAGCTCAAAAAGAGATTTTTACATTCATACATATTAATTTTATTGGAGTTATGAATTTGTGCTACCAGTAAGATGAACATAGCATATGGAAAAAAACACAATGTAAGTATATAAAATACATTACACGGATTGTGGAATTGGGCAGGTTAAGAAAAAATGTAGCAAGGCAGCAAGAAAAGCACATAGGATGCTTGATGGTGTAGGAAACAGTAAAATCAGTTATAAAGAAAGGGATTAATGGTGTTATATATGGTAATATGGTATACAGTTATGGAGAGCTTATATATCCAAAATGAAATAAGATATACCGTAATTACGGTACTTAAAAAAAACACATAAAATATGCAAGATCTGATTAACAAAACATATAAGGAGAGATTTTATGGGGTATACATTTCAATAGGGATAACTAGGAGTTTAAAGTAAAGTTACACACCTCCACTTCCTATTTTTTTTTTAGGGTTTATTGATCGAACAGGGTTAATGGCATAGGGAAGGTTTCTGGATTTTACTCGGTATGTAATTTACCTATATATGTATTTCCTTTTATGTATTTTGTTTTATTAAGAAGCAATTAAAAACCCTGTTTTCCCTGCCTTAAATTAAATAAATAGTATCTATATGGGACTGCAAACTGAAGTATATGAAGAGACAGACTCTGTAGTGATAGATGCGCATTCTAGTGTCCTAGCCTATCAGTAACAATGTCTCCGAAAACATGCATCATTATAATGCTGAGACGTGGTCTTTGATAGGCTAGGACACTACAATGCTCACCCAGCACTACAGAATTTGTGTCTACATACACTTCAGTGGAAGACCCATAAAGGACTATTTGTTTTATTTTAGGCAGTAGAAACAGGGCTTTTAAGCGTTTCTTAATAAAACAAAATACATAAAAGTAAATATATATTACATATATATTACCGAGTAAAATCCAGAAACATTCCATATCCCTTTAATAGTTTATCCCCACATGAAAAATATGTTCCATATATAACATTACATGGAAATATTTTATGTTTTAACTAGACTTAATTCAACTTAAGGCAACTTATCCCATCTTATATCCACTTTTACCATATTTGATAAATATACCTCCAGGACTTTAATGCATTTAGTAAAGATCAGAAGAAAAAGCAAGTTCTGGAAAAAGAGAGATACTAGAACAATTTATGAATATACTACTTTACAAAAAAAAAGATAGTAGATATATAGAGGAGATATTAAGCAGTAAGATAATTAAGACTTGTTGCCATTTGCTTCAATCTACAGTGCAGTGTATTAAGCACATGCACATGGAGCGGGATCTCAGCTTGTGTTGTAGATCTTATGAGTAGGTAGTTCGCCACAAAAATCATCATGGTGGGCAAAAGAGCGATAGAAGCCCTCCACCCAACAGTAGTACAGTAAATAAATAGTCCATCTGTGTTCATCTTTTGAATGTTTAAAGCAAGTTGAAAAAACCTGCTTACAGCTCAGAATTCCGAGAAAAACAGTTATATACAGTGGCTATAAAAAGTCTACACACCTGTGTAAAAATGTAAGGTTTCTGTGCTGTAAAAAAAATAGACAAAGATAAATCATTTCAGAACTTTTTCCACCTTTAATGTGACCTATAAACTGTACAACTCAATTGAAAAACAAACTGAAATCTTTTAGGTGGAGGGAAGAAAAAAAAATAATAATAATATGGTTGCATAAGTCTGCACACCCTCTTATAACTGGGGATGTAGCTGTGTACAGAATTAAGCAATCACATTCCAAATCGTGTTAAATAGGAGTCAGCATACACCTGCCATCATTTAAAGTGCCTCTGATTAACCCCAAATAAAGTTCAGCTGCTCTAGTTGGTCTTTCCTGAAATGTTCTTAGTCGCATCCCACAGCAAAAGCCATGGTACACAGAGAGCTTCCAAAGCATCCGAGGGATCTCATTGTTAAAAGGTATCAGTCAGGAGAAGGGTACAAAAGAATTTCCAAGGCATTAGATATACCATGGAACACAGTGAAGACAGTCATCATCAAGTGGAGAAAATATGGCACAACAGTGACCTTACCAAGAACTGGAGCTCCCTCCAAAATTCCTGAAAAGACAAGAAGAAAACTGGTCTGGGAGGCTACCAAGAGGTCTACAGCAACATTAAAGGAGCTGCAGGAATATCTGGCAAGTACTGGCTGTGTGGTACATGTGATAACAATCTCCCGTATTCTTCATGTGTCTGGGCTATTGTAATGATATAAGAATCACAAAGTTGTGGAGACCAGTAGCCAAGGTCAGCAATAATCCGGTTCAGCAACTTGTAGGTTAAACAGGAACAAGCTTTTATTGAAGGGATCAGGAACCAACAATAATCTGGCAAGGTACATTTGACAGGAAGTGCCTTATATAGGCCAAGGGCCAGACACCTGCCCAGACACAGCTGAAGAGACTTAGGTACTGATACAATTGCTAGCAGAGTCAAGCTTATAAGGTCTCAATGGAATTCACAAAAGGCAGGCTGGCGCAGTGGTAGGGAAGAGGTATAACAGCCTGGGGACCAGGGTTCAAAACCCAGCAGAGTCAATTGCTCACAGCTATAGGGTAGAGTGGCAAGACGAAAGCCTTTTCTTACGAAGAAAAACATCCAAGCCAAGCTACATTTTGCAAAAACACATCTGAAGTCTCCCAAAAGTATGTGGTAAAAGGTGTTATTGTCTGATGAAACCAAGGTTGAACTTTTTGGCAATAATTCCAAAAGATATGTTTGGTGCAAAAACAACACTGCACATCACCAAAAGAACACCATACCCACAGTGAAGCATTGTGGTGGCAGCATCATGCTTTGGGGCTGTTTTTCTTCAGCTGGAACTGGGGCCTTAGTTAAGATAGAGGGAATTATTAACAGTTCCAAATATCAGACCTGAATCCGATTGAAAATCCGTGGGGTGATCTGAAGAGGGCTGTGCACCTTTGGAACTCATTGCCCTCGCAATGCGACAGATTTCGAGTGTTTTTGCAAAGAAGAGTGGGCAAATCTTGCCAAGTCAAAATGTGCCATGCTGATAGACTCATACCCAAAAAGACTGAGTGCTGTAATAAAATCAAAAGGTGCTTCACCAAAGTATTAGTTTAAGGGTGTGCATACTTATGCAACCATATTATTTTATTTTTATATTTTTTCTTCCCTCTACCTAAAAGATTTCAGTTTGTTTTTCAATTGAATTGTACAGTTTATAGGTCAGATTAAAGGTGGAAAAAGTTCTGAAATGATTTATCTTTGTGTCATTTTTTAACAGCACAGAAACCTGACATTTTAACAGGGGTGTGTAGACTTTTTATATCCACTGTGTGTGTATATATATATATATATATATATATATATATATATATATATATATTGTAAGATATGGCTTATAGAGTGGCAATCTATAAACTTTATGATGGAATTATGTGTATCTTATAAAATATGTGTAATTGTATAAATCTTTATTATTAGCAATTGGTTACTGAATAGTGTTTATCATGTATTGATTTTTATCAGTCACCCCCACCTCTTCACACACAAACTGAATTCCTGAAAAGCTTCAGATGTGTGGTTTCTCACATATCTGGGCTATGGATACAACAAAAGGTTTTTGGCCCAGGTTGTTTATGGGAAAACAAATCAACAGATGTGTGTGGAATTGCCATTTTTCAACAGCTGTTTGGAATAAACCTGTTTGGGGGAGGTAAGAAGGGATTCTGTTGGGATGAGCAATCACTGGTCAAGGGGGGGGAGTGTCCAAGAAAGAGAATACCAGAAAATACCAGAGAAGGTCAGAGTGGGGTCAGTCCAGATGGGAGAGCTAAAGAGGAAGGAGTGCCCAGCTGAGCAGAGCAGAAGCCATGGTGTGAACCCTGACCAGAGGCCTAAAGAAATGGACCCTGAAGATAATGCCGACTTTTGGGGTAGTATTTAGTAACATTCTAAGAAAATGTACCTTTATATAGTAATATAGTACTGAATAAAGAATAAGTATATTTTTGTAAATATCATTTTATCCCTATAGTCTATCTTTTTGTCTAAAACCCATTGTGTACCGTATCTTGATTTATGTAAAATATATATTTTTAATTATACTTTATTGGTCTGCTCGTTTATTGACATTTCCAAAAGAACTTATGATTTATGGAAATTATATATTAACCAGCGACTTGCCCGTTAAAAATGAAGGCATAGAAATTTGAAGCCTCGCAATGCTGCTGTTTGCAGCACAATGCAAGGCCTCTCCCCCCCCCCCCTACTTTACAGGCTTTGCCTCTCATTGCAGGGTGTTGCTTAAGCCTATAACTTTCGTGCCACGCAATAAGCGCATTTGGTGCTCATTGCGAGCCTCTCCCATCCTCTGCTTTACAGGCCTCGCGATGGGCACCTTTGGCACTCATTGCAGGCCACGGCATGTGCTGTTCACATGCGCAAGCCAGTAAGTTTGCAAACATTACAGATAAACTCTCTCACCCCTGCCGGTGTGTCCTCTCGTCCCGAATGACGTCATAGCTAGATCCCTATGCTGCAGAGAGGACGCATCGGCAGGGGTGGGGCTCCATTTCTCAGCTGAACCACCAATGAATAAGCAGGTACAGTGCAAAGTGGGTAGAGAGGGAGCATCTGTGGGGCAGGGGGGAGATAAGGGGGACAGAGAAGGGGGTATGGCGGGTAGAGGTATGGCCCAGCTGAACATAGGCAGCGGACCTGTGCTGGTCCGCAGCTGTAAGAAATCCAGGGTGAGGCTGAGGAGATTGGGGGCTGGGGTTGAAATCCCCCACTTCAGAGCTCACTGCAAGCTTCTCCCCCCTCTGCGGGCCCCGTTGTGGTAATTGTGAGTTGTGGTTGCGTATGTGCTCATTGCGCATGCACAACCAGTACATTTTAACATTGTGTGACGATAATTCGCAATCACCACAACTATTATATGTGATTTCTTGCATATATATATATATATATATATATATATATATATATATATATAGCCATATTTACAGTCTTTTCTGTCCCTGTGATTCCTGTGGCATCACATATGATTTGTGGTCAGAGAAGTAAAAACGTCAAATGTTTCATACTCAATACATTTGTTTGTTCGCATTCTTACATTTTAATTAATTGTGTGTACAATTTAGATTTTTAGATCTGATATAAGTGTCTGTGAGATTCTTATTCAAAACAAATACATGATGCTCAACACATTTGTTACTGTCCTACCTACTGGAACTTTAGATCCCTATCCGTTACAGGGCACTGCAAGTTTCAGAGGGGGAGACACATTTCAGTTACTTGTATTAATGAAAGAAGTGGCTATCATTACCTCTGTCCCCAAAGGTTGGCATTACTCCTGACACTTAAGGTGAAAAGTCAGACATGAAATCACATTAATCTAATTTCAAGTGGAGAGAACAGAGCAAAATAAGTCAAGAAGGGGAGAAGGTCATGTGAGGCACATTTATACTAACCCAGAACGACTGACAGCTAAGAGTAATTATCTTAGGGATGATAAGTTATCACCACATATACAGTACAAAAGAAAATGGTTTCTTTTTTGCTTCTTTAAGTATGTGAAGTAAATTCTTACCATTACGTTTTTATCAATATATACAAGGGTGGAGCATACAGTTAGCAACAAATAATGTTGTACATTTTGATTCTTCTCCCCTTGATAGATGAAATTCAATTATAACCAGTGCATTACGTTGTAAAGTTTCTACATATACATACATATAACTTAAATGAAACTGCAAACTTCGTTTTAGTCACAAAACAGTTCTTTCCAACTGGCAGCTCAAAGGCAGGCTGTGGTCCACCTACTGTTTTTTTGTGGTTCACTGTCACAAAGAATCTCTTCACAAACCTAATATTATTAAAATAAAACACTTGGGAAAGTTTAAACATTTTCAACATCATATACAAATTGCCAAATGTTTAGTATTTTTCATATTATATATATATATATATATATATATTATTTTTTTAAATTTTTTTTTTTTTTTTTTATTTATTTAAATCACACTAGTCAATAGAAATCTAGCCCACCAACTCATCGGCTAATTCAGATCTAACCTAAGAAGCTAGATCCAAGAAGTTGGACAGAAATTCTCTTAGGAGATTAGACTAGGCTGTCTACACTTTTTCTTTGCAATATGTGGAGATGATATGGGCTGTACAGATAGCAGATGTCCAGATGAGATAGATAGCCTGAGATGTGAGCAATTTAAGTTCACATTTTAACAATCAGTCCATTACTTGGGATCAGGACTAAAAATAGTATTTTCCGATAATATCAAAGTCTACTACTCTGTTTTCAACCGAAATTAAGGCTAAGAATCCATTATCCCTTATGTAAATGGGTCATTCTATGGCTCAGTGTCACTCAGTCTCTTATGTAGTGGTCTAAGTCTAATAGAAAAAGGGGAAAATATGGCTTCCATGGTCCAATAATTTGAAAAGGCCTGACATTATATTGCAGAAGATACAAGACTATGAAAGTGGTATCCCTAAGGGAGGACAGTTTCTTCCCCCAGCTAAGATGTTTAAAGGAATATTAAATCTAAAAGACTATTGAGAAAAAAGACAGGCACTGGTTAATCCTAGAGGAAAACATCAAAGCTTGCACAATTCATTACCAGCAGAGACTACAACATCAGATTCAATACATATCATTGAGGAAGGATTAGACATCTGTTTAGCAAAAATGATATTCAGGATTATGCCAAATAACTTAATTATACAAAGTAAATTGGCCTAGGGAGGAACTTGATTGCCATTTTCTGGACCAGAAATAAAGCAGATTGAGCACTGTTACACTATTTACTGTGGGATTTTTTTTTTTTGCTTTTGTTTTTCTTTTGTATTGAAAGTAAATATAGATTAATATATTATCAGGGAAATGCAGAATGGAAAATTTTAAATAGAAAATTATATATTTGACTGAGGGGCTGACAGGAGTTCATATTAATGGGTGTGAGAATTTGCAAAATATTCTAAACGTTTACTAGTAATTGGTGTACCTTTTAGTTTAACCTGTATATAAAATAAAAATAACTAAAAAGCTTAAAGGACTACTGTAGTGCATTAACAAGTGAAGTTCATATGTCATTTGTTGGGCAGAGATTAATAAAAACAGTAAGTAGTTTAATATAAATAAAGTTAATATGTATTCTTACTTTTTAAATTGTCTTACTTTTTAAATGGATTTGCCTTCCTCTGCTTTATCAGGGGACATGGCCAGCTCCTCCATTGCCCTCAACCCACTATGTCATTGGCTCAGCCCTGCTGCTCAAGAATAGGAATTTGAGCTAAAACGTCCTTGAAGCTGCCCTATTGTCCCCATCCAGTGACATCATGGAAGTGGGACCATTCACCACATGTGTTATCATAGCTCTTCTACCATTTCTAAACATGCTCAGTGACCTAGACTAGTCAAACTGTTTTTGTAGTCCAGGCCCAAGGCAGAGCTGAGTACCCTAATAGAGCCTGATAGAAAAAATTAGAGGCTCTGCTTAATGGAAAAACAACAATATAAAAAAAAATTACTGTATATACTCGAGTATAAGCCAAGGCGCCTATTTTACCACAAAATACTGGGAAAACGTAGTGACTCGAGTATAAGCCGAGGGTGGGAAATGCGCTGCCCCCTGTGTACCTCTTGTGCCCTCTATGTCCCCCTCTTGTGTCCCCCTCTCTCTCCCGTGTCTTTTCACCCCTCTCCCTTCCCTGTGGCTCTTCCCCCCTCTCCCCTCCCTGTCTCTCTTCCCCACCTCCTCATTCTCAACCTCCCTCCTCAACCCCACTCCTCATCCTCAACCTCCCTTCTCATCATCCCTCCCCATCCTCAACCTCACTCCTCAACCGCCTCATCCTCAACCCCCTCCTTCTCAACCCCCCTCCTCAACCTCCCTCCTCATCCTCAACCTCCCTCCTCATCCTCAGCCCCCCCTACTCATCCTCAACCCCCTCCTCATCCTCAACCCCCTCCTCAACCTCCTTCCCCAACCTCAAACCCGCATCCTCAACCCCCTCCTCAACCTCAACCCCCCTTATTCTAACCCCCCTCCTCATTCTAAAACCCCCCTCATTCTACCCCTCTAAATCCCCCCCCCCTCTCCCTTTCCCCTCACTTACCTGCATCTGAAGCTCCTGCTCTGGCCTCCGCTCCTTCCGGGTCTTGCCGTGGCGCGCATGTGACATCACGGCATTAGCATATACCAGGTGCCGGCACCCGGTATATGCTAATGACGTGGCGCGCATGTGACATCACGTCATTAGCATATACCATGTGCCGGCACCCGGTATATGCTAATGCCGTGACCTCACATGCGTGCCACGTCAAGACCCGGAAGGAGGGGAGGCCGCAGCAAGAGCTTCAGATGCAGGTAAGTGAGGGGAAAGGGAGGGGGGGGTATTTAGAGGGGTAGAATGAGGGGGGGGATGATGATGAGGAAGGGGGAGGGAAAGAGACATGGGGGGTTAGAGAGACACGGGGGTAGAGAGACACAGGGGAGTAGAGAGACACGGGGGGGGGTTAGAGAGACACGGGGGGTTAGAGAGACATGGGGGGGTTAGAGAGACATGGGGGTTAGAGAGACACGGGGGGGGGGGAGAGTTACTCAAGTATAACCCGAGGGGGCCCTTTTTAGCCTTAAAAAAAGGGCTGAAAACTCGGCTTATACTCGAGTATATACGGTACTTTATTTTAAACTGCATACTGTTTATAAATGTCTATGCACAGAAACAGACACATGATCTTTACTTAAAAATACATTACAGTGGTCCTTTAAGTAAACAAGGTTAAATGTGAAAGATGAAGGGTGAGGGAGAGATCCTAGTGCAGATAACCAAGGTGTAACAATCCCAAACTTTTTTTTTTTTTTATATATAGAAGGTTTGTCACCTTCTATAGCCTCAATTCATGAGGTATATCAAGGACTTCCCAACACTTGTTGACTTCTCAGTTGATAATTCTTCAACTTATGAGCATCTTGTCTTATGTGCCATATAGTGCAATGGGTATCAGCGTAACAGATGTGTAAGTTTCCATTGTATCAAAAATACTATATCGCTATCAATAAATAATGATGGGTGAGTATAAAGATCTTTAGAAAAATTAAAATCAATAAAAAAAAAAAAAGAAAAAAAACTGATCAGATGCGTTTCGCCACTCTCAATTTGTGGCTTTCTCAATGATCGAAATGCCTTTGTGATTTTATAGTCTAGATCTGGCGTTATCCAAAAGCACAGCACATTACTTCTGTCTTATCTGTGCATGCAAAATTAACTTTATTTTAAACTACATACTGTTTATAATTGCCTATATGCCCAGAAACAGACACACAATCGTTACTGGAATATGCATTACAGTGGTCCTTTAAGTAAGCAAGGTTAAATGTGAAAGATTATGATGCATATAAATCAGGCAGGTTAAATATATATGATCTTAAAAATATATGCACAATACATAACATGAGTTAAAAACACGTGAAGTATTTTAAAATTCTGTGCACATCTATAATACACAAACATCTGACTCTATGACACAATACATTAGAGAATGTATCATGTACTATGATATATACAATTAGGTTTCCTAGAAGAATAATGATGGGTGACCATGTAATGATGTGTGAGCAAGCCGCCCCTTGTGTATTTTGATTGCCCAACAAGAATATGACAGGTACCATTAGCCAACATATGGTGTCACCTTGTAAAGGGTCAGCGAGAGCAACATTCGATAATGATAAGTGAGCAATTATATTGCAGTGACTGGTGTCCCACTGACACAAGGGGGTCATAAGAGCATTACTTTCTATACATTGATAAAGATTTATGGATTACTAGCAAACACCAAGCAAGCTAAGTGTCTTCCTTACAAATATATTCTAATACTCAATACACACACTGTGTAACTATAATAGAGAATACGTATATAAAATTATGCAAATATAGTCACAATTTATAAAATATATTAAGGATTAAATCTATTCTGTGTACTTACTACAACTAGCTGCCACAGGTTATTTTGTATAGATTAATTTATAAACAAAAGTAAATTACATGAGATTACAATGGGGGAATTAAACTAAGAAGGTGCAGAGCAATGACTGTTGCACATGCTACAATTTAATTGTATAGTTTTGATACATTTATATCTCACATTAGTACATTAAATCTTTTGTTATAAACAAATGGATGTTCTTTAAATAATACAGTACATATTTGTGCACCTTTTCAGTGCATAAGGTGCATGAAGGATCACGCACTATTCTGGGTTACTGATACACACACCAGGCCTCTATTCACTGCCAGTTGACTCCTACTTAAAAGATACTTAAACTAAATTTCAAATATAGAGAAAATTAAGAGACAAATCTGAGGAATGAAAGATGCTGGTGTATAGTTATGATAATATAAAAACATGCCATAGTAAATATATATTTTTTTAGGAATTATAAGCCAGTATATGTTTATTCTTGCCCATATTTGATGTAATTTGTTACTGATATTTACATGACAGTGGGCCCTATTAAATTGTCAAAATCGCAATTACTGAAGTCCGTGATGTAGCCCATAAAAGTTACTGGCTTACAATAAGTGATTTAAGCAAACTTTTTAGAAATCATAATTTTCAAGGTTTTAAAGGTTACACTGATACACCACTCTGGTACTGGCACCTGGGCATAAAAATATATTATATGAACAAAAACAGAGTGGGGAACAAATAGGAGCGTAAAAATGGAAAATTGCAAGGGAATGATTAATTCTAGTCAGTATGGTCTCCATTCCATTGCCCACATAGGAATTGAGCTGAGGGAACTTTAATAATAACTTAGTTATCACATCATACACCTAAATCTAACCTCAAAGAAATGCCATACAAGTGCTTGAAATATTCCTAATATCGTAAGCCCTGAGTGCACATCCCATAACTATTTTACAAATCCCTGACATGCCCCCAGTAATGATATTAATGATAATTAAGAAACCAAATTAAGAGACAAATCTGAGGAATGAAAGATGCTGGTGTATAGTTATGATAATATTTAAAAATGCCATAGTAAATATAATTTTTTTAGGAATTAAAAGCCAGTATATGTTTATTCTTGCCCATATTTGACGTCATTTGTTACTGATATTTACATGACAGTGGGCCATATTAAATTGTCAAAATCGCAATTACTGAAGTCTGTGATGTAGCCCATAAAAGTTACTGATATTAAATTGGCCTCCTCTAGCTACCTGCAATCTATGTGCGAGCTACAAGCTGAAAATTCCTGCAATTTTCAAAATCCTAACTCCGACCCATCTAAGTCTTTGATCTTTCAAGCCCGCAAGATGACAATCGAGGGTCTTTTATCAACACAGAAGTACCCACTTTATCCAGAGCTGAAGATTGAGGAACAGGGCGTCAAGGATCATTAGTGGATGGTCATCAAGAGGAGGGTAAGTATCATTTTCCCTCCTACCGGTATAGTATTTTCTTTTTTATTTGTTTTCTGTAATTATTTTTCTTAATTCTGTAATGATTTTATTATTTTCTGTGATTCTTTTTTTATAATTTAATTATTTTATTAGGGGGTAGTGTTAGGGATCATGGAGGGAAATAAAATGAATTAAGTAAATTAGATAAAACATATATATACAAAAACATGAATAAAGAGTCCCTTTAACTTAAAAATCCAATTAGAATAAAACTGATCATTGCTACAGTATACAATATACAGTGTATTAGTATATTTCTACTACTGTCTGAGTTGAGTGCATTTTCAACTCACTACATTTTTTCCATGTTTAAAGCAGTATAAAATATATTGCCAGAACACATGGGAAATCTGGAGATCCAGCAGTACTGAGCAATGATGTTTAATGATATTTTACTTGGCTTGACTTCTGCAGAGTCTGTATATTCACTAGTTGCCTGTGGCACAATTGTAAGAAACTGGAGAAGACAATTAAAAATACAGCAACAGCTTGAGAAGTGAAAATAACTTCTTCTGTATGTCTGAAGCAATGTAATCATGCATGCACACGCCTGATGCATAAGGTATAATGATGTAGTGTAGCCATTCTAAGGGCATTTTGAGACCTTTACACCAAAGAAAACTCCCTTGGTCATACTCGATAAAGAAGAAAATGTGCAATATTGCTTGACCTGTACATGCCAGAAAAGCAATTTTGACAGGTGGGTTATGTTTTAACCATTATTTACTTATGTGTTATGGTCACAGTTTTCCACGAGAATAGATATTTACAGTAGATTTTTTCTTTCATAAACTTTTATTTATCTTGTATTTATCACATAAATTATACTAACTAAAATAGTGATACATTTTAAAAAGAATGGTAGGAGTATTAGAGAAAAATAATCATCTTTCTGAGAGCTATTATGGAGATGATGAGTCAAGATAGGAATGAATATGAACTGAACTGAAATGAAAAAAAAAAAAATTACTATATTATAATTATCTTGATAAGCTTCTGAACATTAACAATAATACTAATGAAGGGACTGAGGTGATTGCGTCATTCCCAAAACTATTGAAGTTAATATTTATAGGGACTCTTTAGCCAAAAATACATTTTTACCAGTGTTAATTAATTAATTGTTTCCTCCTCATTATACCTATTATATAAAATGTACACCATTTACTTCTAAGAAGTCCCCAGAATAATAATACTTCCAGCTTCTAGGCCTGCTCTCACTCGTGTAGGTGTCATGCTACTCAGCATGTGCCAGAAGGTGAAACACTTAATCTGTGTTTTTCTTAAAGAGAAGTATACATTTTAAATGACTATTACAAGCAGAAGAATACAATTAATAAAGTAACCTAGTTAAAACACTTATCCAGACAAGTTCATCAAGAAAACATAATGTAATTATAAGACTATCATGGTCATGTATGAATGTTAAATAAAGTATCTGGATAATAATAGGAAATTTAAAATCTAAAAAATGTCCTATTGTAGATGAAACATGATTCATGGCTTCTATACATTACAAACAATTAAAAAAAAACATACTAAAGAATATTTCAGTTTTTGTAACAAAACACAAAGATAACAATATTTAATATTTACGGATTTAAACCTGGAAAGGCATACTATACCTAATAAAGGACTCCAATCTATATGTATACTGAAATGTTACATTAAAATTGGATTTGCTCATAATGCTTGATTGTGCGTAGATTCCTCAGTACACTATATTATGGTAGATAACATGCAAACAAAAACAAATATCTTAAGCAGTGCTTGGGTTTCATCCTCATAAGATTACTTTGGAATGTCCGTGATAACAGATAGATAATATGCTCTTGCTGAGGTATAATGCAAAAAAACTATTTATTTGAAGAAACAAATAATTGCCACAAATGTTGTTAAATAATTGCCCCAAATGTTGTTTAGTGATAAAACTATTTTTTCAATATTTATAGTTTATTGGAAGAGATAAAATCAGAAATAAATACAAAATAGCTTATAATGAGGTTGTATATTTACATATACTGTAAAGCATTTAATATTTTAGTGTTATTGTATATTGCTTTACTTTAGTGGCAATCTATGTGCTAAATATGCATAAAAACAAACTATATATGGCAAATTATTGCCAACACAACATCAATCTCTGATTTGATCTTTAAAATGTGGAGTACTGTATGTCAGAATGTAAAATTGAACCCAGACTGCGTAAAAAGCAATGTGGTTACAATTGACTGACAAATGAAAAATGTAAAAATGAAAAAGCTGTGTAAAAGGAGGAAATTATAGTGCCAAATACAAAAAGTCATTTAAGCAAACTTTTTAGAAATCATAATTTTCAAGGTTTTAAAGGTTACACTGGTACTGGCACCTGAGCATAGAAATATATTATATGAACAAAAACAGAGTGGGGAACAAATAGGAGCGTAACAAAGGAAATTTGCAAGGGAATGATTAATTCTAGTCAGTAAGGTCTCCATTCAATTGCCCCCAAATGAATTGAGCTGAGAGAACTTCAATCATAACTTAGTTATTATATCATACACCTAAATCTAACCTCAGAGAAATGCCATACAAGTGGTTGAAATATTCCTAATATCGTAAGCCCTGAGTGCACGTCCCATAACTATTTTACAAATTCCTATGACATGCCTCCCGTAATGATATTTGATCATGCTGGGGTTAACTCGGAAGTCTTTGCGAGTGCCTCAAATTTTAAAAAAAGCTTTTAGGTTCTTGCAACCTCATATAGAGGCAGCCAAAATGCCTTAGAGAAGCATGGATGCTTCAAATTTTATGCTATGAACAAGCTAACACCTTAATTGTGTTGTATTTGAGGCTTGGTTTAATCTTCAACTGACTCCCGCGGCATCTAATATGAACCCTTTTACCACAGGGGCCCTCAAGAGAACACTGGTAAACGTAACTACAGTGTTACCTCGGTTCAGGTCCATTCCGGTTCCTAACTAATTTGGTTTGTGTCGCGTCTCCCTAGGGGAAAAATTGCTTGGATTGCCTTGCCTGCTCTGTTAGCGACCTGTTGGACTGATTAGTTTCTCTGAACTCAACGCTTGGGACTGTCTCTGGGCTCTTCTGGGCACAGGCACAGCTGCAATGTGCCCAGCCTGTAAGAGCAAATGTGCCGAGCCTGTGCTTTTATGAGCTAACGTGCAAAGCCTATGTCTGTATGAGCCAATGTGCCCAGCCTGTATCTGAAAGAGCTAATGTGCCCAGAATGTGTCTGTAAGAGCTAATGTGCCCAGAATGTGTCTGTAAGAGCCAATGTGCCCAGCATGTGTCTGTAACAGCCAATGTGCAAAACCTGTATCTGTAAGAGCTAATGTGCCCAGTCTGTGTCTGTAAGAGCTAATGTGCCCAGCATGTGTCTGTAGGATAGCATGTGTCTGTAGGAGCCGATGTACATCGCCTGTGTCTGTAAAAGCCAATGTTCCCAGCCTGTATCTGAAAGAGCTAATGGACCCATCCTGTGTCTGCAAGAGCCAATGTGCAGCCTGTGTTTGTAAGAGCCCATGTGCCTAGTCTGTGCCTGTAAGAGCAAATATGCCCAGCCTGTGTCTGTAACAGCCAACGTGCCCAGTCTGTAAGAGCCAATGCGCCCAGCATGTGCTTACAAGAACCAAAGTTTAAAGCAGTAACCTGTCTCCCTAGGGGAAAAATTGCTCGGATTGCGTTGCTTGCTCTGTTCGCGACCTGTCGGACTGATCAGTTTCTCTGAACTCGGGACTTTTTACAACACCTCGCTCCCATCTCTGCAGCTGTGCCTCTGCTGATAAGAGCCCAATGTGCCCAGCATGTGAGAGACAATGTGCCCAGACTGTGTTTGTAAGAGACAATGTGCCCAGCCTGTGTCTGTAAGAGCCAATGTGCCCAGCCTGTGTCTGTAAGAGCCAATGTGCCCAGCATGTATCTGTAAGAGCTAATGTGCCCAGCCTGTGTCTGTAGGAGCCGATGTGCCCAGCCTGTGTCTGTAGGAGCCGATGTGCCCAGCCTGTGTCTGTAGGAGCCGATGTGCACAGCCTGTGTCTGTAAGAGCTGATGTGCACAGCCTGTGTCTGTAAGAGCTAATGCGCCCAGCCTGTGTCTGCAAGAGCCAGTGTGCCCAGACTGTGTATGTAAGAGCTAATGTGCCCAGTCCGTAAGAGCCAATTTTCCCAGCTTGTCAAAAACAATGTGCCCAACCTGTCCCTGTAAGAGACAAAGTGCCCAGTGTGTGCTTACAAGAACCAAAGTGTAGCCTGTGCCTATAATAACCAAAGTTCAAAGCAATAATCTGTCTGCTCCTTCTCCTTCACTACATCGACACCATCTCATTGGACTCTACATCGCCACCATCCCACTGTGAATTCTGATTGGTTAGACAATTAAACCCTCAAATATGGGGCCGTGGTAAATCTAATACTCAATTTTGATTGGATGAACTATGATTGACACATGTTTCAGCCAATTGGAAACATTAACATTTGTATTTAAGGCACATGGGGTCCTTCAAAAACAGTCTGTGCGGGATCTCCTCCGTGGAACCGCTCCATTAGAAGTTTTTTTAGGAGCTGCAGGTTTTATATGCAGAGGCCCATTTCTACGGATCAAAGATGAGGACCAACGACTTAAATCAAGACTAAAGAAGACAGAATCTTGTATTAACATGGATGTGCCTGCCTATCCAGGGCCCAAGAGTGAGAATGAAGGCTTCGATGATCGTCGCTGCAGGACGTAAAAAAATAGGTAATGTATGTTTTTGCCCCATGAGGACCCCTGTTGTTTTAGTTAAGCATACAATGGGGTTTGTTGAGGGTTAAAATTAGGTGCCACTGGTGTCCATTAGGTAGTTAGTGATACAGGGTTATTAATAGGTGCTATAGCACTTGTTGAAACAATTATAATCAAGGGTATAGTTTAGTAGTAAACAAGTATGCTTTACTGTTAAAAGAGTATTTCAAAAACAGTATTGATCTTTTCATAAGCATTAAAGACTGGAATCTATGTACAACTGAGAGCATAATAAATTATTCAATTTAATCAATCCAACAGTGAGATTGATCATAATATGCATAGAATTTATTAAGACGATACGCGATCAGTTGAGATCTACTGCGGCAAATTTCACATTTACTTGTGATTTACTAAGACTCAGATATTATAATTAGGTCTGCGATGAGACAACGTAATACCTGGTTTAGTATTATGTATCCACCCCTATTCACCCCTTAATACATCACCAAACAGAGCAGCGCATGTGTGTTTTAGGGGACAAACAGCTCTTCCATCTGCAAAATTGGATGCAAAAAATGTGATTCTAAATTCAGATGTGTTTAGGTTCCGAACATGTACCATCAAAGGCACAATAGTGGTTCGCAAAGATGCTATGTGACAATATTATTGACATATAACAACAATAAACAAACCATACAAAATTATAACATTAGGACTATAATTTAATCACTTTGGTTTATAATGTAAGTCTGTCACCTATATAATGATATTACTAAAAAAGTAAAATGAATAAGAATTTAATTTATATTCTGTCACAGATATATAATTCATATAAATAAATATTTATCAAAATAATATAATAATTAAATATTTAAAACTAAAATTGAATTCAGAATTTGTATTCATTTTTTATATTTCCATAAACTGGTACTATACGGTACGGTAAGAGTCAGTTTTGTAGAAGTAATTTTCCTGTTATATTTTGCCACTTATATTGTATGTTAAAAGCTGAATATTGATATTATAAATTTCTCTAAATATAAAATACACTGTTATCATCTGATTGAACCACGTAATGCTGAAGTAGTTAATAGCAATATTTGTGTTACTAAGTTTAGAGAACTTTGATTTTCATTGTATACCACATGTAACACTCCAACGACATGCCTATAAGCACCCCGTTCAAGATAAGTCACCATGACCCACACACGGTTTGCTGTCACCATGGAACAAGCCTTTAGTAAATGGTACGATGGTCCGAAATGCTGGATCACAGGTTACAGGGTGCTAATACACCTGTGGGTAAATTGGCCCCCTCATGATTTAAAAAAAATCAAGATTAACAAAATTCATGCAAAGGTTGTGTGGTTTAATGTTACAAAATCCTATATGCACAGTCATGTAACGATGTTGAGAGAAGAACAGAAATGCAAACTTTTCTTAAGAAATAGTAAGAGAACAGAAGGAGAAAAAGACAAAAAGACAAAAGTAAAAAAAAAAAAAAAAGACTAGTACAACCTTAAACATGGGTTATAATAAATAGTAAATTGTTAGTAGAAGCATTTTTCAATTTCAGGTAAAAAAGGTCATTATTAAGAGATCCATTCCAATATAGTCTGCAGCGGCATCATACGGAAATCCTTGAGCAGCTAACATTAAACTCAGCCATATAAATGTCATCTGTCCCGAAATTACATTTCTTGCTTGGGCAATTTTTCTCTGTGATAAACTACAATAAAAATGACCTGAAGTACTGTTGAGGACTGAAGTAGCATGTTTTTTTCTCCTAATGGTAAATTGTCTATTTCGTTAAAGCAGAAAATATACTCTTCAATTTCACAGGTAGGGGTACATATTCATATGGCATAACTTAGAAGCAAATAGGTATTAGAAAATGAGTGTAAAGTACTTCAAATGTGACAAATATGCATTGATATAAATAAAAGATATTAAGCTAGAATTAAAAGACACATTTTATAGATATCTATATCTACAGAAAATAAATGTTTATTGGTATTTCTAAAGAAATTAAGATTGCCAAAAATTCTATATCATTTATAAGTACTTAAAAAAACATTTTGGAACATTAAATATGTAATTCTAATCTTGCAGTTGCTAGATGTAAATCTCTCAAAGAAATACAAAACATATGAAAATTGCAATATTAGAATATATGTTCTTGTCAATCTGTGAAGCCTATTATTTAAGTAAAACTAGAATTTTTACCTCTGCATTTCTGAAAATAAGATTATGAAATGCATACGTTTAACATATTCAATAGAAATTGCAAATTCAAATTACAAGGCATGAAAAATAGTAACCTAATTTATCTACTGAAAAGATGTATTTAGCTCTTTAGGAGTCAACATAATGTTCAAGGTACTTGAAATCATCAGAAAAAGAACCAAGGATATATTTAAAATAAAAATTAATTCTAATTGTTCAATAGGGTTATTACATTTAGCAGTGAATTTGAATATCCTCTTTGTGAATTATATTATCCCTCCTAATATTGTGGATGTTTACAATATAAAGGTCTCTGTAAAGTAAATATCCACTGAAAACTTTAACGAGTTTTGTAAGAATTTGGACACCTTATACTTTATGACTGATCTTTAGAGCATTATGCAATATTTACAGAATGGAAACAAATATAAATTGAACATTGTAAAAATATAAGCTTACAACTAGTTAAAGAAGGGTGAATCCGTTTTTTTTGGTGCTCAATCACATTAGCTCAATTAAAATCCTTGTTAACCATAAGAAGAAGTATGCTGATTAGCATTGGTTTCATATTTTAAAGGGTATTATTATTATTATTATCCTTTATTTATAACGCGCCAACATATTCCGCAGCGCAATACAGGGGTTAGATACAAGTATAAAGAATACCCCACAATAAAAAATTGTAAGAACTTTCAATAAGATATACACAGTGCTTTCCCTAAAGCACCTCACAAGATTGAAACTCGCAAACAAGACACATCAGCAGGACTTTCACATTATGATCTAAAGTCACCCATCAACGGTAATATATATTTATCAAGTGAACCCACAAAAAGAAAGAACAGTTTGTTTATCTGAAACACAGGGAGAAGATAAACAAAGTATAAGGTGTCCAAATTCTTACAAAACTCATTAAAATGCACCTTAACCAATGTGACGCTGAACCATTCAAAATAATTTCCGACTGGGGGTATTTTATTTGTAAGACATTCACTTAGTTTTCAGTGGATATTTACTTTACCAAGGCCCATATGAGGGCCTCAATATGAAAAATTAAATTCTTAGCAATTACTCTATCAATCCACCATATCAAGACCTTGGATGATCATTACTAGAGCTCTTGGGGAATGTCAGCTTGTCCTACAGCTACAAGGGACCTATTTTGTGGCCAGATTCTATTCCTATGGGTAAATATATTACATTTCCAACAAAAGTGCCATTCTTCAATTGAAATATATTTTTGTGGTTAAACTGTTGATAAATATACACATACTATGATAATCTAGCCCTTTAGATAAATCCAAGAAATTGGCTCACAGAGAGAAAATCTAGAATGATTAATTACATTTCTACTCTAGTTACAGTGAGCCAGTTATTGATGGAAGCAGCTAAGAGACTCTTAAGCAGTGTACGCAACCTGAAGAAAGGAAAAGTATGAGAAGAGGACAAACCATCAGTATCCCTCTTGTTTGCATAAGAGACTACAGCATTTACAATAAAACAAAGGGAATACTATTGTAACGGAACCCATCAATGTTTTACGCTGTTTTATGGTTATTTAATTCTTGGTTAAAATATGTTCACATTGCTATACTGTATGTATGTGGTCTGAGCGCCATTCAGTAATAATGTGTGCTCAGACCTAAGCTATCTGCAGATATGTTCTGGGTTATAAAATGTTGTTATTATATCTGTAAATATATTGTATTGTGTGGTATGCAGTCACATATCTTTGGTCTCATACACTTGGTCAGGAGTTGCCATCTGCCACTTAATAGTATTTGCTAAACCACACAAGAGATAGGAGAACAAAAGGGTTTTAGCAGACAAGATGGCACCATGAACAATGGGGGTAAGGACGCTTGAATAATGAGATGACCTGGGTTTTCCCCATACTCCCAGCAGGGGAATAAGTAAGACTAGTGATGTTACTCTCTCCACCGTCAGAGGGAGAATGAGCAGTTAGCCACGCCTAGTGGGTGGCTCCTGGGGGAGGGGACTCCTGGCTCCCACGCATTAACCCTGTCTGATTGGCCAGAGGTAATTAGGGGTTGACCAAAGGAGGTCACTGCCCCTACTGTGTATGAGAAGTATTTAAAAATGTGTTTTTGTTTTTAATAAAGAAGAGTTCTACTTGACCCTTCAAAACGTAGCATCGTCTCGTTCTTTGGGGGGGGATTTATGGTAACATTACTCAGCCACATTTTACAGCACTCCTGGATTATACAATGGGATATCGTGGATGGGAATAAACATTTCATTACTGCACAGCAACTTGCTTCAGAAAAGGACGTCTCCAACGGCTGGTACCCTCTCACTACCGGGGTAGCTGTTACAACTATAAATCCAGGAGAAAATGCACATATCATATCAATTCAAAATAAAAACATAATTTAATGGTAGTTGATCAAGTGAAGATAAAAGTGAAGATGAAGTAATATTTTAGCATTTAATATATTAGCATTATAAAAAGGTTAGAGAGTCTGAATATTAATGTGAGGCAAATGACTAGTAAAGATATAGTTGTTGTTCTCTGATGTAAGGATTGAAGGGATTCTTGTACTATTCATTTTACCCACAATCTCCCCAAAAGGAGTTTGTATCGAGTCTCCCTAAGACTATAATTTAGCAGATGTTATTTTTAAAACTCATTGAGACTATCTTTACTGCATAAACATCACAACAGAGATATAAGGAAGGTAAGAACAAGCAAATTATAGAGACGTAGTAATAGAAAAAAGTTTAGAGAATGACGAAGCAGTGGGAGAAAATAATGGGGGTTGTGGAAAATACATGAAACAGTGGAGAAAACTAGATGAATGGGAAAGGAAAGGCCATTTTAACGTGACATAGCCAGAGTGCTTTGTTGCAGTGGAAGTACTGATTACTGGGTAATACTGTGGGGATTCCCAAATCGTTGGGAAATACAGGCATGTTTAACATCTTTGCTGTAGGTACAGTGAGGGAATAAACACTCAACTGTATTCCACAATTACCATAATTCAACTTTGTACTCCTTAAAGGACAACTGAAGATTACAGTATGCTGTCTGAAAAACTTGACTAGATAATGTGCAAAATGAATTTATACAATTTAAAATAAATAATTACAGTCTTTGATTTTTAACAAAATCCCATTTAAAGATGGCAGACATCAGTAGTTGAAGATGGAATGCTCGTTGACACAATCTGAATCATCTAAATATAAGATTTTCTCTAGAAATGTTTTTATGTTCCTGTCTTGAATTGCTTCTATCATTGTTATTTTGCTATCTACTTCACATGTATGTTAAAATTTTACCAAACAGCAATGGTCCTATGTAAAGCTTTACACATAGAGATTCATGTTTAAAGTAGATAGAAGCTATACATTACAGGCCTCATTCTTATGCAATTTCTCATAATCCTTGGCTGCTAGAGGCACTGTTTAAAGGACAGCTGCAGTTGAAGAAAAAAGGTCACTTGTTTATCAAATATGTACTAAGCTAACAACATTAGCAGATGTACAAACCATGGATATAATATATTTTTTAGAAAAATCTGAATTTTTCAAGACTGTATAAATACAGGAATCAATTTTGTGTCTGTTATATCACTTCCTGAGAGCTAGATCATATGAGTGTTTTTTTATCTGAGTGAGAGGAGGGGTGGGGTGAAACAAGCAGTGAGGAGTCCAGAGCATTTATTAGATAATTCAATAAGATTGAAATTAACAGAGTAGAGCTCAAAACTCAGCACTAGATACATCAACAGGTGGACCTCATTCTGCAATATTAAAATATTCCTCCTGAAGCTTTCATATCCTCAAAAAGTTTCACTTTGTAAACACCCTTCTCATACCTTTCTGAACATTATTATCATCACATATAGTTGTCAGTTCAAGAACGTTGGTCACATTTGTGGATTTGTCATGCTTTGCAACTTCGGTTACGACCCATTGGGCCGCAACTGCGAGCCTCGCGAAGCAAGGCGAGCCGTTGACCATGCGGGACTTAGGCTGCAATGAGCGCCGAAGGTTCTCAGAGGGCACATTGCTTTGCATTGTGTGACAAACAGCATTGCAAGCCTTACAATTGTACAGTAGATGGAGGGAGAGGCTCGCAATGAGCGTCAAAGGTACAGCATTCCCAGCCTTAAGATTTTATTCCCGTCATTTGATGGGCAAGTATTACAATATTTGTGCGTGCATCCATACAAGGACCACTGCAGTCAAGTGTATAGCAAACTAACACTATTAGCAGCTGTGTAAGCCATGGACATAAAACATTTTTGGGGAAAATCAAGAGTTTTTGAACACTCAAATGATGAGTACAGGAATCGATTTTGTGTTTGTTACATCACATCCTGAAAGTTGAATGATGTAAGGGTGTTTATAGTTATCAGTGGAGGGAATGGGAGAGGGAGAGGTGGAAGAGGAGGGAACAGGCAGAAGTACAGAGCCTTTGTTTGATAAATGGAGATTAAATAAATAAAATTCAAACTCATTCCCCCTCCTAGGTCCAGAAGTAGGAAGTTTGCATCAATAGATGCATCCACAGCTCTTCAGAAATGTAAACTCCCCTCTCACACATGCCGCTTCCTCCAATGTATCACAGATTCCTCCTTGGTCCTGTACAGGAATCAAACTTTATTTTTTTCACGAATTAAAAGCCAGCTTAATTACTTTTTTGCCAGTTTAATTTTTTTCAATTTTATATATATACAGTATATTGTTTTCTTTAAGGTATATTGTCTAACAACTCTGAACTTCTGAACTGCATTGCAAAATTGATATTTATAAAATAATACAAATTCTAAAACATTATGTCATGGTGGAGTAGAAAGCAATGATAACACATGTTTCCCACTGCAGTTTTCGGTTAAATTGATCCTTAATTGAAACTAGCAGAGATCACAGGTCTAAAAGATCAAAATTACAACCAACCTTGCCCAGCATATTAGATGGAAACTTAACTTCTACAGATTTAAGAACATAAATATAGTATAGAAGTGAATCCTTTCTACTGGTGTTTTTATTGTTGAGGTCCTCTCTGCAGTTAACTGATGGAAGGATCCATGGCAATGCTTTGTGCAGATTCCTAAAATAAGTTGAGGGACAAATAGGCAATGTAAAATTGACTACAATCTCGATCTTGGTTACCCCTAATACACTTAAACTAGTTGTGATTACATGTAAGAAAAAAAGCAGTATATGGGCAGCAGAGCTAACAGTGGGAGTATTTACTATGCTATCAAAGAACCGTGATGAGGTATGAAGAGATGTGATGCAATTTCTCCCCAAATGAAATAGTGTATATTGAATATCAGGATGCATTCTCCATTCTTATGATAGTCTCTGTGATAACTTTGTACATATCTCTCAGCGCGAGCTGGTGCAACACAAGAACAGAAAATATAAGTGACATTGAAAAAGTTACAAAAAGTATTAAGGATGATGCTATCATGTAAAACATGAAAAGTGATTATATCAAAATATTAATTTTCATATGTTACTTGCTACCGAACATCTGAGAGTTGTAAATTGTTAGGATTCCATGTAGCAATCTGACTACTGGAAATCACAAAGAATGGGCAAAACACCTATGTCATGTTCAGAAGTATAATGAATCTTCATCAGAAGAGCCGCTGCTTAAACGACAGCAATGCAGCAAATGTGTTCCACCTGTCATTCGGCTACTAGAATGATACCTTCATGTGCCAGGACCAAAAAATAGTCATAAATCTTCTCTACCTCTGGTCTAAATAAAAGCATGCTGTTATCGCCTGATTAATTCTCTGTACCTGCAGTCCCTCTATCTAAAAATTCACAAATGACTGCTTTATTCATTCTCAAGAAAATCATTTCTGACAATCCACCTAAGATAATGCATTTTGTCAAATCACAAGAACTGTCAGGTAGATTGGGTTGATTTGTTTCCTATCACCATTTCACTATTCGGGAATGTCAATAATTCTGTTGTGGTTTATATCTTAAAGAATATGTGTATGATAAAGGATATTTCTACGATAATTACATTTTCTTTTTATGGAAGTAAATTGCTACCCACATGTTTTCTTATTAAACTAGAAAAAAATAATATTTTGAATTAAACTTTGGAAAAAAAAATATATTACTAACTGCTTCAGGTCTCGGATAAATAACTCCTATAAAGTACAGGCATACTGTACAAAGGTATTTCCCAAAATATTTCAGCCTAAGAACCATATTCTGGATGCAAAAGTTTTAATGGACCCCTAAGTAATAAATGGAGCCTTCTCAAACATATTCAATTTCACTAAAAATGGCTGGTTGTAGTGCAAAACGTCTCCCAAGAACCAACATCTGCAATGCAGAAAAAAGAAACCTTTGGAGAGTTAAACAAAGGTAAAAATAAAATATATCATCACTTTCTATGTTTTCTATTGGGTCTAGTTATCGAGTTGGGATAAACTTTAACTCCGTTTGATAAATAGCCACTATAGAACATATAGGAAGCAGGAAAGTTTAATACCACTTATTAATCATACTGTTCACACTTATAAACATATCCCTGGCCATAACAAGTGGAACCATAAGGTTCAACAGAAAATATTTAGGAAAACACCATTATTCACAACAGAGAGAGAATACCTACAGCCTCATTCAATTTATCCTCGTTATTACCTCTGATTGGCTGAAAAGACCGTCAATTAAATTTCAGCCAATCAGAAGGCGCCAATGTGTAAGCAAATCAAAATGGTATAAAACCCTATATCCCATTCTGATTGGCTGACGGACCTGTCAGCCTTTTTAAACCAATCAAAAGGTACTATTGCCTTCAGCCAATCAGAATGGGAAACACCCCCACAGGCTGATTGGCTGAAGTCATCTGCGCCTTCAGATTGTCTGTTGTCACTGTCAATCAGATTGTTGCCAATCAGAAGGCATAGGCACCTTCCTATTCTGATTGGCTGAAGGCAATAGTGCCTTCTGATTGGTTTAAAAAAGATTTACAGGTCCATTGGCCAATCAGAATGTGATATAGGGGTGTATCCCATTCTGATTGGCTCATACCGTGGCACCTTCTGATTGACTGAAATTTGATTGACAGCCTTTTCAGCCAATCAGAAGGCACCATTGCCAATTTTCTACCGGAGGAGGCGCTAGAAGCCTTATTGGCGTTGGAAAGCTCTGCGAGTGAGGAGCTCCCTTATTTTTAAATTTTTTTAGAGCAGCGTTTTTTGGCAAGGGCCCAGCCGGGGCAGAAGACAACAAGGAGGGGGACCATCGCGGACAGGTAAGTTTAATAAATAGAATGTTTCATTTATTATGTTTTGTGTATTTGTGTTTATCTGTGTACTAATGTAATGTTTCTTTTTTCCAGGGGCCGAGCAGGAGAAGGCAAGAAGATGGACGGGGACATGCTGGAATATTAAACATGATTTTAATATTTTGATGTTTGTGCTGTGTTTATTAATTTCGTACTGATTTTATGTTTCTTTTATTCTAGGGGTGGCTGATCTGCTGAAGGGACATCTGGTAAGGCAAGTGGGCTTTTTTATTCTATTTTAGGTTAGATTTAGGGGTTTTGTAATGTATTTAGATAGGGGTTAGATTGATTGTAGTTAGGGGTTAATGTTTTGAGTTAGGGGCGTTATGTATTGTATTTAGGGGTTAATGTTGATTGTAGTTAGGGTTATTGGATTGTAGATAGGGGTGTATTTGAACCGTATTGTATTTATTGTATTGATGTAATGTAATGCAACGTTATGTGTTTTTTGTACATGTATTTTCTTTTCAGGTGCATAGTTATTTTTTTATTTTGTGTAACTTAGGTTTTTTTAATTAAGCTAACTTAGGTTTATATAATTTTGGTAATGTAGGTTTTCTTTATATTGGTAATGTCCTTTTTTTATTTTGTTTAATGTACTTTTTTTATTTTCTGTAATTCTAGGTTTCATTTTTTTCTGTAATTAGGTGGGGGGGTTCTGTCAATAGGTGTTTTTTTTTGTTTGCTGTAATTAGTGGGGTAATATGAATTTTATTAGGGTGGTAGGTAGGTAGTGCAGGGTTTAACAGGGTTGAAAGGAGGGGTTAATAGAGTAGGGTGGGATAGGGTTCGTACTGGGTACATTCAGGGTTAAATAGGACCAGCTAAGGTTAAATAGGAGTAGATAGGCTTACATAGGAGCTAGATGGGGTTAGATAGGTCCAGATGGGGTTAAATAGGCAGAGTTATGCATAGATAGGCCCAGTTAGGATTAGATAGGCCCAGATAGGGTTATTGGGTCCAGATAGGGTTAACATGGTATAGTTAGGGTTAAGGGGTTATTGGGGTATAGTTAGGGTTAATAGTGTAGTGTTTAGACTTTGTGTCATGAGGGTCCTGGCAGACCCTCATGGCACTTATGGTGTTATTATAGGGGTTAATTAGTGTCCTTTATGGGGCTATATAGACCTCTACTGGCCGAATGGGGCTAATTAGTGTCCCATAAGGGTATATATAGTCCCTTATGAGACTGATAGGGTTAATTATGGGCTCATGGAGCTCTGTATAGAGCCACATGAAATACAGGGTTAATTAAGGGCTCATGGGGCTCTGTATAGAGCCCCATGAGTGATAGGGTTAATTAAGGGTTATAGGGGCCATTAGGGGGTAATGGGGCTCTGTATAGAGCCCCATGAGTTATATAGGGCCCTCTTAAGGATCTGCGGCAGGAATTTTGAATATTTTAAATGCAGCAGGGGTCTTGAGCAATGTTGATCGGGACCCCCGCTGCATGGGTTAATGTGGGAACACTTCGGGGGTCCCGATGGGGACACCCAGCATAGGGGTTCATGTTAGGTGCCAGGGGGGTACTTGGAGTATCCCCAACGGCAGGGCTTATCTTTAGAACTGCCGCAGAGGTCCCAATTGGGCCCCTCGAGGCAAGTGATGAGGTGTGAAGCCTGCGAGGTCATCTCACAGGCTTTTCACTTCTCCTGTCTCCTGCTGTGAGCTCATACATTGCTAGCCGCAGGTCTAATTTAACAGCCTCTGTAAACTGTCATATTTTCAGCTCGCAGACCTAGCGTTCAAATCTTGTTAGAACGTTTTTCTAATTTAATGGGGCAGCTAGTCTGCATCACATTTCAGCAATAGAATCCTTTTAAGTTGCAAAATTATTATAATCTTTACAAAAATCCACCAGTCCCTCCCCATTACAATAACACTCCTCCCAATTAATTTAAAGATGGGTTCACAGGATCCAACACCCTGTCTACAATCTTAAAAATGGTCTGCAAATCTCCTACATTAACATATCTTCCTCACAGAGGAAAACAAAGGTTAGCAATATTTAATGGAAACCTAAGCACACCAAATGGAGCCACTGGGTTACATGTAAAAGATGTGTAGGTGAGGGAAGGGGTAAGAAATAAGGGAAAGGAGAGGGGATGGGAAAGAAATGGAAAGAGTGAATAAAAAAGTTCATAAAAAGTGTATAAAAATTGAACAAATGAGATACAGTGAGGGAATCAGGATAGGAAAGACATGAAGACAATAGACATATGAAGAAAAAGACTGATATAGATGGAACAAAGGAAAAATATACACCACAAAGAGAGTCCTATATAGTAGAAAACTGATACATTAAGTAAAACTTGATATTTAAAAAGTTATTTTTATCTTTTTATTCTTCTCATGTATATCTAAGTAAAAAAAGAAAATAGTGACACATAAGAGTGCAACAAATATTTTTTCAGATATCAATTATTAAACTCACTAAACTCTTTAGAGATGATATAAAGTTAGAAGAGCTGCTTTCCTGACAGTAAATCAAGAGTTTACATGAGACACACTTGAGATGCTTAGAAAATTTCTCCCACTGAGCATCATTGATAGCACTCCTTAGTTTCAATTGAGTTTTGAAGAAAGAAAAAAATATAGAGTAAAACAGTAAAACCTTTTTTTTTTCTTTTTTCTTTTTTTTTTTTTTTATCCCAAAAAGAAATAAAACTTTTAGATAAAATCAGTATGAGAATAATGGTCTTGAGCTTTCCATAGGGACTGGATAATTGTTGTGTCTGACAAGCTTTTTCAGCGATTTTTCGTGTTTTGTTAAAATTTGAGGCACTTCAGCCAACGTCAAGTCAAAGAGTGTAGCATTGGAGGAGCCAAGATAAATTTCCAGGTAGACCTTTTTCTAGGGAGAGCTCTGAGAATTATTGATAAATTGTAATTTAATTAATCTGGTCTGTGTCATTAATGTGAAAATTATTTTTGATTGCCTTATTATGAGCTTTTATTATATTTTCATATACAAATTATTTATTTTCCTGGATGTTTTAAGTGACCATTGTTCTCACACTTGTTTATGTTAGAATTTTAATTGTCTTTTGGATTAAATATTGTGAAAATGTTTTTGGCTATCAGGTTTTTTTTGTTTTTCATCACAGCTCCAGTGCTATCTCTGATTTTTGAAATTTACACCTCTTGTCGTATCAGTATAATCACTGACTGAAAACAGAAGCTTTTAGGAGCTCAGATTTATAAACATGCAGTACCAAAGACTGACATGGCTAGAAAAGCAACCCAATTAAAAAAAAACTTGAATTATAACTGTTAACAGCTAATTCATGTAATTACGAAGGCATTTCAAGGCTGTAATTAATAAAGAATGAGGATGGAATGCTATTGTACTCCGTAAGCTAAAAACTTTTTGTATTTCGTCTTAAATTAATAATTTGGGGAGTTAAATTGCCAAGCATGGTTTCAAGCAAAAAATAAACATATAATTATAATTGTAATTCTTATTATAATCATTTTTCTGTCATAAGCCCATTGCAAATTGCAGTAAATTGAACAGTAATGTGCTTTCAATCTGCGGAACTAAAAGGGTACACATCTAATTCCTAGCATATAATATAGGATTTCTGAGTAAATGTTATTATTGTCATATTGTTTAATCCATCATAGGTTTGAACCTGTTTTTGTAATGCATCTATTTACATTGGATAAGGTCAGTCTATTTCCCAATCCCCAAAAAAGAGTGTCAGAGTGCTCCATTTATCAAATGACTGCACACATTTCACATGCCAGCAATGCCAGTAATGATCGTGAGCCAGGTTTTGCAGAGATCAAATTGCCAATATCTGCTGAATAATAGAGAAAGCAAGAGAGTTCCAGAAAAACATTCACCTCTGGTACATAGACTATTCTAAAGCCTTAGAATGTGCGGATCACAACAACATGTGGCAATTTCTTAAAGATATGGGGGTACCAGTTCATCTTATCTGCCTTCTGAGTAATCTGTATGTGGAACGAACATGCAACAACAGAATGGTTCAAGATCGTGAAAGAAGTGCAAAAAGTATATTGTCACTTTATTCATTCAACTTATAAACAGAATACATCATGCTTAAGGCTGGGCTGGATGAATATTAGCTACGAAATATGATAGCGCATTACAAATAAAAGATCATAAATAATAAATTAATCCAAAGCCCAAATTAATATCAGAAATATCAACAAACTCAGAAACTCTGATGATACTACTCCGTAAACTAAAACATAAAAAAGACCTATTGATGAAGGTGAAAGAAGAGAGTGCAAATGCTGGCCTGCTGCTCAACATTAAAATATGAAGATCATGGCAAACAGCAACCTCAGTTCCGGGCAAATAGATGGTAAAGAAATGGACGCAGTGACAGGTTTTATTTTCCTGGGCTCCAAGATCTCTACAGACGGTGACAGCAGCCATGAGATTAAAAAAAACATTTGCTTCTGAGGAGGAAAGCGAAGACAAGTCTGAACAAGCTATTAAAAAAAGCAAATATTGTAAATTATAAATAAAGGTTAGATCTAGGGTATTCCCAGCAGTAACCTAGGGATACTGAGCGCTGGGCCATAAAGAAGGTTGAGCACAGTAGAATTGGACTGCAAGAAGATCAAATCAATAAATACTACAGGAAGTGAAGACAAACTATTCACTGAAAGGTATGATTATGAGGTTAAAGTTCAACTATTTTTGCTGAATCATTAGGAAACAAGATTCTCTAGGGATCACTCTGAGATGCTGGAAAAATTTGAAGGAACATAAAGAAGAGGATGGCGTTAATTGATAAATCAGGACATTGAGGCAATGAGCGTGAGCTTGATGGAGCTCAGCGAGCAGTGGCTGACAGATGTGCCTTGCGTGCTGTGGTCCATAGGGTCACAGAGAGTCAGACATGCCTGAACAACTACATAACAGCCTCTAGAGAAACTTTAACTTAGCAGTTCTTGTATGAATATCAAAACCTTGTAGGTACAGCATAATCAGTTTATGCTTCACATTAGCTAGTCATTGAAGTATGCTACAAAAATAAAGAAGTAGAATCAGTAACCTTTTTAACATTATTGTTATTGTATTAAACAACAATGTGATAGTTCCTGTAGTGCTAATCATTTCTCAAGGGATTTACATACATTTCATTAATTGAACATAAGCACATAAGTATTATAAACATCTTTAAAAAGTCACTAGTGACTTGTAGAGATTTTTGAGACACTTCATCTCACAACAATCCCCAGTGAAAGCAGAGATACCAGAAAGAAACATGAGAGTGAGAGTCTCAGGTAGAGTGAGAGCCTTTGGGAGACTCAGAATATCTAGCAAGACTAAGATCTGCGACTGAGCAGGTTCGTGCAAGTGGTGGGTTGTATCCTCCAAAAACTTGTGGAGCCTGGGCCTGTCCTGACACACATGCTGAGTAGACTGCTGGGTAGGCATAAGTGGTGTGTGCCTGCAGTTTACACCATGTGTCATTATTCCTCCCTTTATAAGATACAAAGCATGGGCTCAACCAATCAGTGAGTTGTGGGGGGCTTTATATTCTGGCCATTGCACACTGCCTGTTGTTGGAGTGTTGCCATAGAAGTAGACTGTTTCCAAATCTTGGCAGGTCCATTCAGCCAAGCCTTGCCAAGGAACAAAGAAAGTGTCTATGACCAAGACACACCAAGCAACATGGAAGTGCTATCAGCAAGTTCCTGGAGCATTAATGAAAATATAATAAAAGCTCATAATAAGGCAACCAAAAATAATTTTCACATTAATGACACAGACCAGATTAATTAAATTACAATATAGGAAGCTCATAAAGCTGTAATTCGAGTCACAATACATAGGAGTATCTTCCAACAAAAATAAATAAAAAAGTGGACTCAATCAATTGGCTATACAACATAAACAGATACCAAATTTGATACTTTTAGCAAAAATCATTAAAACAGGAGGAGAACTGAATGATCTGTTAAGTGATGATGCAATATTATTAAGACACAAAAAAAACGTTATTATGTACCGATATTTAGATTAATAATATGTTTGTCAGAGATTTACATGAAGAGTCGAAAAATATGTATGTTCAATGCAGTAAACATGAAATGGCAACATCCTCTGCATGCCACAACAGTTGCTTCAAAACTTCAAATATTTTACCAAAATTTGTATAAAAATAAAAAAGTCACAGAAGCTACAGAGCACATAATTTCTCCTTTTTTTTAAATGTCTTAAATTATCAGAACTCACAATAGATAAGCTTGCAAAGCAAGTAAGTCAAGAAGGGCTTTAAATGCCTGGATGGGTACAGTAATAGCTACTATAAAATATACGAAGAATAAATGATTCCAAAACTCCATAACCTATTTCTGGCATTGCAAAATGGTTCTAACCCCTCGTCAGAATCCCTAAAAGCACATATTACCATATTACTTAAACCAAGGAAAGAGAATTATAGGCCAATATCATCATGCAGTTATGCTCAAAAGTTTGCATTCTCTTGGTGAATTGGTAATACATGTACCATTTTTAAAGAAAACATGAGTGAGCAGCCAAAACACATTTCTTTCATTTCCTATAGGATTCATATTCAACTGTAGGTTATAACAGAATGGCACAATCATAAAACAAAACATGGCAACAAAAAAAAAATTAAATGACGCTGTGCAGCAGTTTGCTTACACTTAGTTCTTAATACTGTGTATTGCCCCCTTTAGCATCAATTACAGTGTGCAGTCTTTTGAAATAATTGTCTATGAGGCCCCTAATTCTTGCAGGTGTTATAGTTGCCCATTCGTCTTGGCAAAATGCCTCCAGGTCATGCAAAGTCTTTGGTCATCTTGCATGAACCGCACGTTTGAGATCTTCCCAGAGTGACTAAATGATATTAGGTCAGGAGACTGTGATGGTCACTCCACAACCTTCACATTTTTCTGCTGTAATCACTGGAGGGTCAACTTGGCCTTGTGCTTAGGGTCATTGTCATGCTGGAAAGTCCAAGAGTGTCCCATGCGCAGCTTTCATGCAGAATAATGCAAATTGTCTGCCAGTATGTTCTGATAACATGCTACATTCAACTTGCCTTCAATTTTTCACAAGATTCCCTGTGCTTTTAGAGGTCACAACCCCCAAAACATCAGTGAACCATCACCATGCTTCACAGTGGGGATGGTATTCTTTTCAATATAGGCCTTGTTGACCCCTCTCCAAACATAGCGCTTATGGTTGTGACCATAAAGCTCTATTTTTGGTCTCGTCGCTCCAAATTACAGCGTGCCAAAAGCTGTGAGGCATGTCCAGGTCTTGTCGGGCATATTGTAACCAGGCTTATTTGTGGCATTGGCGCAGTAAAGTTTTCTTTCTGGCATCTCGACCATTCAGCTAAATTTTTTTTTTTCATTACCAGTTCTCTTTTGCTCCCCATGGCTCAGTATCTAGCCTGCTTAGTGTATCCACGTGAGAGTTAACAAACTCATTGACTATTTATATACAGACACTAACTGCAATTTAAAAAGCCACAGGTGTGGGAAATTAATCTTTAATTGACATTTTAACCTGTGTGTGTCACATTGTCTGTCTGTAACACAGCCAAACATTCAAGGGTATGTAAACTTTTGATTAGGGCCATTTGGGTGATTTCTGTTATCATTTTGATTAAAAAGGAGCCAAATGACTATGTGATCATAAATAGCTTCATATGATCACTATCCTTCAATAAAATACATTTTTTTGCATGATCAGTCATTCTTTCAAAATATATGCAAACATTTCACAATTTCTGGCAGGGTATGCAAACTTTTGAGCACAACTGTACATACCAGAAATATAGCTATGAAAATTAATAAAATTACATGAACACTTATATATAACATGTCGATCAAGTAGTCCTCATACCAGGCAAGTCCCAGACATTGTACCCAGGATTACAACATGCTATCAACCATCAAAGCCATCCGGTTATCATTAGATACCCAGAAAGTATTTCACTTGGCAAACTGTTCTCTTTTTATTAACCTTTCTGTCCCACCCCAATTTCCCAACTGAAATCATTAGAGCTTCATTCCACTCCAACAGAAATAGAAGAAGGCACAAGACAAATATGTCCTGTGTCTCACTTTTTTATATACATTGAACCCTTAGCTATAGCAATTATTAAACACAATGATAAAAATGTCATTAAGGTTTTTAAAAATCAATATAAATTAGTATTTTATGAAGATATTATGCTTTCAAATCCACACACATTGTTCCCTAATCTAGTGAAATTATTAAACTCTGTCAGTTCTAAAAATGAATACAAAAAAAATTGTAGACAACGCCAAGGAAAGTTATAATAATAACTTCTATTATTCTCAACTTCTATTATGAAAATGTTTTCTTTTAGAATGGTTTAAGGGGTCCCAGCAAACCCACACTGTCTTTATGAGGTTTATTTTCCTCATTCAATAACACAAATTACTACTTAACTAATATAATGGACGAAATTCTCTATACAAAAGCTTTTCCCAAAATACAATCAAAATATACTTCAAATACATAAAACTCTGGGTGGACCATTGGCTCCAAATATAATACGCTATTATTTATGAGACTGATTCAATGGTACTACACTAAATCCCCATTACCGTGGATAAAAATAGAACAAGATCTATGCTTTCAATGGAAGTTAAAAACATATGCACGGTTAAGTGAAGCCTAAAAGTGATGCAAAATAGGCCCTTTTAAAGATGACAAGAAAGGGCTTGTAATTCTTATTTCATATCATAATAAATTGTCAATTATTGACTTTTTAAGAAGTCAAAACACATTATGATTTACTAGCAACTTGCCCGTCAAAAATGGCGGGAGTAAAATTGTAAGCCTGGCAATGCTGTTTGCCACACAATGTGAGGCTAAGGGCCCTCTGAGCACCTTTGGCGCTCATTGCGAGCCTCTCCCCCGTGTACATTACAGGGCCCGATGATCACCTTAGGCGCTCATTGCGATCCCCTGATGAGCGCCTTCGTCACTCATCGGGTGGCTCGCAATGAGCGCCTTTGGTGCTCATTGCGAGCCTATCCCCCCGTGTAGTTTATTGGCCTTGCCATGAGTGTTACTGCCTTGGATTAAGTGTTACTGGCTTGGGTTAAGTGTTACTGCTTATGGTGAAGTGTTACCACGTTGGTGTAAATCTTACTGTTGTGGAGGAAGTGTTACTGGTTTTCCTCAAGTGTTACGTGTTTGGGGCTCTTTCTTGCAAGTTTCGGCCTCATTTCATCCTTTTGGGTTTTTTCGATCACCATTTTTTTTCTCGCTTAGGTGATTTTCGACCGTGAACAAATGGCAAATATGCCTCAAATTAAGTTGCAACCTCAGTCACAGGCTCCCTGGCTCTCCCCCTGTGCTGTGTGTGAGTGTGTAAGTTAATTTGAGGCATATTTGTTCAGTGATTCGGCAGTTAAAGTCCTATTTTTGCAAATCCCGCAGTCCATGTACGTGCTTTGGGTACTAAGCCATACGGGCCGTAATTTTGCATCCCTCGCTAAGTTCCACGTGTTTCAACTTGCCGGGCGCAAACTCCTACTGGCCTTGCGATGACCACCTGCGGTGCACATTGCAGCCTAAGTCCCGCGTGCCTCAACTGCTTGCCTCGCTTTGTTAGGCTCGCAATGCAATGTCACTGCAGCCTAAGTCCGCGAGGCTCGCAGTGCAATGAGCGCCAGCCTGAGTCCTGTGTGCTGCACCCATCAATGGCTCGCCTCACTTCTCAAGGCTCGCAAAGCATGACCAACGGCCCGTATATCCAGAACTATTATATGTGATATGACTCTGACAGATGGCAATACCTTCATGTTAAACCTTATATAGAAAAATATCTTAAACATAATAAAGCTTTTTACAACCATACCATTTTTGTAAGCCAATGCTTCTATTGTAGAGATGATCCTGGCACTATATTGCAGCTATATAAATACAAACAGCACAAAAAAAGACTACTACTAACAGAGCTCCTCCCTTGAGGAGCTATTGCCCCACATGGCGGTTCACACTAAAGTTCCAGCTGAAATAGCCAACAATCAGATTTCTGCCAATCAGAATGGGATACACCCTGTATCCGTTAGTAGTAGTCTTTTTTTTTATAGAGTGTCAGGATTTTTATGGGATGGTCCTTTCTTGCTTAAGAACATGAGGACATGGGCTTCAATCAAGATAGAAGAGGACTAGACCTTCTTCAATCAACATGGATAGCCCGACTAGTCCAGGGCACCTCACTAATTACAAAAGGAGGACCCTCATGGCACTTATAGTATTAATGTTAGGGTTAATTATTGTCCCATAAAGGTCTATATAGACCCTCATGGGACTGATGGGGTTAATTAGAGTCTCATGAGGGTCTGTATAGACCCCCATGAGTGATGGCGTTAATTTTAGGTTCCACGGGAAAACCATAAGTAAAGGCGGCAAATTTGAATTTTACATGTTGGGGGGGTCCCGATGGGGACACCGCATGCATAGGAAGACTAAGGTTATGTTCCACTGGGGTACTTAGAGTACCCCTGTGGCAGGGGTTAATTATAATTGTAGCACAGGTCCTTTAAGGACCATTCAATCTGAATTTGAGATGCTGCAGGGGTCCAGATCGGAACCCCCACAGCTAGGGTTAATGTAGGGACCCTGCGGGAGTCCAAATGTGGACCCCTGCATCATGGGTGGGGTTAATGTTAGGTGCAGCACTGGTACTTATAGTACACCTGTGGCAGGGGTTAACCTTTGGTGTGTCAAACATCAATAATCTGACCTCCAGAATACTGGGCAGAGTGTTCTACTTAAGATTTGGCTCATGCACAGATGTCTTCTTTTTTCCCAGCCTGAGAATGCACATTGATGCCTGTTGAAACTACGTGATATCAGAAATTATGGAAGAGCAATATTACAGAATTACCAGCGTTAATATACGCAAGAGCCTTATATGTATCAGGTTGATATACCTGGGTGCAGTTTTGTGGAATGACCACATGATGGCGATTACCTTTGGTCAAACACAGTCTGACCTAAAGCCCTAAGGAAATGACCAGTAGTGTCGAATTACGCTCCCAGGAGGCACAGGAAGTCAAAATGGATTCCACCAGTGATACATGTGCTTTAAGGAATTCCTTTGTGAGAATATCAGACCAGTGAGTTGTCTTGTTTGAGACATGTGATTTATCTGACCAGTAGTAAGTAAGAGAAGTGTGTAAGGGTGGGGCAGTAGGACAAGCTTTAAAAATGGAAACAGACCAGAGAAGCTCTCTCTTTATCTGGGAATCCTTCCTCTGGTGTACCAGCTAAGCTGGTTGGGTAACTATACATACACACACACATACACACACATGTGGACATTAACATTAGCATTAAAAAGACACTACATACTGTAACGGATAGAATGACTTTCTGCTATGTTTATAAGATATGATGTTCATAGTATTTAGCAATATTTATGCATATTAATATGATGTATTATATGAAGCCTCTTACATTGTAATAAATAAATATATATTGTTCTCATAGAAAACAAGAGTGTGAGTAATTGATTTACACTAGAATCTCAGAGTGAATGAGATTGGAATGATTATTATAATTATTATTATTAATTATTAATAATTCATATTTTGTAATATGTTTTTATAACATAACTGGCGAGCCTACCTAATTTTTCTTACCGTACATTTACTTGCACTTGGGGGGGATATAACCAGTATCTTTTTCAAGTTACAAGTGAAGTAAGCGGACGAAAAAAAGCGAATCTATTGTGAGCGTTTTCTATGAAGAGTCGTTGGCCACGACTATGGTTTTTGGGATCCAGAGGCAACAGAATAAGACGCAATTGGAGTAAGCCGGGCTTTATTTCTGGGGATCCAATGTTTTTCCAGCCGAAGACATCAAATTGTGTTTGCGCAGACCTTTTTGATTAGGTATCGTGTTGAAGACACAGAAACGTGTAAGTAATGGAGATAATTGCTAAATATGCGGAATGTAGTGATTTTGAACCTGTAATTGTTGACAACGAAAGTTTACTTAGCCGAATACAGAATATTTGGATACAGTGTGAGAAATATAATAAGCAAATTGATAAGAAGCAATGGTGTTTAACAAAAGAGAATAATAAGTTGCAGAATTGTATGAAACTTTTAATGTGTATTAAGAACCAGATGAATATGGCTACAATGGGAAATATTCCAGTTGCAATTGTTACAGAAGATAGTCAAGAAACAGACTGTTGTCTAAAATGTGGCATAAGTGCAGAGTATGTGGATACCTTAGAGGACAATTATGAGGCGAGGGGGCAGTTAGTAGCCTCACTCAGAGAATGTTTATCTGCACAGAAGCAACCCATTGCTGTAATTGATTATAATGAGTCAGCTGGTACACCAGAGGAAGAGGATAGATTACATCTTGTGGATGAAGAGCAACAAGGAACAGAAATAAATTATGTAAGAGACAGGTCTGACGTTAGTAGAAATATACCGGACTTAACCCCTCACATAGTTAGAAGTCACCCACAAAGTGTAAGACACATAACAGATACTTCACATTCAATACCATGTGAGAGGAGTAGAGCCTCAGCAGTAATTGGACACCAAAACAGAGATAAACTAGTAAAGCAATTGATAAAGTTTAAACAACAGTTTCCACAATATGATGCAAAGGTAGATGTGTTATCTAATATGTCTAATTTTGAGTCATATGTGGAACAGTACATGCTTTCTCCTAAAGAGGCATGTGTTATGTTGAAATTGTGGTTACCTAGTGGTTTAGCATCAAGATTAGAGGTCCCAGTTAGTGGTCCTAATGACATCAATATAGATTGGTTTAACGAGGATAAATGGGGTACAGAAACAGATAGGCTGAGAGCTGTATCTAGATTAGTCACAGGGACACACAAAATTGCAATTGTAACTACTAATGAAGGAAAACGTAATCCCTTGGGAACTTCCTTCAGAGGTAATTGTAACTATTGTAATAAGCCTGGACACAGATTCAGACATTGCAGGGGATGGATGAGAGAGCACAAGCAAAGTGAGGGATGGCAGGCACACCAACATACATCAGGCCCTCCAAAAGATAGGTTTGACCAAAAGGGTTATTACAGACAGAGGGAGCCTAAACCTCCAGATGCAACAGGACAGGAGTATGGTCCCAAGACTGGGCCTAGGAATAATTTGTATGGGCCAGCACATGAAGCTGTAAGGATGATGACAGTGGGGATGGTGAGGAATCATAAGAGGCAGTATGAAAATAATCCCTCTCTGATATCCTTATCTGACTAACTAACACCGGCCCTGGGAGACATGGTTCCTATTTGTAGTACATTTAGGAATCATTCTTGATGCCCCTGTGTTAATGGTGTGATCGCGGGCCATCACACAAGATTACTCATTGACACAGGTGATTCAGTGACTTAAACAAATTTGCCATTAAGTCCCCCATATGGGGCAAAACACACATTTCTTTTGTGGGACTTGGGTGATTCCGGTCCCATGCTTTTCCCATCCCAACAGTAACTGACATTAGGACATGAGTGGACAGAGGATATTCCAATTTGACAGAAGTAGGAATACAGAATGTACTTTATTGTGTGATGTTATTATTATTAGAGCAGAAGGTATGATTTTATCTGTGTAACAATGTACTGTGGAGGGGTACTAGAGGGAAGTAACTGTTAGGTTAGATGAGTCTTCCCTGGGTCCATTGGCATCCATTGTATCAGTTCCTTCAGAAAGCTGTGGCCGGATACTGGTAGCCACTCTGTTTTGAGGTAATTGGTAATGGATTTCCCTGACATGTGGGCCCAACATACAATGACTGTGGAATACTGAGAGAGTAGACTAATCTTTCTGTTTTGTTACAGAACCAGCAAGCTCTCCCTAGTGGGTACTCTATTCAGGATGGGTTGATTTTTGTTTTTTATACTAGTACTACAGAGCCACCAAACTTGTTTTTGGAGTCCCAAGCATTTACAGAGGCAGATTACACAGTAAACTCACTCTTTCTTCAGAGGGTACCAGTAGCTGATGGCCCCTGGAAATTTATTCAGATTGATTTTATAGGCCCACTTCCACTATCAAAGGGGGGTCTCAGATATGCCCTAGCCATTGTGGATATCTTTTCAAAATGGGTTGAATCTTACCATTAAGTCTAGATTAGCCAGAATGCTCTCACAATATGGTAATTTTTTTTTTTTTTTTTTGGTTACACACACCTACCAGCAGTTCTAATGGCTATTAGAGCTACACCTGCCACCGCTACTAAATGTTCTCCCTATGAGCTCATGACAGGGAGACAGATGGCATTAGGCCACCCGGGTGATCCTCAATTGTCCACTCCCCTGAGAGAAGCCATGTCAAGAGACCAATATCTCTCCCAAATTCAGGAGCAGTTAAGATTACTGCTACCTTTTCTGCCTCTAATATGGCCCCAACTGATTGTAAAGTGTCATCTAAAATTCAAACTTCGTTTGAAAAGGGGGGAATGATCATGATTAATAACTTTAATAAAAATTCTCCATGGGATGCAAATTGGGAGGGTCCCTATGTCATTCTAGATACATTAGGTACTACAGTGCTTAAGGTAATAAGATCAAACCCCAGAAAAACCAGAAGGCAGCCTGGTCACAAATGGGTCCATGTGGATCAATGTAAATTTTACAAAGGGACAGAAGTCCCAGATGGAGATGTTACTGCTAAGAATTGATACTTGTTTGATCTTTTCCAGATTTGCCAACGAGAAGTCCACAAGTGAAATGGAGATGCATTTGTTTTTGGGGATTTTATGGACAATGTTATTCATGTGTAAAAATCAGGACATTGATGGACCACAAGCTACCTCTTCCACAAGGCAAAGAAGATCGAGTCCTACACAGATGATCAAGGCATGGATAAAGATATGGAGCAGTGACAATTTAGAAGAACCATGCTTGGATGAACTGACTCTAAGTGGGGGTGGGATTGTGGACATTTTTGCAACTAAAAGCCATAATAACATTAGTGGATTTTGGAGGGACAATTTGGGTAATAAAAGGAATTGGGAATGTGAATAGATAAACTGGGGAAAATAGACAATAGGTCTGACAGGTGAAGGCATTAGGCTTTCCCTTAGGTTTCAAAACCCTATTTTGTCCATGAATCAGCAAGGGTATAGCATTACAAAAGTAATCACGGAGAACATGACTAAAGAAGGTGTAAAATGGGGAGTAGTGGGATCCAACCGGGGTGGACAAGTTAAGGTATCATTAACAATAGATGAGGGGAGGGAACCTACAACAGTAGCCGCTCCTCTGACCTATTCTACTACCCTTGCTCCACCAAGGGTGGATAACTATATGGCCAATCCCATGTGGGAGGGTAAGAAAATACTTTCCAGTGGCCCATTTCACATTAGTGCTATGAACCCCACACCAATATTGAGGGATGCTACATTCCAGCTGATTTCATGGAAGATAGGGTTGACAGATTGGCTAGTTTCTAGACACTTTCAAAATTGTTCCACAATTACAGCAACTATGGAAAAGTCCTTAATTAGATGGGTAATGGGTACCAAAAGAAGTTAGAGGGATATTGTGGATATAGTTTTGGGAGGTGTAGGAACTGGTCTAGGGGTTGTAAATACTATTGATATTTCCAGTCTGACTGCAACATTGCAGTCTGAGGGTTTATTAAATTCCAAAGGTTTACACGCACAACAGACCATTAACAAACTTGTAGAGGGATTGACAAAAGCAGGGATATATATATACAGGGTCCTGCTATACAGCATATTCAGGAAATAGTGGTAGGGGTAATTGGGAGGTTAAGGGAAGTGTCTTGGGATTTTGTATGTCTTTCCATGCAAACCAAGCTATCAACTGATTTTAAGATCATGGCGCAAGCTATGGACAATAATCATACTCCTTTGGGAGGTTGGGAGAAAACTGACATTGACAGGTTTGCTCTTGACCACAAAGAGTTATGGGTGAACAGTTGGCTGGGTTGTAAGGGAAATTTATGCAGAGCTACTTCACTAGTACCAACCAGGGGAACCTACCAGAATATCTACTATATGACATCACTGGGAACTCCGGTAACAGAATCACATGTGTTACATCATGAGGTAGAGTTTCCCAACTTCATATTAAATGGTACCACCATAGAACAAGTAGATGTGGAAGGTTGTATGAGATTCCCCAACAAAATCTTATGTCTACCAAATCAGGTTAGAACAGTATTTGATTCATGCTGGCATAACCATTCCTACTGCCAAGGATTTGTAGAAAAGGTTAAACCCCAAGATATGATATTCCCCTTGGGACAGGGAAAGGTGTGTTTCGTGTCATTGAAACCAAGGGATGAGGTACACATGTGGTTCAAACATTATATATCTAGGGAACAGATTACTCAGGGAATTTACTGTGTCATAGACTATCCGGTGAGAATAAGTTCACAGCAGTTTAATCTCACAGTGCCACAGGTATTCACCTACAATAAAACCCTGGGGTCTCCTCTGATTGTACCAATTGTATCAGACAGCACACCTTGGCAGAAATGGGTAATGCAACTTAAAGATGATCAGATACTGCTCAAACACCTACAACAAATTTGGAGAAAGGGTACACATAAAATTTCACCATGAACAGCAAGAACTTGAAAGAATTGAACATACATTTTCTGATCTGTCAAGTACATCCTGGTGGCAGAAATTAATCAATTCATTTTCAAAACACTCATCATGGGGTTCTGCTTTGGGGAACACATTTCTACACCCATTCATAATTGTCTTGATAATGTCTGTATTATGTATTATTGTTCAGCTATGCATGTGTTGCTATCTAAAATCCATGATAGCACGTATATATCATTTGTATTATGGTATACGTATGGAAACATCTCTAGTAAAATAGCAGAAACGCACACACATAGCGGGATATAGGAACTTTTTAAAATAATCATATACTCACTCTTCTTTCAACTAATTACTGGAATGAAAAGTCACAGGTGTATTTCATTGCCAAAGGGGGAATGTTGAAACTACGTGATATCAGAAATTATGGAAGAGCAATATTACAGAATTACCAGCGTTAATATACGCAAGAGCCTTATATGTATCAGGTTGATATACCTGGGTGCAGTTTTGTGGAATGACCACATGATGGCGATTACCTTTGGTCAAACACAGTCTGACCTAAAGCCCTAAGGAAATGACCAGTAGTGTCGAATTACGCTCCCAGGAGGCACAGGAAGTCAAAATGGATTCCACCAGTGATACATGTGCTTTAAGGAATTCCTTTGTGAGAATATCGGACCAGTGAGTTGTCTTGTTTGAGACATGTGATTTATCTGACCAGTAGTAAGTAAGAGAAGTGTGTAAGGGTGGGGCAGTAGGACAAGCTTTAAAAATGGAAACAGACCAGAGAAGCTCTCTCTTTATCTGGGAATCCTTCCTCTGGTGTACCAGCTAAGCTGGTTGGGTAACTATACATACACACACATGTGGACATTAACATTAGCATTAAAAAGACACTACATACTGTAACGGATAGAATGACTTTCTGCTATGTTTATAAGATATGATGTTCATAGTATTTAGCAATATTTATGCATATTAATATGATGTATTATATGAAGCCTCTTACATTGTAATAAATAAATATATATTGTTCTCATAGAAAACAAGAGTGTGAGTAATTGATTTACACTAGAATCTCAGAGTGAATGAGATTGGAATGATTATTATAATTATTATTATTAATTATTAATAATTCATATTTTGTAATATGTTTTTATAACAATGCCATACAATCTCCCGACCCCGCTCCCTATTGAAATGTGCATGATTGGGCGGGAAACAAGAAGACATCTGTGCTTGATCCAAATCTCAGGCAGAACTCTTTGCCCAGTGTTCTGGAGCTTATGTGATCGCTGCTTTAGAGGGCAAATTTCACGTATTTCAAGTATCACTTTGCAATAATGTTAGATTGTTAAAATAATTTTGCATAGAAATTGCAAGGCAATAATCTTAATCTGTCATTTTGCTTTCCATTATTACTCACACAATACAATTGCTGGTAGAAAGTGAGAAATAAGTAGTATTGGCAGTAAAAGGACACTGAACTGACACTTTCTACAGATTCTATTCTATCACATCGGAAAACTTTACTAAGAAGCAACATCTCCAAGACTGCTCACCTTAGTACTCACTTATTTCTAAACATGCTGCTGAAATAGTGCACAAAAATAGAAATTTGGCAGGAAAAAAATGAAAAGACTAAACTTCATATCAATACAGAAACAAATTTTATAGTGCTGTATTGTAATTGTTCTTCATTATTGCAATAGTGTGCAGATCTGTGTATACAGTAATATCTCTATGCTTGCCAAAACAGAGAAGAAACAGCCAAGATACACCTATAGAGCCATAATAAGGAAGGGGCAGATTCATTTTCTGTATATTTTTCTACACTTTGACCTCCTTACTGATTTAAATGAGACAAAATACTTCCTGTGGGTAATTTGTAATACATAAGAGCATTATCCTAGCACATACAATTTAATATTACTACCCTGAATATGAAAATGAATCATCTTAGCTACAAAAAAAGGTCCAGTTTATCATGGTATTATTGTAGGAATATTTGTATTCTTTCTTGTTCCAGGTACCAAAATGAAGCTTTCAACTTACACATATGATGGTTTTGTACATTTAATATGCAGGTATATAAAGAAGAGAGCATAATATAGCAGTGAGTAGAAAGAAAAAAAATCCTTACAGACAAGGCTTTACTCAAAATGACCATCATATATCATGCTGAAAAACCAGCTTGGTATTTAAAGATGTTTCTGCCACAGGCAGCTACCAGACAAATAGCCTTGTTTTTCCCAAACCTCCATGAGATGCTTAGTGACCATGTTTTTGTTAACAGGTAAATGGCAACAGACCCTGCTGGCAAGTAAAGTACAAGATGCAGAAAAACAGAGCAAGATGGAAAAATGCAAACTAATAAAAAGTTTAAAGCACTTCATAACTTTATATAAAAAGGACAGAGATGATCAAGAAAAGATATGTCTAACCCTAAAGGAAAAGGAGCTGACATATTTGTCTAGAATTAAAAGTGTCAGTTTTTAACATTACAAAAAAAATTTGCACAGAAAAAATAAGCATTTCAATGTAATTATTTAATGTCCCTTATTATTATTATTATTATTATTATTAGCTTTTAATTGTGGAGTACCAGCAGATCCAGTGGTGCTGGAGGTGCATCAAACATATGGATAAAATCTGATATACATTAGAAAATAAGACAAAGTAACATATTTCTATATTTATACATAGCTATGGGAGGGTAAGGGGGCCCTCTCATGAGTCTGTACATATACTAGTGCAATATGAGGTTATATTGTACCGACGAGAACAAGCATTCAATATTAAGTGGTTAAGGAGTGAGCTAACAATTTTTAAAAACCTGTCTTGTTGGCTCCATTGGGAAAGAAAACTGTCATGGGTGGTCTAAGAAGTTGCCTCCAGAATTCTAACTTCAAAACATTAGTCATAGTAAAACACATACTAAACCACGAGGTTTAGCGTGTGTATGTTAACCAGCATTCACATTACGTGCAAGGCCTCAAATGTAACTTTTATTAATTAAAATAAAAAGTTTATGAAATAAAATTAAACGACAATTTAAATAGTAAAAATGAATCACAAATCACACACTGATGAATTATAATCATGTATTCCAGACTTTTTCACCAAAGAAAATTTGTTAAGATAAACCCACTCCAAGACAATTTAATGATAGTAAAAACATCCCAAAATTTTTTCTAGTTAACCTACTCACTCTAAAAAAAGGTTTTATACACTTAACTCGGAGAAAGTACACCAAACCTCTAACTAAAATTACCCCCTCAAATATATATCTAATGAAGACATTACAATGTTAATACACATTGCTTCTCTTCTATTCATATAAAAGTTTTAGACAAGTATTTGGCAAATATAAATAAGAATCCTTATTTGATTACTTATATGTTTGTAATTATGACACAAAGACAATTTGTTAGGTAAATCAAACATGTGTCAACATCACATATATAGTTGTGAGCGTACGGGCCGTTGCTCACGCTTGCGGGCTCTCGCTCCATCCCAGCAACTGAGGCCCTTGCCCGCAGCCCTCGCTGCCCTTGCCCGCAGCCCTTGCCTCAGCTCCATCCCAGCAACTGAGGCCCTTGCTCACGCTTGCGGGCTCGCATAGCGAGCCCGCGGCCCTCGCGTAGCGAGGGCTGCGGGCAAAGGCCTCAGTTGCTGGGATGGAGCGCTGAAGCCCAGCAACTGAGGCCCTTGTCCGCAGCCCTCGCTGCCCTTGCCCGCAGCCCTCGCTATGCGAGGGCTGCGGGCAAGGGCCTCAGTTGCTGGGATGGAGGCTACAGCACTCTAACCACGAAAAACACTTACGGATAATCCGCTAAGACGCATACCACACATTACGACATCGCAAAAATCGGACGCAACCCGCGGACACGAAAAAAGCAAAAACACAATAAATACACACAACACATACATAAAAAACTTACCTACAGCAAGAGGGGGCATCCAGGACCTCAAAAAAACTACTTACACCTTCACTTAACTAAAAATCAAAGAGTTTAGACACTACAAAATTCTCTAAGCGAGAGAAAAAATGGAGGACGAACAAAACGAAAACGAGGCTACAGCACTATAACCAAGGACAACACGGATAATCCGCTAAGACGCATACCACAAATTAAACGACCTACGCATAATCCGAGAACACGCATACCACATATTACCCGCCATTTTACACTAATGCGGAAGTGCACAACTACGCTAACGGTTTCGGCTCGCGCACGCACACTATTACACTGCACACGTTCATCACGCTCACACAGCAGCTCCACACTACTAATGCTGCAGCAACATCAAACAAGGTTCACAGATCTTCAACACAATGCTTCAAAATAGGTAAAGTATATTCATTTATTAATTTGTATTATATATTTCAGTAGTACACACAAAACAACATTAGCTACCTTACAATTCCATATGTATATTAATAACTAAACAACTTTCCAAACATACACATCTCATTGCCGTCATTTTTTGACGGGCAAGTCGCTAGTAATAATATAAATGACAGCCATTTCCCCACAGAATATAGTCATCACATCCTTTGGTGAAGTAATTCATAGATCCTGTGAAGCCTCGTGAATTTAGGGAGTCGATTTACGGGCACAAGATTGAAAGACTCACAACTGCACAGTACTTAAACCTAGATGGATATGTGCTAGGATAGCATACAAAATAATACATATGTGATATAGGAACGGACTGCTGAGGCCAACTACACTAATGGATTGTTAGTATAGGAAAAAACAGGAAATTGAAAATGATAGCTAAATAAAAAAATGGCATTGAGGAAAGGAGAATAACTACCTATGAAAACAGGAATAGGCTGCAGCACAATCAATTTTCTTGCAATTAAACAACAAATTTGTCATTGCTATCTTTCTTTAATGTTGTCATATATAGGGCAGTGTGCACTTACCAATGTATTTCAAAGAACTTCAAAGAGATAATTATGCAAGTACAGAATGTTACAATGAATTCTTCTGAGCAAATAAAAGCATTAATCAGTCCAGTAGTAAAAAAAAAGTGTATGCAGAATTTTAATAAAATAACTTTATGAATTTTAATTTAATGGAATGGTAAATGAAATAAGCAAGGAAATAAAAGGAAACAAAGCAAATGTTAGATGTAGTTATATTTGGGTATAACCTGTTTACTCAAATTAATTGTTTGTTCTATACAGTCGTGCATAAGTAACTCTGGGAATTAAATAGTCACATCAGCATACCCACCTGTGGGAATTCTGGGGTGCAAACATAAATGCAGACCTTAAGGAACCTAGAACGCATCTATTTTGATTCAAAACAAGTCTACCAAAGTTTATACAATCTATTGAATATGCAGCATATTTCGAATTATGAATTTAGAGTCACAGTTGAAACCTGTGAGTCTAGTAACAGAAAGATATTTATCCATAGAACTCAGCGCAGTGCGCTGACACAAGGAAATTTGCAAATTGTTCAAAATAGAGTCTACAGAAGGACTGCAATTTCAATAATTCTGTATTTTCAGTGCTCAATTTTAATGCAAATAAATTCTATGTTAAATACCCTGCTCTTTTAGAAGCAAGCTGTTATTTTTATTATTATCTTTTATTTGTAGTGTGCCAACATATTCCGTAGCCCTGTTCAAAGGAAACATAATTTATCATTTTTTATGTTCAACTAATTTCAAACTTTTTTCCCATTACTAATTTTTTGTTGTTTATTTTTTATGTTTTGCTTTAAACAGTTACATTTTGTTCTGTTTGAAAAATAAGAATAAAATATATTTACAATATTTAAAATGTCCTCCCCTTTAGTGCACTTTTGTACCAATGCCTATAATATAAATAACCTGATCTGTATCTTTAGTACTTAATACAAATATGTTCAATAGTATGCCAAATGCATTAACATTTTTCATGTTTCTGTTCTGAATCATTCAACGTAACTGAATATATACTATTGTCTTGTCTACACACAAGGACAATCATGCAAGGACAATCTATTTGTGACAAACCTTGCTGTTAATCTAAATGTGTGTCTTGCTCAGTGTGAGGTAAGTTAGACATGTGTGTCCTGCACAGGATGACTTTGCCTGTCCTCTAGGTAGGCCCAGAGGGCAATGTAGGCAATAATGACCCATCTGTTCAGTACTAACAGATAGGAACCTTCTAATGAAGACAGATGTGGGTCACCCTGCGTTGGCAGCCTACAGAGTGTTAATGAAACCACCTAACGGTCACTTCTCTGTCACCTTTGACTGATTGATGACCAAAAGACTTTATCCTGATACAAAGAAGAGGTGAATCGAATGTGCCATCAGTCTTACCAGGACATCTCTTTCACTTTGCCTCACACTCATTCTTCACCACCTTTCTTTTTCCATTCCTAGAAAATATGCCAGAGTGACTTTTCTTACTCAGTGATGTACAATAACTTTGCTGTAACCTGTCAGAAATGAATTCTTCTCAAACACCCCTGTCCGGTGAAATGAATGATCGCACAGCTGCTGGAGATAAGGTCAAAAACACAATGCAACTGGAACGAAATCGTTTCATATAAAGCGAGCAACGCATTGCCAGATAAAATGAAACAGCCATTTCTTTCTCAATATTTCACACTTGTTATCTGTATCCTTGTTCTGTGCATCATGATATGGAACTGGCTGGTGGCTACAAAATGTCAATTTACGTCCAGCTATTAGTCACTTTCAGAAAATCATTTCATTTCCTTGTGACTCATGCATACAGATTAAGAAATGCCACTCGTCATCTTCTCCCCGTAGGAACTCAACTCGTTCCAAAGACTACAGTATCATGGAAACATAAGATAAAAAAGGCAAGCAAATGCAGCCAAGTGTACGTTATTTATAAAGGAATACAAGGATTTTGAGGGATTCTGATATTAATGTGTGTGATTTCAGTGTAGATGAATTAACACTCATCTATAAGAACAAGAAGGTTACAATGTCGACACTGAAATGAAATCAATGTACACACTACATATTATCATATTACTGACATGCACACACATTTGTATGTGTATATATTATAATAATACAACTTGTAAAAGATAAAAACAGTAAAATCATAACAAGTAACTGTTGAAAGAAAACAGTAATGATAAGACAATCCATGGTGATATTTCACATTGCAGTAATATTCATGAAAGCCTTATTAGCCCAGCTATATACAGTTATGAATTATTACTACTTTTATTTAATTGCTTGCCTTGAGGGGGTTGTCATGTTGGTCTTTCTTCTTTCCCCATCTCTCAAAGCATGTTACTGTGTGAGCTGTGGAACAGGAAACTGTGAATCTCCATGTTTGGAGATGGGAGGCGTCAAAGGGATGCTGCTGCCAGGGTGCAATGGAAGCTGTAGCATTAAATGACCCCTATTAAGGTCATCATAACTTTGATGACACTTTAGCTGTGACATCAGGATGACTCATCCTTTAAAGCAACAGCCCTTATGCGCCAAGAGGTGCAGGTCAAGTAAGAAGCAGCAGGTTAAAATGAGACAGTAGAGTAAGAGCCCAAATGAGTATGTCTCTGCAGTGAGTGATACAGGGATTCAAGAGAGAAAGAGGCCCTTTTTTACAATTGTTAGGCAGCAGAAAAGCAGTTCTATCAAACATCAGGACTGAAGCAGTCACTTCTACAAGAGGCTCTGCGTATCCAACGGGGCCTCATACCATCCACTCAGCAGAATCTCAGTCTCCAACTGCCATTTTGCCAATTCTATCTACCACCAGGACTGAAGCAGTCACTTCTACAAGAGGCTCTGCGAATACCACTGGGCCTCATACCATCCACTCAGCAGAATCTCAGTCTCCAACTGCCATTTTGCCAATTCTATCTACCACCAGGACTGAAGCAGTCACTTCTACAAGAGGCTCTGCGAATACCACTGGGCCTCATACCATCCACTCAGCAGAATCTCAGTCTCCAACTGCCATTTTGCCAGTTCTATCTACCGTTCTATCTACCACCAGGACTGAAGCAGTCACTTCTACAAGAGGCTCTGCGAATACCACTGGGCCTCATACCATCCACTCAGCAGAATCTCAGTCTCCAACTGCCATTTTGCCAGTTCTATCTACCGTTCTATCTACCACCAGGACTGAAGCAGTCACTTCTACAAGAGGCTCTGCGAATACCACTGGGCCTCATACCATCCACTCAGCAGAATCTCAGTCTCCAACTGCCATTTTGCCAATCCTATCTACCACCAGGACTGAAGCAGTCACTTCTACAAGAGGCTCTGCGAATACCACTGGGCCTCATACCATCCACTCAGCAGAATCTCAGTCTCCAACTGACATTTTGCCAGTTCTATCTACCATCAGGACTGAAGCAGTCATTTTTGCAAGGGGCTCTGCAAATACCACTGGGCCTCATGTCATCCACACAGTAGAATCTCAATCTCCAGCTGCCATTGTCTCCATTCCATTTACCTTCTTTTCCTCTAGACACTTACACGCCACCACTCTTCTGCCCCTGAACTCTTGTAACTCAACCCCACTTACTCTGTCCACACCCACTCACCCATGATTTGTTTTAATTTACAGTGCAGGATTAATACTATCCATTTTTCACAGCTGATACATCCACAACCTTAATCACTAATTAACCCTCTACGCTCTTTTTAATTACTTGTCAAGCCCTTGTTTCTTCATTTAATCCCTTTACATTGTAAGTTTGCGAGTCTTCAGTCTTGTATGGTGTTTTGAAAAGGGCACCATGTATGTAAGATTTTAAACTGAAAGACAGTGCCCCCTACTTTTTGGCATGTGTTTAATATTGTATTTTCATGTTTTCTTTATACTTAACCCTTACAGAATGTGTTGGCGATTTATAAAAAACTGTAATAATAGTAATAATAACAGAGCCACATGAAAATAGCTGGATGGCCATTGGTCATATGTTGTACAATCCAGTGCTAGATGGGATTCACAGATGTGCTAAACTTTATCCTTGATTTTGTCACTGGCTTAAGTAAACTACTGCTCATCCAATTTCAGCCACAAGTCATAGCCATTTAATTGTAAATGGCTATGACTTGTGTTATCACTACAGCATCCCATTAACCTATCTGTATGTGTAGCAACATTTAAGGGATATAGCTCCACTGGTGAATGGACCCTGTTATAAATGTTAAATAAATATAGGTCCAGTTGTTAGGATTTTATGCTTTCACCGAAGCCATTCAGAGTTGTGCTTGGTCATTACTTGAATGGGAGACCACCTAGGAATACCAGGAGCCTTATGCTGTGGCCCACTGGAGAAGGAACTGGCAACCCACTCCTGTATCTTTGCCATGAAAACCAAGTGGATCAGCATGGTGTGTTGAGGTCCATGAAGTCACAGAGAGTCAGACACGACTGAATAACACAAACACACACACACACAATGTTAATACATATTAAACAAATAGAATATATAGCAAGCAAAACTTAAATTCACTATTCATTTTATAATGGATATTACATTTCCTTAAAGTATGTGGCAGTTTCTAAAATGGTTATAAATAGTAGCAAAATTAAAACGGTAGTGTAGGTTCAAAACAAAATGTGCCTGTGGGCCACAACTGAATCACAATCTGTGTGCTGACAACCTCTGAGGTCACATGTATTATTGGGTATGTATTTGAGAAACCTGCTCTTTTTTTGGAAAACTAGAAATATTTTTCACACCTAATATAATAGCATGTGACATGAGGGATGCAAACATTGCACCCCTGCAACAGATGTTTGGAAATAACCATCTGCACACATTGCAACCACCTGTAAACACTTCACAGGAGATGTAACAAATATAGATATCAACTGGCATTAAGTGAAGAAACACGAAAGTGATAAAAATACAGCCAATGTGAACACTTGAATCTTATCAGGTTTTTGAATACATTATCCTTTATACTAAAGGCAGTTTGTGAGATAAACGCAAGCTCCTGCAGCCCCTTCAGTGCAGTGTGGGGGACTCACATTCAAAGCCACCATTATTCAATCATTAATCTGGTAAATAAATACTACATTTGTGTTCACATTTAAATGTCTATAACAAGTTAAAAAATCTGCTTCCAGTTCAGAATTCAGAGAAATATAGTTATTACGCTGCATTCTGGGAACTTGGGCAGGGACATGCAAATGTGCCCACAAAGGCTTTGCTAATCTGCAAATATTCTATAATGACTTGCCACAACCTGAGGTAGAATGTTAATAAGCAATACGTGACAAGGGCCACATGCTTTTATCTGGCCGATTTTTATTCTATTTATATTACTTAGAGCTGACATAAGATAACCCATGTATCTTGATTGTAACCCATGTATAGTGCTACGGAATATGTTGCCGTGTAACAAATAAATGCTAATAATAATATATCATATCATATACAGTGGATATAAAAAGTCTACACACCCGTTAAAATGTCAGGTTTCTGTGCTGTAAAAAAATGAGACAAAGCTAAATCATTTCAGAACTTTTTCCACCTTTAATGTGACTTATAAACTGTACAACTCAATTGAAAAACAAACTGAAATCTTTTAGGTAGAGGGAAGAAAAATACAAAAAAAAAATATTATGGTTGCATAAGTGTGCACACCCTTAAACTAATACTTTGTTGAAGCACTTTTTGATTTTATTACAGCACTCAGTCTTTTTGGGTAGGAGTCTATCAGCATGGCACATTTTGTTTGACTTGGCAAGATTTGCCCACTCTTCTTTGCAAAAACACTCCAAATCTGTCAGATTGCGAGGGCATCTCCTGTGCACAGCCCTCTTCAGATGACCCCACAGATTTTAAATTGGATTCAGGTCTGGGCTCTGGCTGGGCCATTCCAAAACTTTAATCTTCTTCTGGTGAAGCCATTCCTTTGTTGATTTCGATGTATGCTTTGGGTCGTTGTCATGCTGAAAGATGAAGTTCCTCTTCATGTTCAGCTTTCTAGCAGAAGCCTGAAGGTTATGTGCCAATATTGACTGGTATTTGGAACTGTTCATAATTCCCTCTATCTTAACTAAGGCCCCAGCTTCAGCTGAAGAAAAACAGCCCCAAAGCATGATGCTGCCACCACCATGCTTCACTGTGGGTATGGTGTTCGTTTGGTGATGTGCAGTGTTGTTTTTGTGCCAAACATATCTTTTGGAATTATGGCCAAAAAGTTCAACCTTGGTTTCATCAGACCATAACACCTTTTCCCACATGCATTTGGGAGACTTCAGATGTGTTTTTGCAATATGTAGCCTGGCTTGGATGTTTTTCTTCGTAAGAAAAGGCTTTTGTCTTGCCAATCTACCCCATAGCCCAAACATATGAAGAATACGGGAGATTGTTGTCACATGTACCACACAGCCAGTACTTGCCAGATATTCCTGCAGCTCCTTTAATGTTGCTGTAGGCCTCTTGGTAGCCTCCCAGACCAGTTTTCTTCAATTTTGGAGGGAGCTCCAGTTCTTGGTAATGTCACTGTTGTGCCATATTTTCTCCACTTGATAATGACTGTCTTCACTGTGTTCCATGGTATATCTAATGCCTTGGAAATTCTTCTGTACCCTTCTCCTGACTGATACCTTTTAACAATGAGATCCCTCTGATGCTTTCGAAGCTCTCTGTGGACCATGGCTTTTGCTGTGGGATGCGACTAAGAAAATTTCAGGAAAGACCAACTAGAGCAGCTGAACTTTATTTGGGGTTAATCAGAGGCACTTTAAATGATGGCAGATGTATGCTGAGTCCTATTTAACATGATTTGGAAGGTGATTGCTTAATTCTGAACACAGCTACATCCCCAGATATAAGAGGGTGTGCAGACTTATGCAACCACATTATTTTTATTTTGTATTTTTCTTCCCTCCACCTAAAAGATTTCAGTTTGTTTTTTAATTGAGTTGTACAGTTTATAGGTCACATTAATGGTGGAAAAAGTTCTGAAATGATTTATCTTTGTCTAATTTTTTTACAGCACAGAAACCTGACATTTTAACAGGGGTGTGTAGACTTTTTATATCCATTGTATATTAAAGGGTCTCATATGCAAGCAAAAGTTCCTTTATGTAACTTTTTTTTTTTACATAGCATAACAAAAATTGCAAATGTGAAGAAGGAAGACATGTTAAAGTACAATACAGGTATAGATGGCGAGGCAAGTGCTTTTGTGGGCAAGAGAGACCTGATAGTTCTGAAGGAAGAAAATGTGTGCTGTACAAGGGATAACCCCCCCCCCAAATCCAGAGAAAAAGTTGGGTGCTGCATGGGAAGCCTTTGATGGTTGGAAGTAACCTGCTAACCATACATCACTCCCCAATTGTGTAGCTTGGGCTGTTATCCTTGCATTATCTAAACTTTATGTCTATCTGTAGATGTATTCTTTATGTTTACCATGTGTGTGATATTATTTAAAGGAGAACTGTAATTTCTTATCAAGAGGAAACATTAGTGACTTGTAATGAGTACAATTCTGAGCTGATTTTCTCTACCCAGATAAGGTCATCAAGAGGGAAGTGCTAGTGACTGAGAGATAAATTGAAATAGTTGCCCCTACCATAAAGCTTGTTGCCAAGGTAGCCCATTTTAATACATAAAGTTTCCAATCAGTTTAGAGTATTGTATTGATATAAATTTGTGCATAGAACTGTCTGCTAGACAAAGCCGTTTCCTCCCATTGACCTTATAGCGGGAGGAAACAGGTTTCCGAGTTTGATTTTTTAAAGTCATTTTCATAGTTAATAACGATTGTTGTTTTTTTTTTGTTGTTTTTTTAAATAATTGAATATTAATTTTATTACAATTAATGTCTAATTAAAATATCAAGCTCTTGTTATGGCATTACCTCGGTCCTTTAAAGTAACAATAAAATGATATTGATTTTAATGTTATCACAAACGAAAATTGGTAGGGCTAATATTATACCTTACAAGGTGTAATATATTGTTATACCAACAAAATATTCTATAAGAATTGTGTTAGAGCTCCATATCTTTAGATAGCTGAAAGCTACACCTTTTCGGTACTATACACATTACTTTGATTAAATTACTTAAAATATTCCCAAAATACAAAATATGTATAATAATGTATAACAGGTGTAGTTTACTAAATAATTTTAGATGTTAATTTCAATCTTAGCACAAGAATATTTACTATGACGGTTAAAAATGTAAGATTATTTACTAAACCACAGCTGTTACACATTAACATTTGGATAATTCCAATGTTAGTAGATTTTACGTTTTAGATTGACGTATTTTGCATTTTGGGAATATTTTGAGTTATTTTATTAAAGTTAAATCTTAAACAAAGTGATGTGTATAGTACCCAAAAGGTGTAGCTTTCAGCTATCTAAAGGTATGGGGGTCTAACTCAATTATTTTATAATATTTTGTTGATTTTAATGTTACCTGCTGTCTGGGAGCATCAGATGAACAGAAAGCAATTGTCAAAATGATAACAACACAAACTAATACAAAAAACATTTAAACTCATCAAATATCCCTTTAATTTGAGAGGCTTCATGGAATAAGGAAGTACCATAGTAAATACACATAATAGTGAAGGTAAGAGGAAGAAGAACAAGATCAACGGCATTTGAACTGGTTAATACTTTACAGCGTTCAGATATTAAAATATTTTAGGGTCCCTAAATACATTTTGCAGAAGACCCTTGGGATTTTCTTATGCCATTGGTGAGATGTTTTTCACCCTTGAGATAAAATTCTCTCTCCACTTTTCAGTGAAATCCAATAAAATAGATTATTCAACTGTAACCTTCCCTTCTGTGTTTTCTTCAGAGCTGATTTGAAGGAACTGCTTTTTGTGGAGTTTTTTTTCTCTGCCTTAGGCTACAAATGAGGTTTCTTAATCAGTGGTACACTGGGAAAAAATAAATCATCTATGATTTCAAATACGTTCTAACACTTATTTTAAATGTATCTGGATTTTGTATATAGATTGACTGCAGCTCAAGCCTAATAGTTTCTCAGCAACACACATTCATTATGTGGCAAAACTAATCTACTCTAGTTGTTCTAACAAATCTGCAGACAAAAAAGAGAGTTGTATAATGAGGGCTTCTTAATGATGTGGCTACTGTGGGGCCTATTAATAGAAAGGGGTGAAGTAATGCTTAAAAAATATGTATGTGACAGCAAATGCAAAACTAATGTATTACTAATATCAAATGGAAACAACTCTATGCAGCTAACAAGCTTTTTTAAAGTTTTGATATTTGGTGAAGCAGGACATTTCATATGGGAGTTAAATGCTATAACTGACATATGCTCACAGAGTATACATATCACATACACAAACTCATACACTCACTTCAAGTAAATACAATACATACTTAGCCAAAGTACATACAGCAGAATATATATATATATATATATATATATATATATATATATATATATATATATATATATAGTAAATAAATAGTACATCTGTGTTCACATTTGAATGTCTATAAAGCAAGTTAAAAACCTACTTCCAGCTCAGAATTCCGAGAAAAACAGTTATTACACTGCATTTTGGGAAGCGGAGCTGGGACATGCAAATGTGCCCACAAATGCCTCGCTCTTTAATCCATTACCATTATCAAACATGGCTTCCTTTAAGCTTATGCATGCTGTATTACACAGCTTTAATGCAAAGCCAAGGTTGGATTAAACACAGGCTGAGTATCCTATCCATATATATGTGTGTTATATATAAATGTGTGTGTGTGTGTGTGTGTGTGTCAAGATCTAAACAGGCTGGATTGGCGTGGGAAAAAAGTTAACCACCATTCTTGCAAATCAATTAAGTGATTATTGGAGAAGCCACAAAGGTTAAGGTGGATAAAGGGCTGTAACTGATATCTCTTTGGTCGGGCTAAGTGGTATAATTGATACCCTTTTATCCATTGTCTGCAGTTAACCATAACATTTGCATAACTTCTTATGTCTGTCTAGTGACTACACACGATAAAAAAGTACAGGGTTGTATGACCCTGTAATACTCTGTAGCGCTCCTCAGGTGACCTAGTTTTTAGGGGATTAGTTATCAATCCAATCTTTAGATTGCTCTCATTTGTCTCTAAATTAAATTAGGGTATTCTCAAGTCCAATATTTTGGCCGGGTTTAATATATCCCCTTTGGAGTAATAGGTGTCTTTAATCAAAATACTATATAAAACATGGTTTCGATATAAATATTCAATTTAATAAATGTTTGTAAAAATGTTTAAATATAATAAAATATGTTCAATAGGGAAAAATAAGAATAAAAATGGCAAATTATACAGTGACTCTAATATTATTAAAAAATAAATAGATAGGAAAAATACTGAACAGACGCGTTTCGTCCCTTTTATCCTGTGGCTTTTTCAATGATCAAAAATACCTCAATGATATGAAATTCAAATGCAGAGTGTAAAGCTCAGTGCTTCTCTCTATGAGGCAAAAAAAACTACCCACGACAGGTTAATCTTGTGAACGACGGCAGCCAGTTCAAAGAAAACTGGGGCAATTGACCAGAACCGGGCTAATTGAGGGGATTTGGTTACAGAACCAGAACTAGATAGAGGTCAGAGGTCCCCGAGGGGCAGGACCTTCACATAGAAGCAGGGCTTTCCAGGGTGAAATGGCAGTGAGTAGGTGACACTGTATTGATCATCCCTCAGACTGACAGGCACCTGTCCTTTGGAACAGGACTGTCCCAGAGCATGTAGCATATCACTTATTGCTGGGCTAACCCCGCCAAACACTTAGAGCCTGATTCAATTTGAAGCCTGTATCTCACGGTATACAGCCTGTATGTCTGCAGCCCTGCTGTGGGCTCACAGACTGCTACAATTCCTGTGCAATTCAATTGAACAAGCCCGCAAGTTACGGGCCAAAATGCAAAACCGTAAACCATGCACTCATCCGTAGCAGTTCTGGGGGGGAATATGATCTATTAAACAAGACCGTAACCACCCATTTCGAAACTGCCAAAAGAAAATGAGACCGTCATCTTGATGTCAGTAAAACATGGAGGCTACATGTCAATCAATTAGTGTTTAGGGGTTCCGATATGCAATCGGACTCGCAAAAAAACAAAATAATAAAAGTGAATGCCGATACTGTTCTAGTCCATGTGGGTGGCCTGATATGTATTAACTCATTGATTCCCGAGATTGATATAACCCCAAAATGACACATAATAAAATTATTTTTTTATTGCCAATTTGCGAGATTGAGACTGTTGTGCAATTAATTCTAATGTCTTTTGTCGCTTTCCCCATTATTTTCAGTGCAGTATTGTTTTTATTATTAGCATTTACAGTGCTAAGGCCAGGGGTTAAACCCCCTTGTGGGTCGGGTTCTCTCTAGCACTTGTGGGATTTTCTCCTACATTCGCTGTTTACAGGTGTGAAAATATTTGCGAGCTTGGGGAATTGTAGAAATTGAATAGCGATTTGCGATTTTAGCGATTGTAACTCTTGCGGACGGGAAAGATCAAAGGCTTCGGAAGGCTGTAAGTTCTGGGTTTAACAACCATAAAGTTTTCAAACCTGTAAGACATAAACCGGTTGGAGCCGGCAACAAGATGCCAATTGAATAGCAAATTAACTTACGGCCTCACTTACGGGCTCCAGAAACTTACAATTGCTCAATTAAATAGGGCTCTTAGTCCTCTTATGATCATTAACAAGCCTACCTACTGGTCATGTAAGCTACCTTCTGTTACACGCTATACCACCTTGCCCGAGCCATCCCTGAGGTAGCTCTGTAGCATCTTCCCGGCTTCCCGGGATTAGGGTTATAGCCCAGCCCAGTCATTGATTGGTGGATGCCAGCTAATATGCAAAGGACCACTCTTTCTAATGGCCAGAAGATTCAGGAAAACATGAATGTGACCAGGGACCATACCAGAAATGTGAGCAATACTTATTTTTCTGTTAATAATTCTACTGTTGCTACTGGTGCAAAAGGGACATTGAAAATAATTATGCTCTATTGGGAACACATATTCTAAGTGTATCCTTATTGGGGAAAGTGATTGCTTTACTTTAATCTGAAGACTCATATTGCTTCCTGAGACCTAGGTTGTGACTATATATGTATATATGTATATATATATATATATATATATATATATATATATATATATATATACACAAACACTATAAGACTTATTAAATTCCGATTTGGTAAATTTTAAAGGGCTCTATTTAAGCACATAGCATTTTTTTTTTTACAGAAGTTTTTAGTTAGTGAAGACCTTGCTTTTGGATAGAAGTTCACCAACTAAAAGCTTCTGTAAAAAAAATATTCTATGTGCCTAAATAGAGCCCTTTTAAATTTGCTGAATCGCAATTTAATAAGGCTGTATGTACTTACTATAATTACTAGCACTACATATATCACAGGATTTGGGAGTTGTACTGTCTGTGACTCAAGGATAAAGGGCTTATAAACAGAAGGCAGCTTGTGCCAAGACGGTGTTGAGAAGCACATTGTTACTATGGAAAACCACTTTAACAACGCAAATGTCCTGTCAATGAACAAAACGCCAGTTCCTTTCTAGACACAAGCTAGCCTTGATCTATTCAGACTATTCTTAAAGTAATTTAACTCTGCCTGCAAGCCAGAGCTTCTCCCACCATAATGATGCTCTAAGATGGGTAGAGATTTGCAGCTTGACTGGAGGCTAAGAAGATAATGTTTGAAATTAAATATAATAAAGAATATTGTTTTTTAAATCATTAAATCAATATGCATTTTATTAACAGTTGTTAATTAATATAACTGTTAATTGATATAACTAAATACTGTTATTAGAGCATTAAAGTGGAAACTTAAGACAGATATAAATACATACGCACAAATACAGATACATTTTACACACAATAACTACATTTCCCAACCAGTATATGAGCTGGGCATGTTGCTGTTTGAGCTCCTTAACTCACCATTGGTGTTGGCCAAGAAATAATCTATATGTAAGTAATTTGATATGCTTTTTATTTTTTTGTGCATCTTGGTAACAGTACAATGTTGTTACATAAAGTGTATTTTACATTAAAACAATGTCATTAACAAAAACAAGTTAAATATAAACAGTGGTAATTGGTACTCCTATTCCCTACCCAGTCATCTCCCACCCCCCTTTTTTCAGTGCCCTTTTCTTTCCCACCTAAAGTTACTGAAAACTAAAACAATCAATTTGTTACATAAGTGTTATCCTGAAGACCTTAAGATCTAGTTATGTAGGGGAAATACATATACAAACGTTTGTATAAGATCAAAAGTCCATACAGAAGCAAAGGCTCTAAAGGTATATTGACTAAGGGGGCTGCTGCAAACAGTTATGAAGAGATTACTTGGGCAGGTGGTATGCACATGATCTTTTATAGTGTCTCACATAAGTGAACAATATATTTGTCTTTGTACTTGCTCAGTGCTGAATCTCTGGACAATAACAACATATTTGTAGATACAAGGACATACGTGTTATCATATGTGATATAAATAAAAACAGAAAGTTCAACCTATATAGTTAAGGTATATCAGTGTGTGCATAATGTTTCATATAAATCACTGACATTTGATTTTGCAAATCAATTCTCTTAAAATAAATATATTTTGGCTAGTAAAGTATTTGTTTTCTTTATCAACATAGCCTTTAAAAGTAATAGATTTTACTCATGTCTTGACAAATTAAACTACTCTGTGCAAAAATATCTAGCAAATGCATTGATGTTCCTGTGCTTCACTTAAAGAGGTCTGCTGCCACCTACTGATATTATTTTAGCAAGAGTTATTGAGGCTTTGTAGCAAAAATATGTAATATTTTAATGTGCTGCATGTTATCAGGCTCACACCATGAATTAATGGTTTAGCAGATATTGAAGTAATATACAATATATAGTTACTAGCAACTTGCCCGTCAAAAAATGACGGTCAATAAAATTTGAAGCCATGGCAATGCTGTTTGCCACACAATGTGAAGGTTTTTGTACTGTGAGGACCTTCGGCGCTCATTGCGAGCCTCTCCTCTGGTGTACTTTTGCTCCTCTGAGCAGCCTCTGCGCTCATCAGAAAGACAGATACATATGTCTATATGTTTGTAAATAATAATCAGTTACTTAATAAATTCATCTACTTTACGTATTTGTAATTAATATATCCATCAATCAATAGCCTGAAGAGCTAACAATCTCTTTTTTCATTGTCCCGCAGCATATAATGTCCAGTTGTACTGTTGCTGGCCTGTGGAGATATTTTTATGAATGTCCCAACTGTGCATCAGAAGTAGGCTGTGTGCGCGAGGGCAAACCGTTGGTTTATTTGTGTAAAGCGATACTGTAGATGCGTAATGTTGTGATTTGCAATTTCGGAGTGTAAAGTAGCTTTGTTTGTGTATGTGCTACGCGGTTCGCGAGTATTTGGCGTCCTTTGTAGTAGTGTATTTTATACCTTGTATGTTCCTGTATGAAAGTGGTATGCGGTTGGCGGTGTTTTGCGCGGTCCAGGGTCATGTAGCCTCGTTTTCATTTCTTGGGCCACCAATATTTTTCTCGCTTAGCCGATTTTCGGGTGACGAAATTCTTGAAAAACTACTTAAATTCACGTTCCACCTAACTCCCAGATGTACTGGCTGTTCCCTTGTGCTGTGTGTGATGTTTTTGTTTTTGTTTTTTTTTTTGGGGGGGGGTTATTTGTGTATTTTGTGTTTGCTGTTAACTTTGTATTTTTCCTACCTCATATTTATTTGTTTCTAAGTCCCACGTCTCGTAATGGTTTTTTTTCTAAGTTGCGCGTTCGTCAACTGCTTGCAGCCTAACAGCCTTATTAAATTTGCAAATGGGGCAATTGAATAGGGCTCTATATAAACACATATCATCTTTTTTTTTACAGAAGTGTTTAGTTATTAAACTTCTATGCAAAAGCAAAGTCTTAGGTAACTAAAAACGTCTTTTAAAAAAATATGCTATGTGCTTATATAGAGCCCTATTCAATTGGGTGAATGGCAACTTAATAAGTCTGTAAAGCAATCTCGCGTTTCCTCAGTGTTTGTAGGCTAAGTCCCGCGTGTTTCATTGCCTCCACTGCTCGCCTTGCTTCACGAGGCTTGCAGGCAATCAGAGCCGAAGGCCAAGTGCTGTGCGTGTTAGTGCCTTAACGGCTTGCCTCGCTACGCAAGACTCGCAGGCGATGAGTGCCGAAAGTGCTGTGCTACGAGTTTTAGTGCCTTAACGGCTTTCCTCGCTACACAAGGCTCGAAGGCGATGAGCGCCATAGTTCGACAATTATAATATGTGATGGCTGGCTAGTTATATCCCACATCTTAATTTCTTAATTTATTTTTAAAAGAAAGATCATGGAGTAAATAAAGTGCCTACATCAATGCTGTCCAATAGTGTTTGGAGCTTATAGCCAGAGTTTCATCCATATTATATATCTAATGAACGCCCTATTAGTGACTATGAGAATAAGTTACACAATATCACAAACTGATTATTTTCTGTTGGAAAACTGTAAAGTGTTATTTGTAAATGCCAACAAGAATATTACAGCTGTAAAGCATTGTACGTCAAAAGTCGAAAAGGTGTTGAGTACATATATCACCAGCGTGTTGCCCAAAGATATGCATGTTTATGTACTATCCTGAACTAAAAGAACATCAGGTCGGGTCATGGATTAAACTAACAAACCTCAAGCACAGTGATCCTATATCCAGAGGACTGAAGCTTAAAAGCCATGACCTAAAAAAAACTATAAAACTGATCTTATATATTAGTTTAAAGGACAATTAAATTGGCAAAAGCACCAAGATACAACTATTATCCTGTTTAATGTTATAGAGCAGTCTAAAGATATCTATAATTGAGAATAGATAACATATTCCTTCTTAAGAATAATATTTGATACACAGAAAAAAACATTCTAACGTCATTTTTACAAGATAATTCCCGCAGAGAGTGTGCAATAAAAATGTACATTCTAACTCAAAATGTCACTTTTGCTAGATGTATTTTAGCCCAGTGTTTTACCACCAAGTAAATGTCATGTTGTCATTTTAACAAATGACAATGCCACATGTGTATTACAGTGGCCATCTGGTACTGCGTTACATTTAATTTATAGTAGCATATTCAGATAAATAGAAAAAGGTACTTGTAAGTCAGATCATCTCTCAAAGTAAAGAAAAGTGGGGGTTTGACCTGGCTTGGAGCAAGGAGTTATGTTTATTTTGAAATGAATTGTAAAAAGGGGTGTTTTATAGGGTAAGGCGGGAGTCATTATATAATCTGGGATAGTTTATATAAGGGGTTATTCCCACATTTTCTGTCAGTTGAAAGAGTGTGGCCAGACAGAATATCAACTGTCACCCATATTATTCAAATATTAAGTCATTATGGCTTCTCCATTCTTGGATCACCGTATTTCCAACCATAGGGATGAGGCTATATTAAGAGCCCTCAGTGACTTACCTCTATATTAGAATAGGGAGTGAGAAATAGGAAATAAAATATTAGCTTCATTTAAGTCATTTACAATAAAAACCTAATAATAATTTTACAAAGTGATCACTAGCTGGCTGTGAACCTCAAAGGATTCCTGCTACCTGAAAAGCTGCCCTATTGCAATGCTTCAGATGCTGACTGGGTCTCTTGTATGCTGGCTAAATAATTATAATCACCTGATTCATATCTTAATAGCCCCAATATTCAAGCAAGGAAAATACCCCAATGGCAAGGCTTAGGAACAAGGCACTCCACTACATATGAAAGCTCAAATTCCCAACGCGCATTTCATCTGACTATTCATTAGGAAAGTTGAAAGGGATATGTAAGTGAGCTGGATTATGAGTGCATCTGATCGAGAAGAAAAAAAAGTTGGATAAGCATTTAAACACTTACCTTGAAGTTGGCAAAATATCTTTTACTTTCTGTCAGTTGAAACTTAGTGTTAACACCCTCCAAACCCAGGCTAAACTGGTATACAATTTGAAAAATAAATGTGACCAGTCAGGAGGAAGTAAAGATTGAAACATTTGTATCACAATCTGGCAGTTGCTGTCTGTTTTGTTGCTCTCTGCCTGTCTATTTCACCTGTGACCCCAGCAACCATCATTTCCTTTGAAGGTCACACACTGTACCCTGCAGGGTACACTGTTATGCAGGGGTATGAAACCAATTTAATTCTGGGCGGGGATACAGCTCACGTGATGCACAGAGCACTATACATACACACAATTAAAAATCTGGGGAGGATTTGTCCCCCTCGTCCCCCCAAGTTCCTACACCCATGCTGTTATGTAAGCTTCCTAGGGGGTGTGCACATCCAGATATCAGTATCTAGCATATAAATATGTAAGTACATTCAACTTTTCAATATAATACATATTTTTCTACTAATCAGTAGCTATTTATTAGGATACATTTGAAACCCAGCTCACTTACACATACCTTTAACTTTGCTTGTGAGGTGTGGGATTTTTTCAAGGAATCTTTCACTTGTACTGGTGAGGTTAAAACAGCCTCATCAATTCATAAGGATATCCAGTTTGCTAAGAGCTAATCAGCAAGAATAAGACAACTATGGGCAGCATTCTCTACGATAACATTCGATTTCTGGAATCTTCATTGTTCATAAGGCTTTGATAATCAAATACTAATCAGGAAAGGGAGTTTCAATTCTCTTATACCCCATCTCTCATATGTGTTGTCCTTATAAAAATAAAGTGGAATATTTGGCTATAAAATCAAAAACGGGGGGTTCTACATCTCAAGGGTGAGCAAACACCAATTGTTGATTTTAACATCAAATGTTTGAAAAGGTTAAATTAGAATATGATTAATAAAGAAGCTGTGGCCGTATGTAACAAAGATTTTGAGATGAGTCTTTGTGTTGCGTAATGCAAAGGTATTGATAACAGAAACTTTATTAGGCTTAACTAATTGCAGATCTGTTATACTATATTCCAACAAACTAATGGCCATTTTCTCACAAGTTAAGCAAAATATTAAATATCCAGTGACACATGACATTGACCAGGTAGAAATGAACTGTGAGACATTAGCTTTATTTCCTTTGAAACATGTTGATGTGCTTTTATTTTGTTAATTGTTTGACAGATCAGCCAGGGAGTGGAAGCTGTACTGGGCCCTATTGCTTGTTCATCGATCACCAATGATTTAAAGCCTCCAAATGGAGGTGAGTGTGAGAGAGTTATAAAGGAATATTGGCCACCATTGTAAACTATCTGATTGCTCAGGAGGACGATTACACACTTTTTATTGCCAATTCAAAAAAGCCCTCCTGTCAACACATGTATCTAATACATACTGGGCAGTCAGGAGATTAATATGATGCAACTAATGTGGTTTCTTCTTTGAAATTGCTGTTGATTTAATGTAGTTAGAGGCATTTCAGTTGCAATGTGTTTGATCAGATTTGAAGTTCTATTAAATCATCCAAGAAATAAGGAAGCAGGTGAAACATGTGTTGGCAGTTAAGACATGGAGAATTGTTACATAGGATGCAGGAGACTGAAATACGAATTCTTACCAATATTAGAAACAGGCAAAAGTCAAACTGGATTAACTACATACTTTTTTATAGAGAAATCTTATCTATTTTCCCTCAAACCCCATCTGCATTATTAGTTAGATAGCTAAGTTTGCTTCAAGCTTGTGCTGGCATTTATGCCTTTATTCCCTCCCCTCCTTTATTCTACCATTCACCTTTGTCAAGCTACCTGGAAACTTTACAACCGATTCAGCCATTGTTATACATTGTTATACATTGTGCTGTGCTAAGCTGTGTCAGGGCCAGAGTCTACATCATTTGCAAATGAGTTGGGCCAAAACATGCTAAGGGCCACGACAAATCAAAAAATGGGCCACAACAAATCAAGTAGTGGCCCACATCAGCCCTTTGATCACGAGGTTCCACTCTGCTACATTATTTATATAAATCAATGAACAGATCAACTTGGATATTTTCTTAAAATTATGATTTTTTTTTTATGGGCAGCCACTGATTTTCATTTCACTTGCTAAAAAAAGTTGTATTAGTTAATGTTTAACTGTTTTTTGATGGATACGTGTGATATCTGTTACACTAATTCCATTTAATCAGTGTGTACAGTTATACTAATGCAACTCAGTTGAAAGTCACAAAGGAGATTAAGAAAAAAAATGCATTTTAGATAAACTAAAGACTGATCTTTTTACTTTCTTGTAACTGTTTGTCTTCTATCACTAATGCATTGCCTGTTGCAGTCATTTGGTTTCAGTCTAATCACAAGGGTTTGGAATTCATTGAGTTCCACTCTCACAGTAAATGATTTTATTTAAGTACTATGAACAGCCAAATTGACTTTACCTTCTTCTCTTCCTGTAATACAATTACTTCGTGATACCGTGGAATGAATGTCTCATATTTCTTCTTGTCTTCCTTCTTGGAGTTGACATTCTCATAATGCAGTGCACTTTCCCTTTAGAAAGTTCAAAGAAAGATTTATGAGTCTGCAGTTCAGATTACACAGACATCTAAACAAGTGCTATGAAAGCCTTTCCCCCTTTATGTTTACAAAAGCTAATAAGGGCCAAATTGCTAACTAATGGAGGGATGTGCACTCATATTGAAAGATACAGCTTATTGTATTGAATGGTGTTGGGCGATGCTTCAATCAGTGTAGCAAAATAAGCTAAGCGTATTTGAGTAATTATTATATGCAGTAGAGGCCAAGCGAGAAGTTTGGTCCATCACGTATTATATATTGTTACATATTGATATAATAAATTCATGGGTTGCACAGACATTAAGGAACATTTATATTTCCCAAATGTTTTTAAAAGATAAAGAAAGAGCAAAACATATATATTGAAGATAATGCTAAAGTTTGTAATTCAGTTCATTGCTGAGTTGGCAATATATTCAGTTATTATATGCAGGAAATATAGTAAAAAGCATCTTGCATGAGAACATTTTATAATGTATGTGTATATATATATATATATATATATATATATGTGTGTGTGTGCGTATGTATATAGAGTGATTTTCTTTACATTACAGTTTTCAAATATACTGACAGACTGTTATCTACTATACATGTGTAGCTCTTATTATGGATCATTTGATTAAATAACCTAATATTTCGAAAACAGTCTGCTAAACGTGCCAAGATATTCTAAAAAAAATATACAGTTAATAACATTAAAGACAAATGGTCAAAATGTGTATCAATAGCTATATTGCTTGTTCATAAAGTTCTACTGCACTTCCTTTGCACTCAATAAAATCTATACATTTGTTTTTGATAAGGTTCCCCACAATATGTTTATATCCCAATACTTCACCATGCCTTGATCCTAACACTACATTTAAACCTAGTTTATTATAATTACTTTATTGCATGTAACTACGCCACATCCAGTGTAAGGTTAGGAGCCACAATGCACTCAATAAAATCTATACATTTGTTTTTGATAAGGTTCCCTACAATATGTTTCTATCCCAATACTTCCCCATGCCTTGATCCTAACACTACATTTAAAACTAGTTTATTATAATTACTTTATTGCATGTAACTACGCCACATCCAGTATAAGGTTAGAAGCCACAATGCACTCAATAAAATCTATACATTTGTTTTTGATAAGGTTCCCTACAAAATGTTTCTATCCCAATACTTTCCCATGCCTTGATCCTAATACTACATTTAACCCTAGTTTTTTATAATTACTTTATTGCATGCAACTACGCCACATCCAGTATAAGGTTAGAAGCCACAATGCACTCAATAAAATCTATACATTTGTTTTTGATAAGGTTCCCTACAAAATGTTTCTATCCCAATACTTTCCCATGCCTTGATCCTAATACTACATTTAACCCTAGTTTTTTATAATTACTTTATTGCATGCAACTACGCCACATCCAGTGTAAGGTTAGGTGCCACAATGTAGCTTGCCAGTGTTTTTTCTTTTACTCCCCCAGCCCTAACTCCTTATAGAACAGGGAACTATTTTCCAGTATTTTAAAAAGTAGATGACATCAAAGCTTCTAGTGCAAAAGGGTGCTCTATCTTGCTGTGTCTTCTCTTCCTCTTCTCTTTCTCTAAATCTCTGTCACAGTGTCTTCTCACAATATGACTCTTGTGTACAACGCTCACGAAAAGGTTCAAGTCTGTGAAATGGTACATCTCTAACTTCATGTATAGCATTAGTATTATTTTGGTGTTACTCCAGCCTTCTTTCAAATAATTTAAACAGTTTTCTAATATATTTTTGCTGAACAGGTTTCTAATATTTGTTTGCTACTATACATATACCCAGCAAATTAACTGAAAATAATACACTTTTGTTCAAGTGCAGTACGTAGAGGACTTATACTACCACAATGTTTAGTTTTCAGCTCAGTGAAAACTAGCAAACCAACTGCATGGTTAGGATGCCAGGTTTAGGCATTTGGGTCAGATACATCACTAAATTAGTGATGGAAACCCTACTGGTCAATGAGTGAAATAAGTATTTGACCCCTTTGACTTAGTACTTGGTGGCAAAACCCTTGTTGGCAATCCCAGAGGTCAGGCGTTTCTTCTAGTTGGCCACCAGGTTTGCCCACATCTCAGGAGGGATTTTGTCCCACTCCTCTTTGCAGATCCTCTCCAAGTCATTAAGGTTTCTCAGCTGATGTTTGGCAACTCAAACCTTCAGCTTGCGCCACAGATTTTCTATAGGGTTAAGGTCTGGAGACGGCCAGGCCACTCCAGGACCTTAAGGTGCTTCTTCTTAAGACACTCCTTTGTTGCCTTGGCTGTGTGTTTTGGGTCAATGCCCTGGCTGAGAGAAGGAGGTTCTCACCCAAGATTTGATGGCACATGGCCCCGTCCATCGTCCCTTTGATGCAGTGCAGTTGTCCTGTCCCCTTAGCAGAAAAACAGCCCCAAAGCATAATGTTTCCACCTCCATGTTTGACGGTGGGGATGATGTTCTTGGGGTCATAGGCAGCATTCCTCCTCCAAACACGGCAAGTTGAGTTAATGCCAAAGAGCTCAATTTTGGTCTCATCTGACCACAACACTTTCACCCAGTTCTCCTCGAATCATTCAGAAGTTCATTAACACTCTTCAGACGGGCCTGTACATTTGCTTTATTAAGCAGGGAAACCTTGCGGGTGCTGCAGGATTTCAGTCCTTCATGGTGTGGTGTGTTACAAATTGTTTTCTTGGTGACTATGGTCCCAGCTGCCTTGAGATCATTAAAAAGATCCTCCTGTGTAGTTCTGGGTTGATTCCTCACAGTTCTCGTGATCACTGAAACTCCACAAGGTGAGATCTTGCATGGAGCACCAGACAAATGGATACTGACAATTACCTCCTCCCACATGCTAAGCCTGATCCATCTAACTATAAACATGGGGGTCTCCGTGGCTCCTACATCCGTGGCTTCAACATCCAGGGCTCCTATAACTTATCATATGCTAAGGATGTCCTTAAATTACCTCCGTTGCATGTAAGTATTAACCTTTGCCACCGGGGTCCTTAAGGAACATCCGTGGCATCTAAGTATTAACCCAAAAAATAATTAGCTCCCTTAGCAAATATTTTTTTCTAGTGGTCGAGGCTCCATTCATTGGGCCAGAAGATAAGAATCCATGGCTTCAGTCAATTTAGAAGAACGATCCATGGCTTCAATTAAGATAGAAGAGGACAAGAATTTTCAATCAGCATGGATAGCCCTCTTATTTAGTGCAGAATGTTGAGGGCCAGGGCATCTTAGATGGATCATCACTGAAGAGAATCACAGGGTAGGTATGTTTTTAACTCTATCATAGCACATAGCAATTCATTTTAGGTGCCATGGCAGAAGGGGTTAATGCTAGTTGCCATTTGAGTCCATATGGACCCCCATGTTAGAAAGGCTTTATTTTGAGTACCATGGGGGCCATATGATTTTCCCTGTTTAGAATAGGTTTTGAGGAGAATCTCGAGGATCCCTAAGCTCATAGGGGGTAGGGGTATTGGGGCAAGGAATCCAGGGGTTCCCCAGGGTTATTTTTTGTAGTGAGTGTTGGAGGGTCTCATGTGGTGTTATTAACCACTTATTTTAAACAATAAAGGTGTCAGGCTGATAAAAGCATCATATCTGGCACTTTGTTTTTCAGGGGCATTTTTTAGACCTCTACGGGTAGATCTCAAGACATGTAGGGTTTCTGTACCATCTGAGGATTTATGTGCACTCAGTGGGTAATGTATTTCTCTGTACTGGAATACCTAGCAAGTGATTTATGAGTCAACTTCACTTGAAAATTAACTATTCAAAACATTGGAATGTGGCCCAAACTTTGTAAAATCCATTGCAGCATTTCCACCACTGACCTGATTAGTTAGTGGCAACTCCATTTATTCACACAAACGCACAGCAAGATATTCTCATTAAATCAATTTTAAATCCATTGATGAAAATTAATAAATTATTTTCTCATTTGAAATATGTGTTTCCATTAATAATATTTTGGAAATTTGCTCATTGGTCCTTTATGTCAAAAAAATCCAGTTTGGTCCCTCATGAAAATATTTACAATTTCTGATTTATAATAGTCTTTTATCATAGTGTAGTATATATGTATTTGCTTTGCAAATTAGCTACAAATCCAGTATCTATTCACTGGATCCTACAATGGTAAATTATCCTGATTTTCCATTAGTATACTGAAGGCCCAAATGAGAATGAAAAACAATATATGAATAATTAATTCCTAATGATCACAATTAAATATTTATATCACACACTGATCCAGTACCTGCACCCAATAATGTGGAAGAAACAAAGCCGCAATATTGGTTCATATACAGGAAAACCCATAAAGATGGGTGCTTAAAAAAATTAAAACACAGGTAATGTAATATGTAATATAACCCTGATACTGATAAGCAAATATAAAATTGTGTCTCAATATAGAACAACCATAGGTACAAAAATATTTTTGTTGTACAATTTATGAGTTTGGTTAGCTCAAGTGTAGGTAATAAATCCATCAAACACGTATCCTAGATGAATATTTCTTCTTATATTAAACAGTATTTTTTCACTCTGTACTAGATAGTGAATATAAAACAAGCAATCCAGTGCGATTTCACTAAAACAAGCAATCCAACTGGATTACACTACAGCACTACAATGTACATAATGGCACATTTGAAAAGTATCACTAAAGATAGTTAATTGGATAAAGCAGGAGATGATTTTTTTTAAGGACTAACTGGAACATTTTTCATCTATGACATACAGAGCCTTTGAACCCTAGTTTATACTTAAACAGTAGAAATACACAGTCTAGACACATTATTACGACCACCAGTTAATATCCCGAATAACCACTGTATGCAGTACAAACAGCAGCTAGACAGCATGGTAGCAAGTCAATAAGATGCTGGAAGGTTGGCAAGGGTATCTGGAGCCATGTAGACTGCAGTGCATCCGACAGCTGCTGAAGAGTGTGGAGGATCCATAGGGCGAACATGGAGATCGAGGTGGTACAGGTGCTCAATGGGGTTCAAGTCCGGGGAATCTGGAGGGAAGGGAAGTCTTCATCATGCTCCTCCAGCAATTCCCGGACAATTCTGGCCATATGACATGTTGCATTGTCCATACATACATGTTGCTCCAGGGAAGGCAGTCAACATGTATGGGTGTAATTGAACTGCAAGGATAGATAGGTTGTGAGTGCTTTCCAAGGTATGAGTGGACCCAGACAAGGCCAAGAAAACATTCTCAAGACCATAATGCTCCCGCTTGTGTTCTTCTAACAATGGTTGAAGAGAGTTTGTTCTCTGAGGTTTCGTGCCTAACATGCCAATGTCTGTCCAGTTGATGGAGCAGAAAATGTAACTCATCCGAGAAGGCAATCCTTTGCCAAACAGAAGAGGTCAAATATTGGTACTGTCGTGCAAATAGAAGCCGTTTCTGTGATGAACCCTCATCAGCATAGGTGCAGTGACCATATAGACAACAGGGTTGGCTGTACTTTCTTTTTAGACACGCATCTCGTAGACACCTAGTTCATTTGGATAGTGAGTTGCTGAACTGTAGGTAGACCCCTAGTTTATTTGGATGGTGAGTTGCTGAACTGTAGGTAGACCCCTAGTTTATTTGGATAGTGAGTTGCTGAACTGTAGGTAGACCCCTAGTTTATTTGGATAGTGAGTTGCTGAACTGTAGGTAGACCCCTAGTTTATTTGGATACTGAGTTGCTGAACTGTAGAGTGTCGGTTAGCCCTCACACACATTTGCAGCAGATATAATTCCATACCTCACCCCTCAGCTCCAGCACAATTTCAAACAGATATTTTCAAATGTATAATAATCCCAGCACTGCTCATAAGCATTACCTCTTCTTTATACTGCAAGTTTAAACATATATACCAGGGGTCGTCAACCTTTTTATACCTACCGCCCACTTTTGATGGTAAAAATTCCTTACCGCCCACCGGTGCCACAGTAACTTAATTTACCCATCTCATTTCTGATTACATAAATCATATGACCCTAGCTATGTATCACCCGGTACTTTCTAGATAGTGATCCGGTTCTGACTGCTGTCCCTCTGCTCTAGACCAGCTCTCCAAACAGCCAAGCGTGGTGCTGTGGGTCACTCGTCAGCAACGCCACCCAGCACTTACTCCGCCTCCCACCATGAAATCTTGAATCACCCACTAGTGGGTGGTAGGGGCCAGGTTAACTACCACTGATATATATAGTCCAAACAAGTAAGTAAGAGGTGTGAAGTGTTTAGGTGCACAACTGGAATTATTTACAAATTAGTTTAGTTGCACAAATTACATTTTTTTCTTCATCATTTTTTATGTTAAATAAATATTGTAATTGTACTGTAAGCATTGTCATTTTAAAAAGTTGCTAAACACTTTATTATTCATTAGTATGCCCAAAGTGATTCTTGAGCCTACTAATCAAAAGACCAAATGGAAACACAGTGGTTATTTTAAATACCAATTTCTAGTAATTATTTATGTCCAGCTATGGAGACATGGAATTAAAAAACTTTTTACATCAATGTAAACAAGTACAAAATATTAGGTACCCTGTATTCAGTAACCAAACTATTACAATAAATCAATAGTAGAAAACCATTCTATTCTAAAAAATGTGCCACTGAGAACTAAATTCTGACACATCTATTTCAACATCACAATGTGGTTTTGTCCATAGTTGGATCTTTAATAACCTCGGCTTATATTGTTTTCTGGCTTCCAAAGCATGACATGATCCCAGGGCTCAGTTTGGCTTCAGTTGCTGGCTCTCATCCCGAAGTATAGTTCTTTTATGAAGGCTATATTATCCATTATGCATTATATGAAAACTGGTTGTGACAGTTCCTATTACAATACTGCAGCAGTTAAATGCTAGATTGTAATTCACATTGCAATAAAATCTGCCAGTGTTAAATGCTAGAGCACAAATACCCATCTAAACCTTTCTTAAAGGGATATGGAAGGTTTCTGGATTTAAATAGGTATATAGTATTTACTAGGTTATAATATGCGTGTGTATCTATTTACTTTGACTTACTTTATTTTATTAGGAAGTGCTTAAAAGTTCTGTTTTAGTTCCTAAAATCAAACAAATAGTCCTTGTTTGGGCCTGCCCACAGCAGACACAGATTATGTAAGGTCTGAATGTGCAGTGTGGTGTCCTAGCCTATCATGGACCATTTCTCAGCAGCATCTTGCAGAATGTTGCTGAGAGATGGCCACTGATTGGTTTAATATAATACACAGCACAGCAAGTACAGCAGCTTCTATGTTTTCATGACTGCAGTGGGCAGACCCAAGTAGAACATTTTTGTTTGATTTTAGGCAGTACAAATTATCTTTTAAGCACTTTTTAATAAAATAAAATACATTAAAGTAAACAGAAGCACAGGTGTGTTCTATACCCAGTAAAATCCAGAAAACATCCATATGCCTTTGAATTTATTAAGAAGTGGCATTAATGGAAGTGATCCGAAAATATAAAATAATGTTATTGAGTACTTACTGATCTATGTCATACTCGCCAGGACCAGGTCCTTCTTGATGCTGAAATTCAATGCGTTTCCCGGTGTACTTTCCAAAGTGCACCCCTTTATATTTCAAAGTTGCATGTGTCTCATTCTGAGGGAAAAAGGAATATGTATGTCAACTTTTTTGCAGATATATCATGCAAGAAAATGTGAGAAGCCCAGAGATGAAAGCAATGAGCCTCTAAGATGGAAGCAATGAACCTCTGTCGGAAGGTTCAGGCAAACAAGCTGTGTCTGAAAATGAACTAAAACAGCAACCAGTTCTGTTGAAAGGCTCAAAATACCAAAAAATAAATTAGGCAATCATGCAAATTACAATTTTCTTTTAAATGAGAAGGCACTTCATATATTAAAATGAGACTTGAGGCGCTGCTAGTCCTTACTGGGTACAACCAACACCCCAAGAAAGAAAAAACAAGGATTTAGCATTTAAAATAACAAAAATAAATAAATAAATATAAGATCCCAATTAATTTAAAGTGTGATATTACAATATTATCCCTACCTGAAACATACTGAAAGCCTCATTCAAATGCGATTTGACCAATTGAATAGGGCTCTATATAAGCACATAGCATATTTTTTTTACAGAAGTTTTTAGTTAGTGAAATTCTTTACAAAAGCAAGGTCTTCACTAACTAAAAACTTCTGTAAAAAAATATGCTTTGTGCTTATATAGAGCCCTATTAAATTGGCCGAATCGCAATTGAAATGGGCCCTGAATGAGTGTGTTGTGGGATTGCAATTTAAATGGTCACTTGTTGCATGATTCAAATAATGGATATAGTAACATAGCACTTTATATTAATGTTATGTTATTTGTTAGGTTGAGTGGCCATCCTTTGTCATCTCTCTTAAAATTATTCTTTATATTCTTAATATATTCTCTACATAACATTAATGTAGATATAATTGAATTTCACATGTGATGTACAATTAGAAGCAAACACCCTGGCTGTGTTCTACTAGTTTATTTGATACTGGTATAACAAAGGCCGCTGACACAGGAAATTGTCATAGTATGTAAAAAATTACATTAATGGAAATGTAAAAAAAGAAAACATAAGGAAACAGACAGTTAATGTGAAATCTGTATTCTTACTGGTTGTGTGTGTGACCTCCAGAACAAGAGACATATAAACAAGGCCCAAAGGTGATGACATTAATTCCCTGCACAATAACTGGTACTGAGGTCAATGTGCAATAGATATGACTATGCTGTGATGAATTGTGGTGCAACAGAGATAACTATGCTTTGATTAACTGTGGTCATATTAAGCTTAGTTCGGTTACAATGTGCACATTATATCTAACAGAGAAATGGTATTTATACTTTATGGCATTTTAAGATTTATTTACAGTTTATTTGTACAACTAAATGGTGGAACATATAGGTCTGGAGAGGGCTCTACCGGCCCAACTATTCAATTTACTGGAATGATATGTCTTATCACTGTTAATTTATGAGTATATGAATGGTCTATAGTGATCGGGACCCTTCAATTTTTGCAACAAATTTTGCTTTTTTAGGAAGGGGGAACATGGTTTGTTTGCTATGCTCTCCATTATCCCTTCACACAAGGCAAGTTTAACACATATTTTCATTAGTTAGTTTAAAACCATACATTTTGGAACAAGATAGGTTATTCAATTCTTTAAATGGTACATCTCTATAAATATAAGTGATTTATTATTAGCTATCACAATGCAATCTGTCTAAACTTTTTTAGGGGTAACCACTAATACATTGTATCACTAATAAACCAAGACTACCATTACTTAGGTTTACCCTTGTTTACCCTTCATTGTACTTTTTAATTGATTCTGGTGAGCTTTAAAAAAAAAAGAAAACAATTTTAGTGGAGATTATAAATTTTAATGGCTGAGTAGAAATGTACTGCAAGCTTTCAAGGATATTATAACCCTTTCATCAAAGCAAGTTCTCAAATTAATTCTGGAAATACAGTAGCGTAACATTGATCAGACCATAGATACACATTTTTCTCTTTAGTTCACCCACAGAACTTCTTTCCGAAATTCAGTAAATTGTCATTGCAATAATGTCTACAACTTCTACATGTTCAGGGTTTTGAGACATTTTTCATATATTTATATATACAGGCCTAAAAGTAATGGCTTCCTCCTAAAATGTAATACAAGTCCTGATCTACATGTCTATATAAATAGTTATCTTTGTTCTCCACATTTCCCTCATTTTAGCAACTGGTTGAGGCAAATTATGTTTCTTGAGATCTTATTTACAACCAGAGCTTAAATAAAGATTGAGCGCTTTAATTTCCAATTTCAACAAAGCTTACAGGGGGAGATCTAGGACTGGGAAGGGAGAATATATATCGATTCACCTAGGCTACTTAGACGTTTTTTGTATTTTATATAACTAAATATATTAATATATACACAGGGAGTGCAGAATTTTTAGACAAGTCGTATTTTTGAGGATTCATTTTATTATTGAACAACAACCATGTTCTCAATGAACCCAAAAAACTCATTAATATCAAAGCTGAATATTTTTGGAAGTAGTTTTTAGTTTGTTTTTAGTTTTAGCTATTTTAGGGGGATATCTGTGTGTGCAGGTGACTATTACTGTGCATAATTATTAGGCAACTTAACAAAAACAAATATATACCCATTTCAATTATTTATTTTTACCAGTGAAACCAATATAACATCTCAACATTCACAAATATACATTTCTGACATTCAAAAACAAAAACAAATCAGTGACCAATATAGCCACCTTTCTTTGCAAGGACACTCAAAAGCCTGCCATCCATGGATTCTGTTCACCATCATCATTGCGTGCAGCAGCAACCACAGCCTCCCAGACACTGTTCAGAGAGGTGTACTGTTTTCCCTCCTTGTAAATCTCCCATTTGATGATGGACCACAGGTTCTCAATGGGGTTCAGATCAGGTGAACAAGGAGGCCATGTCATTAGATTTTCTTCTTTTATACCCTTTCTTGCCAGCCACGCTGTGGAGTACTTGGACAAGTGTGATGGAGCATTGTCCTGCATGAAAATCATGTTTTTCTTGAAGGATGCAGACTTCTTCCTGTACCACTGCTTGAAGAAGGTGTCTTCCAGGAACTGGCAGTAGGACTGGGAGTTGAGATTGACTCCATCCTCAACCCGAAAAGGCCCCACAAGCTCATCTTTGATGATACCAGCCCAAACCAGTACTCCACCTCCACCTTGCTGGCATCTGAGTCGGACTGGAGCTCTCTGCCCTTTACCAATCCAGCCACGGGCCCATCCATCTGGCCCATCAAGACTCACTCTCATTTCATCAGTCCATAAAACCTTAGAAAAATCAGTCTTGAGATATTTCTTGGCCCAGTCTTGACGTTTCAGCTTGTGTGTCTTGTTCAGTGGTGGTCGTCTTTCAGCCTTTCTTACCTTGGCCATATTTCTGAGTATTGCACACCTTGGGCTTTTGGGCACTCCAGTGATGTTGCAGCTCTGAAATATGGCCAAACTGGTGGCAAGTGGCATCGTGGCAGCTGCACGCTTGACTTTTCTCAGTTCATGGGCAGTTATTTTGCGCCTTGATTTTTCCACACGCTTCTTGCGACCCTGTTGACTATTTTGAATGAAACGCTTGATTGTTCGATGATAACGCTTCAGAAGCTTTGCAATTTTAAGAGTGCTGCATCCCTCTGCAAGATATATCACTATTTTTGACTTTTCTGAGCCTGTCAAGTCCTTCTTTTGACCCATTTTGCCAAAGGAAAGGAAGTTGCCTAATAATTATGCACACCTGATATAGGGTGTTGATGTCATTAGACCACACCCCTTCTCATTACAGAGATGCACATCACCTAATATGCTTAATTGGTAGTAGGCTTTCGAGCCTATACAGCTTGGAGTAAGACAACATGCATAAAGAGGATGATGTGGTCAAAATACTCATTTGCCTAATAATTCTGCACTCCCTGTATATGTATATATATATATATATATATATATATATATATATATATATATATATAGTGATACCTGTCCAATAAAAAAGGTATCACTATTCACTGCAATACTCTTATTATTCAACTGGATTACTGGACATTCACGGCTACCTCACTCTTTATATATATATATATATATATATATATATATATATATATATATATATATATTCACAATCTGCTTCTTCAAGGGGGCTTGATATGAACCTAGTTCAAACCTACCCCAACTGAATCGTGTAGTTCCTGATCTCTGAGGCACAAAAGATGGCTTCTGAAGAGGGCAAGGCCAAGGCAAAGGTGCAGGCAGAGAATACTGGATACAGGTTACTAGTGGCCCATGGCAAGACCACTCCCCAAGTCAGGATACAAAACACAGAAATAGCCTCACACTTTCAATATGTGAAAACTAGAACTGAACCTTTATTGAATGATCAAAACAACATATTTATACTCTCCAATACCACACCCTTGTGTACCTTTCTGAATGTGTGTGATGAAACACATCTGCCTTGTAGCCTTGGGTTGCTATAAAATTTAGATAACACTCATCAGATATCTAAACGATAGGCCAGATGTCCATGGTTAGCTAGGGCAAAAAACCTTGATGTAAAGCTCAATTGTTTACTTGGGACTACTTGAAGTACATACATCTGTCTTGACTGTGAGGGTGCAATGATCTGCAGCTAACTACTGTGCAGAGCATTCTTACCAGTTCCCCATATGTTATATATAAAATTTTCCCTCTCATTATATATAATAACGAGTATACATAATAACCATGTACAGCCAACATATAACCACACACAATAATACATAATCACAATATTATTATTGTGAAGCAAACAACAAATAGGACAAAATAACATAAAAAGTTATTGTGCATAACTATTCACCCCCCCTAAAGTCAATACTTTGTAGGGCCACCTTTTGCGGCAATCACAGCTCCAAGTCGCTTTGGATAAGCCTCTATGAGCTTGCCACATCTTGCCACTGGGATTTTTGCCCATTCCTCCTTGCAAAACTGCTCCACCTCCAATTTGGATGGTTTGCGCTTGTAAACAGCAATCTTTAAGTCTGACCACAGACTTTCTATTGGATTGAGGTCTGGGTTTTGACTAGGCCATTCCAACACATTTACATGTTTCCTTTTAAACCACTAAAGTGTTGCTTTAGCAGTGTGTTTGGGGTCATTGTCCTGCTGGAAGATGAACCTCCGTCCTAGTCTCAGATCACGCACAGAGTGCTACAGGTTTTGCTCAAGAATATCCCTGTATTTAGCACCATCCATCTTTCCATCAACTCTGACCAGTTTCCCAGTCCCGGCTGCTAAAAAACATCCCCACAGCATGATGCTGCCACCACCATATTTCACTGTGGGGATGGTATTCTTTGGGTGATGTGATGTGTTGGGTTTGCGTCAGACATAGCGTTTTCTTTGATGGCCGTAAAGTTCAATTTTAGTCTCATCAGACCAGAGCACCTTTCTCCATACATTTTGGGAGTCTCCCACGTGCCTTTTCGCAAACTCAAAACGTGCCCTTTAGTTTTTTCTGAAAGTAATGACTTTCTTCTGGCCACTCTGCCATAAAGCCCAACTCTATGGAGCGTACAGCATATTGTCATCCTACGTGCAGATACTCCAGTTTCTGCTGTGGAACTCTGCAGCTCCTCCAGGGTTACCTTAGGTCTCTGTGCTGCCTGTCTGATTAATGCCCTCCTTTCCCGGTCCCTGAGTTTGGTGGGCGTCCTTCTCTTGGCAGGTTTGCTGTTGTGCCATGTTCTTTTCATTTGGTTAAGATAGATTTGATGGTGCTCCTGGGGATCATCAAATATTTGAATATTTATTTATAATTCAACCCTGACTTGTACTTCTCAACAACATTGTCCCTTACTTGTTTGGAGAGTTCATTGGTCTTCATGGCAGTGTTTGGTTAGTGGTGCCTCTTGCTTAGGTGTTGCAGCCTCTGGGGCCATTCAAAAAGGTGTGTATATGTAATGACAGATCATGTGACACTTAGATTGCACACAGGTGGAAGTAATTTCACTAATTATGTAACTTCTTAAGGTCATTGGTTGCACCAGAGCTTTTTATGGGCTTCATAACAACGGGGGTGAATATATACGCACATGCCAATTTTCTGTTTTCTATTTCTAAAAAAAAAAATGTATATATTTTTCTCATTTCACTTCACCAACTTTGACTATTCTGTTCTGATCCATCACATAAAATTCAGATTAACAAAACATTGAACTTAAGGCTGTAATGTAACAAAATAAGGAAAAAGTCAAGGGGGTGCATACTTTTGCAAGGAACTGTATATACACACACACACACACATTTCAAACTTCTAGGTCATTTTTCAATTACAAATTTATCTGTTTTGGATTATTAATATGATTAATATTATTCATAATAATCTTACTATTGTTAAATATGAGAAATTGTAAATACATATTGAACTAGGTATATTTCCAGTCAAAGATAAAAGTAATGCTAATTCTTTATTTCAAATGCTAGGTAAATCTTTTAGTTACAAACGTATTATTATTCTATTATTTTATGAATAATGACAAATGCATTTAGAACTAGATATAGTTCCAATAAAAGATAACAATACTAATTCTATGTCAACCTTCTAAGTAATTCTTCAAATACAATTTTCTCATTATAGGATTATTATTACTGAATACAATTTTTTTAAATGCATTTAGAACTAGGTATATTTACGGTTAATATAAAAATTATTCATAGTCTTTACTATTAACTACATTAAACAGGATTTATGACTGCATGATCCATTGTATCCTGTATTTTGACTAATCCCATCATTTGTGCTACAAAAATTAAACTGCTTAATCTTGTAAATATAATATATGTACAGTTTTGTGTAGTATGACAATGATTTAACCTACATATAGCTTATATTGATCTGTGGATAGGGTCAATGTACATTTATCGCAATTATAAGAACAGAAGATCAAACCTATTTCCCTTTTAAAAGTGGTCTGATAAAATCCTATGCTTTTGTAAGTGAACACATTAAAAAAATCTATGTCTTCATATGATGGCTAAAATCACTACATTAAAATAATATAAATTGACTACTACTTAAGTCACGAGCCTAGGCAATAAGCATTACTCAGGTGAAAAAAACTGCATTTGTAATTGAATTAAATAGCCTTTTAAAAATACTGACGTAGTCAGAAGAATAAATTGATGCTCTATTAATAACTCTAAATCACTATGCACTTTGTGCCAAGAAGTGTTGACAATATCCACTTCAAGGTCACTGTCAACTTGGTAAGTCATTACCAAATAAAATATGGCTTAATTGAAGCAAACTCAGCAAGGAGCTGCATTATTTTAAGTGAACATTGTAATATAACTCCAAGAAGAATTACTAATCGCCACTCCCGGTGACAACGAAATGGATGAAGAGGTGCTTTGCAACTTTTTCTTTGACTTTCTACAATTAAATATGGAAATAGATTCAGCAAAGAATTAAAAGTCTCGGAGTGCATTCATTTAGGCACTAATGGACTGCTTTCCAGTATGGCTACACACAGGTAATTCACAGTGTGTTTCCAGCACTAGCTCATATGTCATTGTCGAAACTCTAGCAGTACTCCATGACTTGCCTAAAAAATGAACTGTGCTTAATATAGCTTAAAGAGAGAACTGCACTAACTGTATGTATAAAATAAAAAGGAATTTCAAATTGTAAGTAGAAACTTAAAATCTTCACACACCCATATCTATCTATCTATCCTGTTATTTACCTGCATCTTTCTGCACATTAAGAATACATGATGTAATTAATATTATTGTATATAATAGAAGAGGAGAAATTATTTATATATATATATATATATATATATATATATATATATATATATATATACACACACATACAGAAATACACATATAGAAAATATAAAATGATTCCTTTTTTAATGGACACATATTTTATTTAGATATGAAATTCTATTTATCAAATCAAATTTGATTAATTATTAAATACAGACCAAAATAGAGATAGAATAGTAAACCATGGGGGTCCATTGGGTATATTTTAAGAGCCATAAGACCCCTATGGTTATAGGTAGAGGCCCCATGAGTTATATTATATATATATCGATTGAGGAGGTGTAATGGGCATCTGCCCCAAAGCAGAAGTAGATGAGGCAAAGTGTTGGTCCAGGGCAATAGCCACGGTTGATAGGTAATACCGAATCATAGGAGGAGGGGTTATTAATACCCACAATTATTTTTATTATTATTTAACCTCTTCCCAGTCACATGAATGGGTTTATATGGGTAAATAGATGGAGAAATATAGAATGCAATGGCAAGGAGAAATATAGAATGCAATAGCAGGATGTTAGTGTTAGTGTAGTGTGTTCACATCAAGTAGTTGGTAGTGTTCAGTAGAGTTGCTATTTGTGGGACATCCTGAGGGAGCCGTGCAATCAAGCCCTTAATTAGTCTGTTTGCATGTATGAACCTCTATTCTCCCCTCCATACATTGGAGGATCATAAGCCAGATCCCCAAAATAAATATACCCCAAAAATTTAAAGCATAATCACTTCACAGTGATTACAAAAGAGCTTTTGAAATGATCATAATATTAGTTATGGTACAATTTATACAAACCTCAGGGAAAAAAAAACACTTTACCAACAAAGACAATGCCAACACCTGTCAATCAGCTAAGCACCTGTGTATTAATACCTTAAAATGTATAATATATAATACATTTCAGTCATTTTCAGTCATGGTTTAGTTATGAGAACTTCCAAAATGCTTTCAGATGAGTAACTTATATCATCAGGTAGTCATGTTAACAAGAATTATATATTCACTCCTTATACTTGGTTAAATAGCTGCCAGTGCGCTGCTAATAAACCTCTTACTCTGCATTAATTGAAGAAAATAATGAACCATACTATTAACATACAAACACTGCAACTGTCAGAATAAATTCTGATGGCTCCTCCAGTACTTACAATCAATGTTATTGATTTTAGTTACTGTTTTTACTTATGGATATTATTCAAAGTTTAATCCATAATATGAATCAGTAGATTCCATCTCAAATCCTGTTATTAGTGGTTTGATTGGCAACTTTTAAAAGTAAAAGGTTTCCACTGGTAAAGTTCAAATCAAATACTAATCAGTGGTCAAAAATTAAAGAACAGAGCAGTCCCACATTTTCCATATATTCTAACAATATATTCAATATATTCTAAGACATAACTAACAAAATGTTTTAAAAAAATGACAGAACAAAAAGAGAGATTAAGTGTAAGGAGAGGTGGGGGGGAACAGGGAGAAATAGAGAATCATGAGGATGGAAAGATGGAGGAGCTTTATAAATAACAAAAGAAGAAAAGAAAACATCCCTTAGAAAAATGCACTCATGGAATGGACTAGTAAATAGTTATTTAAATATAACTTTTAATTGTACCAATAAAAATGTATTGAAAATTTGTGATGTTGGTGCTCACCCCTATAATAAAATATATCTAAACAAATGAGAAAAATACACAGCATTTGTACTTACTTTTGGGACATTGTGTACTTTTTTTTATACAACTCACACTATGGGCATATGTGGAGGCAAAAGTTTGTGGAAGTTTTTATTCTAGTCCGTTTTTGCATACATCAGAAGTACCAAAATCAATGGATTGGAGCTTCTTTTTTGAACTTTCACTTTTTCTTGTTCAAGATAATAGTTCATATTTGGGACTCAAGCAGCCCCAATAAATTCGACCGTGTAAAACCATAGCCCGTAACGGAGGCTGCACAACTTACGGCTATTAAATTGGCCTCTTAAAGCTACCCGCAAAGTACCTACGGGTTACAGAGGGGAAAACTCCTACGGGATGTTGAAATCTGAATCCCTTGCCGCAAAACCTTTGATCTGTCAAGCCCGTAACTGTTAGGTTCTTAAATCACTAATTAATTGCTACAAATTCCCAAGGACGCCCTGGCGTTCAACCCCGTAACCCGCAAATTGAGGCAAATATATTATGGCCTCCAAATAGGACCCGCAAAGGGTTTACAGACAATTTCTCAACACTGCCATGCTGCAACATACATAAAGCAATTAAAGACACACTACCTGATTAAATAGCAACACAAAAATATGAAACTGATGCCATATTAACCCTTTCTTACTCACAGAGGCTTTAAATAAAGAAATTTGAAGCAAAATCCTCAACCTCAAACCTCCCTCCTCGTCCTCCCTCCTCAACCCCCTCCTCAAACCCCCCATCCTCAACTTCCTCCTCCTCCCCCCCATCCACATCCTCCTTCCTCAACTCCCCTCCTCAACCTCCCTCCTCATCCTCAACCCCCCTCCTCATCCTCAACCCCATTCCTCATCCTCAACCCCCCTCCTCATCCTCAACCTCCCTCCTCATCCTCAACCCCCCTCCTCATCCTCAACCTCCCTCCTCATCCTCAACCCCCTCCTCAACCTCCCTCCTCAACTCCCCCATCCTCAAACCCCCTCAACCCCCTCCTCAACCCCCCATCCTCATCCTCCTTCCTCACCCCCCCCTATCCTTAACCCCCCTCCTCAACCTCAACCCCCCTCCTCAACCTCCCTCCTCATCCTCAACCCCCCTCCTCATCCTCAACCTCCCTCCTCATCCTCAACCCCCTCCTCAACCTCCCTCCTCATCCTCCCTCCTCAACCCCCCATCCTCAAACCCCCTCAACCCCCTCCTCAACCTCCCTCCTCAACTCCCCCATCCTCATACCCCCTCAACCCCCCTCCTCAACCCCCCATCCTCATCCTCCTTCCTCAATCCCCCTATCCTCAACCCCCCTCCTCAACCTCAACCCCCCTCCTCAACCTCCTCATTCTGAACCCCCCTCCTCATCCTCAACCTCTCTCCTCATCCTCAACCTCCCTCCTCATCCTCAACCCCCTCCTCAACCTCCCTCCTCATCCTCCCTCCTCAGCCCCCTCATCCTCAACCCCCTCCTCAACCTCCCACCTCCAACCCCCTCCTCAACCCCACCATCCTCAAACCCCCTCAACCCCCCTCATCAACCCCCCCATCCTCATTCTAAACCCACCTCCGGCACCCGGTATATGCTAATGATGTGGCGCGCATGTGACGTCACATGCCCGCCGGGTCAAGGAGCGGAGCAGAAGCCGGTGCAGAAGCAGGTAAGTGAGGGGGGGGTATTTAGGGGGGTTTAGGTTGAGGAGGGGGGTTTAAAATGAGGAGGGAGGTTGAGGATGGGGAGGGGGGAGGGAATATCGGCGTATAACACGCACCTATCATTTGCTCCCTATTTTCAGGGAGAAAAAGTGTGTGTTATACACCAATAAATACGGTATATAATTGCATATACATCTCGCTCATCACATCTACATTGGGAAAACAAATAGTGGCCAAATTACACCGCAACATCACATAGATCAAGTACCAGGGGAACATTTTATTATTTTTTGTTCAGTCCTTCAGTCGTGTCAGACTCTATGTAACCCTATAGACTGCAGCACATTTAGCTAGGTCTCTGCCTGTGCTGTACCACAAGGTTTGCATGCCAAAGATACTGGAGTGGGTTGCCAATTCCTTCTCTAGTGGACTGGGATTTGTTTGACCTCTCTGCTATCACCTGCCCACCTACATTGGCCCTACATAGTATAGCTCACAGCTTCACTGAAGTACACAAGCCCCTTCACCGCCACAAGGAAGCAAGCCAGAAGGGGACTAGGGAAAATACACCACACTAATCTACTCTAACCCATCAGGAAGGACTGCAAAGACACATGGAGGCTGTGCAGAGGCACGTGGAGCAACAGCCAACTCACCTCCATCAGGGATTATCTCCACTAAGGCCATCCTGTAAAGTCCCACGCAATTGCTGGTGGCCATGTGCCAAGATTTATACCCATTATCATTGACTGAACTCGCATGAAGTGTTTTGCTATCAATTCACAATATCACCTGCCATATTCCAATCAGGCCTTCAGAGGAATGTTGATACTCCACACTATCACAAATTGGACCTGTCATGTGTATTAACCCTTTATTATCATAAATGATCATTTTATGATCTTATTATTATTATTATTATTATTATATGTATTAATCTATTTCATAGTAACTAGGGCTCATTAGTTTACAGATATAGGAATGTGACACAACTGGTATGTATGTGGATGTCCCATAACCACAACCATTGAAAACACACTGATACAGTGAGAACGGTATAACAAAGCTTTATTTCATACAGAGAGCACCATCAGTAATGGACATGACTGTGCGGGCAATTTAAGGACACCTAAAGGGTTAACTGTTAGACAACACCATACGAATAAAGCATAGCATCTACTAGGGTCACATGTGGTCAGTACACCACAGTAACCACAATCGGATATGACATAGGAACATCATATAACACATTAATTCGCATACAGCAACCACATGGTGTCCATCTGCTAGATTAAACAGATGCTAGAAATCATGGATCATGTGATACTAATCAATTTCACACACAGTGTGTTTTAAAACATTACTGCTGATTCCCAAATAGATGATAGGAATCTGGAAAACATAAAGAGGAGGTGTTAGAACAATCATAAACTGTTATTATAGCATATTATTTTTGTTCTGGACGCTACAATAAACCAATTAACATCAACATGATCTACGAGCAGTGATAACCATATTGATTTTGTCCTGTTCAATCAGCCTTCCCAGAATATGTTGAGGATGTGTAATACGACAAGGCATACTTCACTGTGAACACAAACTTTCAGCAAAAAGTACTCTCACTATCTACATGAAATAGTTGTGCCATGCTGATATCACATCTCGCTGGTATATGGGGGTGGTCCCAAGGCCAGACAGTTTATACAGTTCACATTACCCCTAAACACATGCACATTGATCCTGATGTCAAATCAAGGAAATTATCCATTTTGTTTGAAAGACATGAAAAACATTAATCCACTTTCATACTGTTAATGGGATGAAATGCTACTAAAACGCATGTATAACTACTGGTTTGGATTACCAGATCCTAATGGGACCATGCAACGCTAAAGCCGGGACACTATTCATTATAATTTAAACACACCAGTCATGTTCATTAGTGAAAAGATATGTAGTCATATATTGCATTTCAGACCCATCTGCAGTGGTGAATGACACTGATCGAATGCCTGTTCTGAACTGGGATGAGAGTTCACTCACATGATGGTATTGTACTGCTCGAGGATGAAAAACATGCCTTCATGGTGGTGAGATTTGGCTATTAACACCTACAGAGATAATAACAAGATATAAATCATAACAATATTCTGATTACCTACAACACCTCCTCTCAAGGTAAATCCACATTGAACATCAAATGTTGAAATGTTAAACATAATCAGACATGTACACGCTAGTATGTAGTACGCTAATAGTATTTCAACATCTATACCAATCAATATTCAGTGAGGAGTGATCAAGAGGAGGACTTCGTGGATGGTCGGGCCATGGTCACTGGGCCTCCACCTTCCGTGCCCATGGGCCGTCTCACTCTTCCACGCCTTGGTGGTGTAGGAGCATGGGGTGCCACTACGTTGGGTGGATGGGGATCAGGTTGAGATGATGGTGAGGTCTGAGATGAGGAGGCCGTCGCCTCTTGTTGCAGTTGTGCAACCGAAGACTGGAGAGGTATGAGCTGGCGTTCAGCTAATTCGATGAGCTCCTGTCTGTACCGAATCGCCTGTTTCTCATATCTCTCCATCCTTCGGTTGTGCCTCCTCACCTCAGAATGGAGCGATCTGGTGCTCACCAGGAGGGTGTGTGTGAGCCTACACTGCCTTCTGAGCAAACAAAGCCTCTCATTCTGTTTCTTGCGTGCCATGTCCTCCCTGGTGAAATGGGACATGATTTCCCTCAATGTCAAGGGTGGTGATGTTGACGCATTGTGGCTGATGTTGACGGCATTGGGGCCGGAGGTGACAGCATTGGGGCAAAGGGTGATGGCAGCAGGGCCGAGGTGATGGCAGCAGTGCCCGAGGTGACAGCATGAGTGCGCAAGGTGACGGCAACAGGGCCTAAAGTGACGGCAGCAAGGCCCAAAGTGACGGCAGCTGGGCCTGAGGTATGTGTCAGCAGGAGAGCTGGGGTGTTGAGCCAAGTTGGGGGAGCCCATTGTGTCGGAGGCCATGTTGGGGGAGCCCATTGTGTGGGAATGGTTGTGGCCTGGTGGCAGCTGTGATGATGGCTGGTGGAAGGGGCTGAAATAGCTGGGTATGGCTGGATGATGCTGTTGAGGGCCCAGGCAGTTATTCCCACTCCTGATATGACGGTAAGCGTGAACGGCCACCAGCTTGTGTGGATGGTCCTGGGCCCTCTGGAATGTCCTGGCCTTCTTCGTCAACCACTCCCACCTCTAGTGGAGCCTCTCCATGTTCCTCTGTGGTTGGCCTTTTCCTCCCAGGTACTGAAATGGAAAAAAATATATATTTGAGTTGGTTTCCCTACACAATTGACAACTATGTGTTTCCATAACCTTGACATCATGGTCACCTGTGAACCACGGCCTGCATAATGAACATTGTGGATGATACTCACTCTGCATGGTTCTTGGCACACCCGTGTCCACCTGTCCTGGTTGGCCCACTACAGCCGCTGGCTCAATCCACTCTTTCAGGGTCTGCTCCCATCTACAATGTGATGTTGGCTGGCGGCCCACCACCGGTTGCACGTGCAGCTCTAGCCTCCTCTGCCATCTTCCTCTTCACCTTCAGCCAGCTGTCGTCATATTTGTGTTTTACAGACCTTACGTCCCTATTTGCAACCCCTAATGCCGCAACAGCTGAAGCTATATGACTCCAGGCCTCTGTCTTCTGGATAGGCCTCACATCTCTCCTACCATGTATGATCCAATAGCGGGCACAGATTTCCCTGAGGAGGATGTCTATCTCCTCTGGGCTATAATTAATTGGGAGCCCTGTACTTTGCAAAAGCCTCTTGTCCTCCCAACTGTGCCTGGAGTTCTTGGCCTCTCTGTCCTCTACCTGGGGCCGGTCCCTCATCCCCACTACCTCCACCCCTGAGATCAGGCCCCTGACCCTCTGCCCCTACACCTTGTGTGCCAACATCTGGGGGCACATGCATCCTCCCCTGCTGCTCTCCTCCACTTGACCACCCAGACCTTGTTCTCCCTCTCTCCATACCTCTAGCTCTCCTCCTCTCCTTAATCTCCTCCTCCGGTGTTCCCCTCTCTCTCCCCTGAAAATAAGGATAAATAAATATAATGTATACGTGGATGTGTATTTGGTAAAACAAGTATATGAGTATTATGTGTAGTATAGTAAATTGTATGGGGGGGGGGGGGGGGGGGGTAGTAGATGTGCTGTGGCCTACCGCTATGTATAGCTATGTGTACGTATTAATCTATGTGTGTGAATTATGTGATATCAGTAATTATGTGTTGTAAATTAAGGGTTAATAGAAAAAAACTTACAAAGCTCCTTGTCTTTCTCTCTCTCTCTCCAATACTCACAAACCCACCAACGCCTAGACTTATTCGTTCACTTGCTCAGCTACAGCACAGTCAATTAATTACGGTTTCCGCTCCCTTTAAAACCCTTTCCTGCGGCGTTCATTGCTGTTTACCACTTTCTATTGGCTGCTAGGCCTGCGTCAAAATACGTGATTGCAGGTTTGGATTGTACCGGCCGAGACGCGTCTCGGCCCGCCTTTTAACATCTTGGTGCGCAGGAAGGGTTTACGGGCTTCATGGTCCATCGGGCGCGGCATGGTTGAATATAATAGCTCTGCAATGTAGCAGAATTTCAAGCCCGCAGGCTTTGCGGGTGTGCCGTTGCTGCTACGGGCTTGGAATTTAATGTGGCTGAAGATGTATTGCATCTTTAGGACCATATGAATATTCATTGCCTCAATCTTTGAAACACTGGACTATACCTTTGGAGCTGTTTGCAGTGGGAGCACCATAATTAATACAGTGACATCATATTCATGATATATATTTCCATCTCATATACAAAGAATATTAATTATACTGTATAACTTTGGACATTGTGACCATTCTTTGCTTGACAATTCCTACAAATACTGGACCATATATAATAACTTTTTTGTGGAACTCCTTTATGACTTGAAGATTGGCTTTCTTCAAATACTTAAGGACTATCATCTTGCCAAGGTAATGACATGCTTGCTTTTTTTCGCTACATAATGTGAACTTATCCCCTGTACCCTAGATATACTTTATTATAAGCATGAGCACCAACATCACACATTTAAAAAAAAAAATATTGGTACAAATAAAAGTTATATTTCAATAATTATTTACTAGTCCAATCCATGAGTTCACCTTTCTAAGGGATGTTTTCTTTTGGGGGTAAATGAAATAGAAAATGCGAGTGACAAAGAGGGGAAATGAAGAAAGAGTTGGGAGAGAAGGAGAGAGATGAAAGTTTGTATCACTGGTTTTCCAGCACTAATAGGCACTGGCTTTGTTAGGATTTTAGGAAGTCTGTCAAAAGCCCAATACATTTACATTCTTTAGCATTCAATTGGAAACCACACAATCCACATGTAAATGTAACTTTATTGTGTATTTATGATAGTCAATGATAACATAACATTTCTGACCATTAATACCTTCAAACAAGCTAGATTGTAAACAACTTATAATAGGGAACCAAATTATCTGTTGTGCTTTTGTGTTGAATTTATATTTCTACTAAACACAGCATTTGTTTTACCTTTATAATTGGCCTATTGTACTTGTTTATTCTACTTTTCTATATAGCACTATTGAAAATGCTAGCACAAATAAAGAGTAATAATAATAGTAATACAGAATTAGAGCAATGAGTATTCCCTTACTGTATTTCTATTTCCATTCTACTTCATTTACTTTCCATTTGCACTTGATATTTGATAACGTTCAAACCAAGTTAAATAAGCTGTGTAAGCACAACATTTTCTAAGCATTTGTCTGACCAAAAATATGTGAAAAGGCTCAGAATTTAGAGAGCTATGTAATTGATCTAATACAGACAAACTACTATTGTCTCTCTTTCATGCCCAAGGAAGTAAGAGCACAATTTTATATATTCAGCAAATAAACCTTTTGTCATCATAGAGAATGTTTTTTTGTAAAGAGCTTCATTTTTGAACAGCCTCAAAACGCTAATACATTTTATTAAACCTGTTAAAAATATGCATGCTTGATGGTTTTGGTTGACAGGTACAATATCTTTAAAAGTGATAATTTCTTACTTTTAAAGTTTAATGTTAAATAACCTTAAAAAATATCTTCTTTTAAAAAAATACACTTGAAAGTAGGAAACATTTTTAGAATGGAAAAAATACAGTCACTAATGTATTACTTTTTATATAAAGTGCCTTGCAAAAGTATTCATCCCCCTTGGCATTTTTTGTGTTTTGTTGCCTCACAACCTGGAATTAACATGGATTGTTTGAGGATTTGCATCATTTAATTTACAAAACATGCCCACAACTTTGAAGATGTTTTTTTTATTTTTATTGTGAAGCGAACCACAAATAGGACAAAATAACAGAAAAAGTCAATGTCCATAACTATTCACCCTAATGTCAATACTTTGTAAAGCCACCTTTTGCGGGAATCACAGCTCCAAGACGCTTTGGATAAGTCTCTATGAGCTTGCCACATCTTACCACTGGGATTTTTGCCCATTCCTCCTTGCAAAACTGCTCCAGCTCCTTCAAGTTGGATGGTTTGCGCTTGTGAACAGCAATCTTTGACTAGGCCATTCCAACACATTTACATGTTTCCCCTTAAACCACTCAAGTGTTGCTTTAGCTGTGTGTTTGGGGTCATTGTCCTGCTGGAAGGTGAACCTCCTTCCTAGCCTCAAATCAGGTACAGAGTGGTGCAGGTTTTGCTCAAGAATATCCCTGTAATTAGCACCACCCATCTTTCTCTCAACTCTAACCAGTTTCCCAGTCCTGGCTGCTGAAAAACATCCCCACAGCATGATGTATATATTTTTCTCATTTCACTTCACCAACTTAGACTATTGTGTTCTGATCCATCAGATTAACAAAACATTGAATTTAAGGCTGTAATGTAACAAAATAGGTAAAAAGTCAAGGGGGGTGAATACTTTTGCAAGGCACTGTAGGACTAGTCGTTTGCCCGTCATAAATGATGGTATAATACTAAATGTGTATTGTTCCCGCCCTCACCCTCCCGTTTTCCCGCCCTCACCCTCCCCTGTGTCTCTCCCTCCCATCTCTCCCCCTCCCTCCCCTGTGTCTCTTCCCCCTCTCCCTCCCCTGTGTCTCTTTCCCCCCCCTCTCCCTCCACTGTGTCTCTCCCCCCCACTCCTTCCCCCACTATCCCTTCCCTGTGTGGCTTCCCCCCTCTCCCTCCCCTGTGTCTCTCCCACCCCTCCCCTGTGTCTCTTCCCCCCTCCCTTGTGTCTCTCCCCCACTATCCCTCCCGTGTGTCTCAATTCTCTCCCTCCACTGTGTCTCTTTCCCCCATGTCCCCCCCCACCCTGTGTCTCTCCCCCTTCCCGTTTCTCTCCCCCTGCCCTGTGTCTATTCCCCCCTCCCCTGTGTCTCGTCCCTCTCCCCTTTGTCTTCCCCCCCCTCCTCCTCCCCTGTGTCTCTACCCCCTGTTGTGTGTCTCTTTCCCCCTCCACCCTCCCCGTGTCTCTTTCCCCCTCCTCTGTGTCTCTTTCCCCCTTTCCCCACCTCAGGGTGGGGGAAAAGGCATGTACGGAATCCGTACAATATTTTCCGTAGTGCGCATGCGCTCCCACTGGAAAAAATGGAAAAACTACGGAAACTATATCAGTGATTATGTTGCTGTAGAATATACCATTTTAGAGCCTCATTCAATTAGAGAATCATAATTCGCAAAAATACCAATTTTCAATATTGAGTGTTTTTTTCAGTAATGTTAAATATGTATTCAATGCTCGCCAGAATTAAGATTATTAAACTCATGTCTTGTCAATAAAGCACAATGCATAGGATTACTAAAAAAACATTGCTCAAACTCCACTGTCACCAAAAAAATATCACCTGGTATATGGGGGTTAATACGCATAATATGGTACAGGGTTAATTTTTAGATGCTGTTGAGGGGCAGGGGTTATATATTTGTGGCACGGGGGTCTGTTTGGGACCTCCATGATGGGGGGTAACATTTAGGTGCAACCTGGGTACTTTAAAGACCCTAGTGGCACGGGAAGCATATTTCAGGTGACATAAGGGTCTCAATTGACCCCCATAGTTATTTTAATTGGCAATAAGGTATGATCAGGGAGTTGGGGGGATCCGGTATGAGAGGGGAAGGGTGCGGTCGGGTCTGAGCAGAGAGGGGTAAAGCTCCAGCAAGGGCTTTGCAGGTGCTATTTAGTACTCATAATTATTTTTGCCAAAATCAGGAATATTATGAGTTGCGAGTATTAAAGTAAAATAATTTTGAGTAGATTGCAGTTGATTAGCTATTTTGTGCAAGAGCAACTTGTAATATTATTGATGTGTGAAAATCAATAGGGAAGCAAAGTTTAATATTGACAGTAGGGGTTATTCTAGACATCATGTTGAGAGGGGTGGATAGAATAGCAAGGGCAAGTTAATTACCACTTTATAGTGGTGTAAATTTACAAAACAGGGAATTGTATAGGGCCCTTATATTACAATGAACTACTTCCGTGGTAGAAGACATTTAATGCATAGAGGAAAAGTACAATGGAAATGTGGCAGTAATACCTAACTGCCAGTACTCTCATTAAGACTAGCACAAAGTTCATTCATTTATAAGAGCACACACATCCTGCTGAGACAGCTGTCAGAGGCAGGCTTAGTAAAGACAATGGAAGACTGCAGTAAGGAATAATTACATATAAATAAGTGACAAATGAAAGGGGTGTGTTTATTAATTATGTTGCTTTCCAAAAACATTTAGGCCATTATCAATTTAGGTATTCAAAATGCCATACAGACATAGTGATAAAACTCGTCTTCATTTTAAAAGTTTTATATCAACTTAAAGTTATTGATTGGAAGCCTGAAAAAGTAATTCATTATGGTCTTCTGGAGGCTGATTAATGTGTATTGGCGATTGAGTCACTTGTGTTTTCTATATACACTATCTTCAGGGAGACCCTAATCTCCTTCATCTGCACAACACCTGTGCAAAACATTTACTTCATTCATCATCTTAGAAATGTCTCTTTTAAACCTTGTGAAAAAACAAACACATTGGCAAGTTTGGTCACAGCTTTATTGATAATAAAGTGGAAGGTGAGAACTTCAAGCAAAGTAATAAATCACATTTAGGTTTGCTGGCATAAGTGGAACTATCTTTGTTCGTCTGATTAATTCTAATTTATAGGTGAATTGAGACCAATACTACAGAGACACTGGGATGTATTAACTAAATTACTTTTCAAAGGGCTATATTACAAATTTGAACTTATAGTAAGTTAGAGAAGTAAAATTATACAAAACTTCTCAGCAGTGAGATTTAAAAAAACAGAATATTTGAAAAAATCTGTACTAGGTTATTAGTTTTAGCCTCTTACCATAAAAAATTATTTGAGATTTTTATTTTGCTAAACAAAATGTTTTACTATTAATTATGAGTTGAACACTGTCCAGTAAAAAAAGAATGTCAAAACATTGAATAAAATCATAATTAAGCAGGAAAAATAGTCATAAAGCTAATGTTTAAATAGAAAAAAAAACTTTTTGAAAAATCTTTTTTGATACATAGGTGGAAGTTGTGTATGTAAAAAATTGCTTGAATGTCCTGATGCAACCAGCCTGCTTTTCAGCTTGTGAGGGGTGTGGTGTCAATATCAGTCAGATCCAATTATCTAACAAATTAATCAGACCTCTCGTGCTTCCCTCCTCCCACACTCCCTGACATCTATATCATAGAAATTGATGCAACAAATACAAATGTATTCCTCTAATAATAAACAGAGTCTTCAAAAATGTTGAATGTTTAAAAAAATGTTTTATGTCCATGACTTGCACAGCTGCTAATGTTGTTAGTTTGTTACAAACTTTACAAACAAGTGCTTTTTTTCTTAAAATACTACAATCCTTTAAATAATAAAGCTAAACATAAAATTCTGAAATGTTAATTAATTTTAACAACAAACGTTCTTGACCTCTGTGAGCGTAAACTCAAATGTAATGGTTCAGCTTTCACTACATTAAAGCAGTTTTACACAGTAAAGATCAGTATAAATTATTTTTCTGTTTATCATGATTAAAGGACCACTGAAGTCACCAGATATTAAAGGACCACAGAAGTCACCAGATATGCACTGCACCATCACACATACGGTTGAGAAAAGCATGTGTGAAAAGGTATTTTCCTTTTTTAAATTGCTGTTAAATTGATGCAGTTAGTAGCATTTGCAGTTTGATCGTGCCATGTAGAGCTGAGTGAACGACTGAGGCATATCCTATCCTATCACATATATAGTTGTGAGCGTACAAGCTGTTGCTAACGCTTGTGGGCTCGCTGCCCTCGCATAGCGAGGGACTCAGTTGCTGGCATGGAGCGCCGAAGGCGCTCCTTGCCAGCAACTGCGACACTCGCAAACTTTACGTTGTAACGCAAACACGACACACCAACTGCGACCCTCGCAAACTTTACCTCACAACGCAAACAACATACGAGACACGTTAACACTCATTACGACCTTGCAAAAATCGTCCGCAACTCGCGAACATGAAAAAAGTCAAAACACAATAAATACACACAGCACATACATAAAAAGCTTACTTACAGCAAGAGGGAGCACCCAGGACCTCAAAAAAACAACTTACACCTTAATTTAACTCAAAATAAAATTCTCTAAGCGAGAGAAAAAATGGCCGCCGAAAAAAACGAAAACGAGGCTACAGCACTCTAAACACGCAAAACACCACAAGAAACTCGCAAAACACCACAAAAGAGCTACGGATATTCCGCTAAGACGCATACCACACATTACCCGCCATTTTACGCCAATGCGGAAGTACACAACTACACTAACGGTTTGGTCTCGCGCACGCACACTATTACACTGCACACATTCATCATGCTTACACAACAGCTCCACACCACTAATGCTGCAGCAACATCAAAACAGATTGCCAGCTATTCAACATAATGCTTCAAAATAGATAAAGTATATTCATTTATTAATGTATTATATATTTCATTATTATACACCAAACAGCATTAGCTACCTTACAATTTCACTGCCGTCATTTTTTGACGGGCAATTCTCTAGTTCAATATAATTTTAGTCATACAGGCTTAAATAAAAACTCATGCTTAGTCATGTAGAATGATGGTTTAGAGTTAGAGCAAGTACCTATTTTACAAAAGTGTGAGTTTTAATATAATATTTTTTATTTAGTTTGCAGGATAAAACAGAGTATGGGAGTTTGGAGGTTTATATGTAATAGGTGGATCTTGGGTTATATCGGTGCATGTATTAACAGTGAATGCCATCAATCTACTAGTCTAAAGCAACATTGTAAATATGATCATCTGTGCACAAACAGGTAGAAATATATACAGAAAAATAGTAACATTTATAAACTAAATTATATTTATAGAATCTGTACAATGTTGTTCTATTAAAAAATTATAATATGTAAAAACAAAAATATAAGATGGGGTCAAACCCTAGACCCCATTGTAAGATATCAAATTTTAGTTTAAGACGTGTTATATTGGGTCTATAGTGTTTTTGAAACTGTTTACCGTATACAGATTATAAGAGGACCAGTTTAATTTGACACATGACAGTCCCAAGACCCTAGGAACTCTGCAAATAACATTAAATGCTTTGTTCAATAACAATAACATGTTTAAAATCATTGTGCAACTATTTTTATGTAACATTTTCATTTTTGTTATCTATCACTGAATATTGATCTAAGAGCTTGGTGTACCTGTGTAAACTTCCCACGAAAACTCCATTTACAATTACGCAGCGAAGAAACAAACATGACAGATTGTCTGGAAGCCAGTCTCCAGCTGGCACACATTAGTATTTATTTTATCTTACTCTTAACTTTCTGAAATGGTGCTTTTTAACCAAAGCCGCTAAACGTCTCTGATTTTCCCTTTAGGGAAGTAAACATCCATGCATAATTGTAATGAATAGTGTGAACCTGGGCTTGGAATCTTAATGTATCAAATAGGTCTACAAGGATATCAGTAGAGCTCGATTCAATGGTGTCTCCTAATTGCCTGCCTTACATAAATCAGATATCTGAGGGTAAATACATCATTATATTCCATATGGATATCATTTTCTAGATAGAACAAAAAACAATAGTTAGATCACAACTATGTTTGTCACTTTTTTGTAATGACCTTAGCTTTTTAGAAGTGGAAATCAATATCATTGATGCAATTAAGATACACACCATATTAGAGTCCTTGAATCCCAAAGGGCTACAAATACTTTTGGCCTTGAGTTATTTGTCCTCACAATAATGTACTCAAACACAGCAATTATAGGTAATCAATTGTACAGAAAATAAATACTTGTAACATATATTTAGATTCAGTCATAGTTATAGTGGATTGTTTTATTTGTTTTTTCTATCTGTCATTTGAAAACACTAAGATCTACTATTTAGGCTACTTGTTTATGCAACTCTTTATATTTCTTTAATTTGATTTCCTATTGTTTTTTAAACTTTAGCAGTTGATACCTGAGCATTGGAGCTTTCCTATTGGACTAATATGAGCACTGCTAAAGGGTTATCCTACGCCAGCTGCACTTCCATTGTTAAGTGCTACACCATTGTGGCAGAATTTTAATAGATGTGAATAGAGATATTATCTGTACTCAATCTCACTGCCAGGCGATTAACCCAGTTAGGAAAAGGAGCAAATGCTATCCCTGACACTAAAGTAAACTTAATGTAACAGTTAAAAGTTAACAATTGTATTTATGTCTTAAAGGGCCAGTTAATTCAGCACAACTTGGAGCACACCACTGTAAAGTTCTCGTAAAAATACTTTAATTAACTTCTCCTCCTGCATTCCTGAAGTTCAGTGACAAACTATAATTCTTGTGTTCACAGAGTCTACACAGCTCAGTGTCGGCAGATGTTGTTAATCATGGAACAGTCAGCCGTGTGTTTGTAAACAGACCTAAGACCTTAGATTTTTAGCTGTTATTAAAAAAACAAAATAGTGCTCTTTCACACCAAGAAGGTATATAGCCCTTTAAATTTCGAAATACATTTTGCTCATGCTCATTGCAAGTTCTTCTCAAGTTCTTCAAAAATATGATCCTTCAGTGGTCGCAAAACTTCAGTAATATATGTACAATTGTGACCATTGGCATGGATACAATTTATTGGAAATTCCTTCCTAGGATCATAGGGTGAGATTCACTATGTATCACAGAGAGTGCAATGTGTTTCTTGAGAACCGGTAGATGAGGTTTCATGGACTACAAACATGTAATGTTCTCCATCCTAGCTGGTGGTGGTTTTTATTCTTAAAACAGTATGATTAATAAAGTGTCATTACAATCAAAATAAGTATGTTGGCCTTTATTTTGAACAAATTCTTCCTAATATTGTATTAGCGGAGTAATATTTTCAGGCCACAACTTATAGCAACTATTTACTAAACTGTAGGCTATTTTAATATATACATTTGATGTGATATTTAAAATTATAAAACTTAAAAGGAACAATTTATTATACAGTTCTGTCATGTAGCACTACTATAACAAACGGAAAGGAAAATATTCCATTTAAGGGTAAAACCCCCTTAATGAGATCCACCTACAATCAGAACAATTTTTAACAAGGTGTACATGGTTGCCAGTTTCTACTCCCTTGGTACCAAGGTGTACATGGTTGCCAGTTTCTACTTCCTTGGTACCAAGGTGTACATGGTTGCCAGTTTCTACTCCCTTGGTACCAAGGTGTACATGGTTGCCAGTTTCTACTTCCTTGGTACCAGGGTGTACATGGTTGCCAGTTTCAACTCCCTTGGTGGTGCCCCTTGTAAGTTGGTCCAAGAGGCCACACACTTCACCCTTAGGGTAGAGCCACCGACTACCTACACGAAGGCTACCTACAAATAGTGAAGTTCTATATGACATAATGAAGTATGGACTTTAAGTATAAAATCACAAACTGAATTGCACACACTTGTAGCCCATAGCCCAGGTTTTGAAACAGTAACTGAAGAACAAAAACATTTTGCCTATCAAACCAAACTGCTTGTCGAATTATAGTCAAATAAGTGCTTATTTAGGTCTATACTTACGGTACCAGTTTGTACAAGTGACATGCACATTTCCTACCCAAAACAAGGCACATTATCAAGAACATTTCAATAGACTCAGCGAGGAGATGAATCTTTTACTTTGGCTACTTGTGTTTAAAGAGCTTAATTTATGCAAAGCTTTTTCAAGCATAGCCTGCTCAACAAGACATAAATTTGGTATGCTTTACATTTCTAATTAACTATGCTATCAAGGAGTAACAGACACATATTTAGCCAAAAGAATAAACGAGTTATCTTGCCTAAACCCTCATGCTGAAATCTATAATTGCTGATATATATTATGACGCATGATCTAAGGTTAAAGTCTTTATTTTACTCAATCACCATTGTAGCTTCTCAACAACTGGGTTTATTGCATATATGCTAATAGTTTTTGTGTCAGATCATGTTTTATGGATGTTAATGACTGCATCTTTGGCAATCAAATCAAGAACTCAATACAGAACACAATATGAAAGAAACAGAAGAAACAAATGGTCATCTTGTTAAGTGTAACACATTTTCATCTGTATGCAGTATGCAAGTAGTCTACCGTAATCATAGTCAAACAGGAAAGTATAAAACTCTAGACTTCAAGGCCCACAAATAGGCCAAATATGATGGATATCTCTCTTTGACCACAGGTGGCTTATCACATGTCTCATGTAAGCTGCGAGTAAACCAGGGGTTGAGAAATACTGATTATAGGTATAGTAAATGCTGTACATTTTAGATGAATATGGTTTAGAATAACAACAATGGGGATATAAGAGAGCAGAGCCATGTACTTGGCAAAGTAAGTATTCCAGGGGCTGCAAAAACAATGTCCCTATTAAAAACAATATTTGCAGTCTTCAGAGAATGCTTTGCAAAAAATATCAAGGAACATTGGACATTATACTTTGATGGATATGGTTAAGTAACTAACTATTAAGATTCCAATGATAGCATCTCATGAGCAGCTATTATGATACATGTTGTGTTAAAGGGACTCTAATGTTATGTAATGGGGGAATCAAGGTAGTAAAATAAAGACACACACTATTAGGAGGTTTTCATTCCACTACATTCATTGTAAAGTATTTGATATCCCAAGAGTTGACTATCCCTGGAGGAGCTTAAATCCATTATTAAAAATGGAAAAGAATATGGCAGAACAGCTATTCTGTACAAAGAAGGCTGTCCACCAACAGTCAGTGACTCGATTAAGGATGGCACTAACCATGTGGCAAATGGCAACTCTGAAGAAGCTGGAGAGATCTGCAGTTGGGATGGGTGAAAGCATCCATAGGTGACTATAACCTGGATGCTCTACAAAGCTTGGTTTTGGGAGAGAGAAGTAAGAAGAAAGCTTCTGCTGAAACAAAATATATCAAATATTGTTTGGAGTTGGCCAAAATCATATGGGAGACATCTGCAGCTGGAGAGATCTGCAGTTGGGACGGGTGAAACCATCCATCGGTGACTATAACCTGGATGCTCTACAAAGCTTGGTTTTGGGAGAGAGAAGTAAGAAGAAAGCTTCTGCTGAAACAAAATATATCAAATATTGTTTGGAGTTGGCCAAAATCATATGGGAGACATCTGCAGCTGGAGAGATCTGCAGTTGGGACGGGTGAAACCATCCATCGGTGACTATAACCTGGATGCTCTACAAAGCTTGGTTTTGGGAGAGAGAAGTAAGAAGAAAGCTTCTGCTGAAACAAAATATATCAAATCTTGTTTGGAGTTGGCCAAAATCATATGGGAGACATCTGCAGCTGGAGAGATCTGCAGTTGGGATGGGTGAAACCATCCATCGGTGACTATAACCTGGATGCTCTACAAAGCTTGGTTTTGGGAAAGAGAAGTAAGAAGAAAGCTTCTGCTGAAACAAAATATATCAAATATTGTTTGGAGTTGGCCAAAATCAAATGGGAGACACGGAAAGTATGTAAAAAGGTAAATACAGTGCCAATACTACACTGGAGTGGTTTAAACATGAATAGCAAAGCCCAGACCTCAATTTAAACGAGAATCTGTTCACCAACAAACCTCACAGCAAGCAATTTTGACAACAAGAATAGGCACAAACTGCAGGATCCAAATGTGTCTCAATAAAATGCTTTTTTCACTGTCATTACGCTTTAAGCACATTGTGTAAATAAAATGGTAAACGTTTTTAGTTAAAGGTATATATAAGTGTCATGGGTGATTAATGCATCAGTAGTGTATGCAAACATTTTTATGCATGAATGAAATCCCAAAACAAACATTAAAGTTTGCAATTGATTTTGATAGGCAATGCCCCTAAAAATTCAGGCTAAATTAACATACGTCATTGTTCATTTTGGACAATCAGAGGCAGCTACAACATTGTAGCAAGTATAAATATTCAGCCTTTGCAGCAAAGCATCATGGGATGTGTAGTCTTTTATTCCCACCAAACACCTCTCTCCTCCTTGGAAGGAGGAAGCTCAGGCAGGATTTCTGCATTGTGCTGCTGTTGGCTTGAAGCTTAGTATAGGTTTAAAAAAATTACTTGAATGCATTTTTTTTCTATTGGTTAGTACCAGGTGCCTACAAAGGCACCTCTGGGGGTGAATAAACCAATTTTATTTTTAATAAAATAAATCTGTATGTGTATAGAATGAATCAATGTAATGTGTGTTTCTGATACTAGCAGCATGTCATTAGAAAAAGGTAAAAACAAAGAAACGTAGATATATCTTTAGCTAAATTCTAATTACAATTGGTTATACTACAAAATTTGGAAAAGTCTAAAAGGAAAGGACGGATCTTTGCTAGGTTTCTAAGGAAGAAGTGGCAGGTTTCTACAAGAAAAAAACATCTAAATGCTTCCTCACCCCACTGCCAATTTTTTATTACAGGGAAAATTTGATGTTGAATGTACTCAACCAACTATGGGGGTTCATCAAAAAGAAATAGGTTAAGGGTTAGTTAGTATGTATCTTAAAAGTATGGGGGGGTTATAACAAGCATAGTCCTTTCTCTATTTGTTTAGAATAAAAACAGTGTATACTAAATTAGATGGTTTGGTTGATTCCATGGAGAAATAAAAGGTGTCCTTTGCAGAAATGTACAACTGTTAACTAATATTTGACATGGGAAGGTAACTCATTTTAAAAGAATGTTAACCAATATTTATTGTCTTTGCCTATGCAGTGTGGAATGGTCACCTATATTTCCCAAGAGTATAACTATGGACTTACTTCAATTGTATGCTGTGCCCCTTAACATACAAGTTACTCCTCTTTATTTTCCCTTGCTATGTTCCCATTATGGGGTTATCATATATATAGTTGTGGATCTGCGGGGCTGTCTCTAACGCTTACAATGTTGGTCATTCACTTGCTGCCCGTAGGGCCGCAACCGAGAGCCTGGTGAAGCAAGACAAGCAGTTGAAGCACGCAGGACTTACGACCCGTAGGACTTGGGAACAAAACCCGCACATACACTGTGCGTCTCGCAAAAAGCTGACTTTAACAGCCGTACCAAGAACTGAAAACACCTAAAAAAAACAACAAATATGCCTCAAATTCATTTACACACTCAGATACAGCAAAGGAGGAGAGCCAGGAAAAGCCTGTGAGTGAGGTTGCAAGTTAATTTGAGCAATATTTGTAGTTTTTTCACAATCGAAAATCAACTAAGCAAGGATAAAAATGCAGAAAAAAATGCAACACAACTAAAACAAGGCCGAAGGATGGAAAACTAGCCCGAAGGACGTAAAATTGAGCCCTAAGCAGTAACACTTAACGAAAGCCAGTAACACTTCTTCCAAACCACTAATATTTAACACAAGGTAGAAACACTTAAACCAACCCAGTAACACTTAAACCAAGGCACTAACACAACCAAACACACTAACACGCATTGTGTGGCAAACAGCATGCCAGGCTTACAATTTAACTCCCGACATTTTTGACCGGCAAGTTCCTAGTCATACATATATTTAAAAGCATATGTATATACTGTATGTGTCAATATACAGTATGATAGAAAATGCAGCAAAATGTATGTCTTACATACTTGAATGTCACTGCATATAGACATTGTTTTGCATATGTTACTTTAGCCAGCCTGCTTGTACCATGAAAATATACTACCCTAGGCCTGGGCCTTGTTGGCCTAGGCAGACATATAGCACAGAGTAGGAGACATCTACTGGTGGGTGTGAAATGTATAAAAACAGCAGGGGTATGTTTTTTTCATATACATGCCATTCTCTACTTACTGCAATGTCTAATGATGTATAATATAGTTTAGCACTCCATAGTAATAAAAGAGGCAAACAGTTTGTCTATTATCTTCATTGGCCAGACAAAAAATAATATCCCATGGTAACTATGAATGATTTAATATCACAACATTGTAAGAGTTCTCTATTGACCTACAGTGCCTTGCAAAAGTATTCACCCCCCTTGGTATTTTTTTCATGTTTTGTTACCTCACAACCTGGAATCAACATGGATTGTTTGAGGATTTGCATCATTTAATTTAGAGAACATGCCCACAACTTTGAAGAAGTTTTTTTTTTATTGTGAAGCAAACAACAAATAGGACAAAATAACAGTAAAATGTGCATAACTAGTTGGATGGTTTGCGCTTGTGAACAGCAATCTTCAAATCTGACCACAGATTTTCTATTGGATTGAGGTCTGGGCTTTGACTAGGCAATTCCAACACATTTACATGTTTCCCCTTAAACCACTCAAGTGTTGCTTTGGCAGTGTGTTTGGGGTCATTGTCCTGCTGGAAGGTGAACCTCCGTCCTAGCCTCAAATCACACACAGAGTGGTACAGGTTTTGCTCAAGAATATCCCTGTATTTAGCACCATCCATCTTTCCCTCAACTGTGACCAGTTTCCCAGTACCGGCTGCTGTAAAAAAACATATGGCCACTCTGCCATAAAGTCCAACTCTATGGAGCGTACGGCTTATTGTCGTCCTATGTACAGATACTCCAGTCTCTGCTGTGGAACTCTGCAGCTCCTCCAGGGTTACCTTAGGTCTCTGTGCTGCCTCTCTGATTAATGCCCTCCTTGCCCAGTCCGTAAGTTTTGGTGGGCAGCCGTCTCTTGGCAGGTTTGCTGTTGTGCCATGTTCTTTCCATTTGGTTATGATGGATTTGATGCTGCTCCTAGGGATCATCAAAGATTTGGATATTTTTTTATAACCCGGACTTGTACTTCTCAATAACATTGTCCCTTACTTGTATGGAGAGTTACTTGGTCTTCATGGCAGTGGTTGGTTAGTGGTGCCTCTTGCTTAGGTGTGTATATGTAATGACAGATCATGTGACACTTAGATTGCACACAGGTGAACATCATGTCACTAATTATGAGACTTCTGAATGTAATTGGTTGCACCAGAGCTTTTTATGGGCTTCATAACAAAGGGGGTGAAAACATACGCACATGCCAATTTTCTGTTTTCTATTTCTAAAAAATATTTTTTTGTATATATTTTTCTCATTTCACTTCACCAACTTAGACTATTGTGTTCTGATCCATCACAAAGAATTCAGATTAACAAAACATTGAACTTAAGGCTGTAAGAAAACAGGTAAAAAGTCAAGGGGGTGAATACTTTTGCAAGGCACTGTATATATTTCAAATTTTGTATAGAAATTTAACATTTTAGACATATGAAAGTAATTTTTAAAGTTTAAACGTAATTTGATATTTATAATGACAATAAGCTCACAGGTTTCTCAATTTGTAGTCTTATAGGAAGAATTGGCCACTCAGTTTTGAAAGAAAAAAGTATAGGCATTGTATACTTTTGTGGTAAATAAATGAATGACTGGACTAATTACAGAAAGAAAACAATCAAACAAAAGTACTCAACTGTGTTTATTTGCAGCTATATGAATTGGCAAGTGGCTCAAGATCCGCTCACAGTACTTTCATTCCGCTGTTTATATACTGATCACACAGCAAATCTCCCCCACACTAAAGCCTCAATTACAAGCTGCTGTACCTTAGTAGGAGTTTCTAGAGGCAAGTTAGAGAACCTATTGCATGGCCCAGTAAGAAAATCCATGTAAAAAATACATTCATGTAGACAAGGGGTGTTGTACTTTAAGGGAGTGATCTAAAACATGCTTGCAACATGTCTATTATTTCCACGTAATCATCTACAAATATAGATTAGCAAAAGTCATAGCCAGGCAATGGAGGCCTTTCAGAGTGAGCTGCTCCATGAGGGGCAACACATCAGGCACAACAACAAGAGGCAAGAAATACAAATGGCCATAGAAGCACACAGGAACAGACTGCAGCAACAAGAGGGAAGCACACTGGGATCAAGAGGAATTTGGTGAGACTGTGGGCTTTATTACAGATAATGCAGTAACAACAAACAGTGTCATCTCTATCCAGCACACTGGGTAGGAGAGATCCTACCAACATGGTACACCACCGCCTCGGCTGCCCCATCCACAGCTGGTCACCTTTCCCTTTCCCATGCCATCTGCTACCTTGATAGACCTGCTGGGGACACAGGTTTTGGCCCCTTTGTAAACGAGGGGTAGTAGATAACTGGTTGTAGTTGCCCCTTTCATTTTAGTTCATTTTCTTTTTTTACTTTTTCATGTAGCTCTAACATTTAACAATAACTGAACCATATACAGTTCATACCAGCAACATACATGTACATAACCACATCTGATCTAAGAACAGATTAAAAGGTTGATATTGCAATAATCAGCAGATGACAAAATCAATTAATGTTTAATTCAGAAAACATTGACATAACAGAGGCATGCATTATTTTCTAAGCTCAAGTTATGGTCACTGCACCAAGACAGGATCAATACCCACTTTATCTAGCCGTGTAATTATTATTGTCATATATCAAGTGATTGTCTCCAAATGACATGTGACAGGATGTACCAAAGGCAACATCAAATAGTACTTCATCTAGCATGCTACGATCTCGTGTTTAACACTATAGTATTAGCAATATTTCATATGTCTGACATGTCTACAAATATATTTGATAAATATACATACATTGATATAACATAGCCAGAGGCGCTTCCCAAATTAGCAGCACATTAATCTAAGTTTTCTTGTTTGTGGATCTCTGATGTCCATGTCCATTTACAGGAGGTTCAATCTAATTCACAGTGACCATTGATACAGTGGCTAACATCAGAAGATAGTAGCTGCATTAATGTTATTTGATTGGAGCAAGTGCATTTCTTAAGAATGCCATCTACATCTAAAAGCATCCCTCACAGATGAGTAACAAACAAAATGCGCTGTGTTAAATTACATTATTGTTTGACAGATAATACAGCATTAGTAGCACTGTTTGGAGATCAACAACAGGTAATAATGCTTAGCAGAAAACAAAAATATGATCCTTAGTAAGTTATACATAACTAGTCTGCTGTTGTGATTTTTTTTTTTCTTCCTCCTCTTTCTTCTGATTTGTGTTTTTTCCTAGTGTATGTAAGAGAATGGAATTCACTTTTGTCACTATACACATTAATTATAATAATAATGAGCTGCTGAAGAACACAAAAAATGTAGTTTAGAACTGCAGCGTGACTGGTTCTTGAACTGACTCTTGATATATTCAGATCACATGGCTCAGAATGTCAGAGAAAGAAATGGAACACAACGGTTGGTTCTCATGGTGGGTCCCATTCTCCCATTCTCCTAAAACATTGATCAGTAACCAGCAATCTAGGCGAGTTCCACAACTTTTTACATATGTAGTTAATCCTTAAACTTCTCTAGATGCTTTATTTAAAGGACTAAGTGTAACCATCCCTTTAAAACACTGCTATAAAGAAGAGGCAGAGCTGAATTGTGCATCCAGTGTATAAATAAACAAGCAACTCCTGCTGGGAAGACAGGTTGAAAAGAAAACATATCCACTGTCTGCAAAAAAAAAAAAAAAAAAGTTTTTTCAGTCACAGAATCTCTTTAAGTCATCACAAAAATGTCAGAGATGCTTCAAGCTGCAGTTGAGCTCAGCTAAGATATATTGCAAAAGAGAATGCCAATATTAGAACAAGTCAATAAACGACTGGTAAATATTGTTCATATTCTTTAAACTACAGTCTTAAACATTATTGTACTGTTTTGAACAACATGAGTGCAATTATATAAATGAATTGTAAAAGAAACAAACTGTGCTGTTAGACATGTTGACGCAGTGTGTCTATCCTTCCAACTTATTTAGCTCTCCCATTGTCTGAAGTCAAGAGGCTGTCAGCATTATTTCCATAACACTGACATTTATACCTGGATACACTGCAGGAGGTCCTAATCAAAGTATGAGAAGAAGTTTGGACAACAACAACAAGCCTTAGCCACATCCTATTCAACTAAAAAAGTTAAGTTTTACTTAATTTGTTGATTCGTAGCCATCACATTACGATAATGTATAAGGTGCTATTTACAATCTTCTGTCGATTAAATATCACATTTTGTACCTGCAACATAGGTCAAGCATGGCAACCAAAATAATAGTTGTACCCGGAATGCTAATTAGTCACAATCAGGATTATACAGGGATCAGTCACATTACTATGACCCCCACCTACTTTTGATGTCAGCAGCGCGTAGCCAATGAAATACGGCATGTGTTGTGACCTGGCTTGGTGGGTATATAAGGTGACATGTAGGCATTCTGCAAAAATATCAGCCATCGCTGTCAACGTTAAAACATGTGATTTATCTTGCTTTGAAAAGGGGATTATTATTGGCTTTTGGGCAATTTTAGGGTGGCATTATTTCTAAAACAGCGCAGTTTGTGAACTGTTTGCATGCTGCTGTGGTTAAAGTTTGTGACTGGACAAACGGCTCCATTGCAAATAAACAATGTCAAAACTGCGGAGCATGATGTGCCATTGATGTCAGAGGTAAACGTTGGCTGCAAAGGTGTGTGAGGGCCAACCGACACACTACAGTTGAGCAACTCACTGTCCAACCATATTAAGGGGCTACCAGACATGTGTCTAAAACAACAGTACAGCGAAGCCCTGATGCATATGGGGCTCAGAAGCAAACTGCTGGTTACTGCACAAACGGCTTCAATTTGCACAACAGTACCAAAATTGGACCTCTTCTGATTGGCAAGGAGTTGCCTTCTCTGTTTAATCACATTTTATGCTCCAACAACAGGATGGTCATTGGCATCTCAGGTACAAAACCTCCAAGAACAAACACTCTGCAACCATTGTTGGAAGAACACAAGCTGGTGGTGGCAGTGTTATGGGGAATGTTTTCTTGGCATTGTCTGGGTCCACTCATGCCTCTGGAAGGCACTCTGAACCAATTGCGTTATCTATCCATCTTTGCAAATCAAGTACACCCCCACACATGTGGTCGGTCTTCCCTGGAACAGATGGAATCTTCCAGCAGTACAATGCAACATGTTATACGGCTAGAATTGGTTGGAGGAGCACAACAAAGACTTCCAAGTACTTCCCTGGCTTCCAATATCCCTGGATTTGAATCCCATTGAGTACCTGTGGGGACCACCTCGATCTCCATGTTTGCCATATGGATCTCTCTTCGGCAGCTGTTGGATGCATTGCAGTCTGCATGGCTCCAGATACCCTTGCCAAACCTTCCAGCATCCTTTTGACTCACTAACACGCCGCCTAGCTGCTGTCCATGCTGCACATGGTGGTTATTCTGAATATCAGCTAGTGGTCATAATAATGTAACTCGACTGTGTATTTCTCATTAGGCAGATAAGGTGGGTGCAAAGGAGCACCTGTCTACAGGGGGTGCCATATTCTAATGCTGGCAGATAAAAGGTGAATGGTGACATTTTGTAAAAGACTACAAAAATACCAATTATGGGCCATATTAAATTCCAGCCTCGTATGTCCAATGTGTAGCTGCATGCTTGAAATTTGGCCGTTTTACATTGCTATTAAATTAGAAAGGGCTGCGAGCTACGAGCGAGAGACGCTATTTCGTAAACCAGTTCTTGACCATTGGGGTTGCATGCTCGAACGCAAACAATTAAGAGATTGTAAGCGTTACGTCACTGAAAAAGGGGAGGGTAGATTTCGAAAGTCCTACGTGCTTCAAATTCAGTTTGCGATCGGACCCACAGGCCAGAAATAATGCAACATTAATAAAGTAGTAAATATGATATTCTATTACATGCGAGTTACAGTATATGTCGTAACAAATTGAATGCAGGGATCGATAGAACACAAAATTTAATCATGAAATAAAGTTTTTTTTGGGGCCGATTTGGGGGCTTGAGAATGGTGTGCTATTTATTCTAAGACCTAACATCACTTTCCCTTATAATAAATGTACAGTAGAGTTTTGTTATTTGCATTACAAGTTGCTACGTATTACCCCCCTTGTGGGTGCTCTTGAGTAAGGGTTGGCCTTTGGGCCCCATTTGCGTGTTACATGCTTGCTCGCGAGTGACCACGTTGCAATTTAATAGCTGAATTGAACAAGTAGCTGTTACAGGCTCGTCAGATCAAAGGATTTACGTGCGCTAAGTTCAACATTGCTCAGCACAAAGGCTATTCTCGGCCGTTCCGAGTGTTAACTAGGAAAGGCCGCTGAGAGCAACGTTACAGGGCTAATTTAATACCCGTAACACGTAAAATCGGAGTTATGAGCTACGTTTTAACACGTAGGCACAATTTAATAGGGCAGATAAATAGAAAGAGAGAAGGAGTGAGAAGAGAGAAATATAAATACATAAAGACACACAGGACTTATCAAGATACATAGGAATATCTATCTATGTATACCTGTTTTTAGAACATAATCATTTAGACATACCCATGGTTATGGCATATGCATATTTTAGCTAAAGCACTTTTAAGATGTAATTAATACAAACTTTAGTATTATTATGACAGGTGGGTGTGCACCTGAGAAGTCTCAGCCTGTGGGCACCTCAGATGCCATTCCTATCCTGGCCACAGTAAAGCCAGGCTGGCATTCATGTATGTATTTTTTATTTTAGCACATCCTCCTAAAATTGTTTTACCTTTTATTTCACATGGATAGTTTTAGTAAGCTTTTGACATTAAAAGGGAAGCCAGTATCTCAAAACTATTTCAGTTTCAAACTGATGAATGTAGTTTGAACGATCACTCATTGGACCATCCCTTCAAAGATGGCTGGGACAATTAGGAAAAAGAAAAGCAGGAAAGTTGGAAGGAGTGCTATATTGTTATCATAAGCCATGTTTTTTTTTTCCTTATTTTAATTTATTGTTTTTTAATTCAGATGACAACCGTGATTGCCTTCCTGGCCTCAAACAATTGGTACTCTATTGCGATAACATAATGTATTGTATTTTGAATAATATATGACTAATTGATTCAAAGTACAGTACTTTGAATTTTTCTTGCATTGTCAAGCACTTAGGAGAGTGGCTTTTTACAAGCATGCTGCTATTATTTTGCCTATTATTTATCCTTTTTCTTCTAGGAAAGTCTGTATCAAATTCTAAAACAATAATCTGATGCGGACCAGATGTAAACTACTAGAATAAATAGGGGTCTCATTCCAATAAAATGCATTAAGTGGCAGACCAGGATGCTCTTTGCCCAGGAAAGTATGATACCAGATAATTTTTCCTAAGCAAAACACTCTTCATCCAAAGCACAAGTGATCTCACTCAATTATCTTTCCATGACTGTGATATCATCTCACCATGAACCCAGGGGATAGAGAGAGGAGAAAATATTTTTCTTATAAATTATTAACAAACCTATATAAAATAACAGAGATAATATCGATAAAATCTATCCATTTCTTCTTTCTCAAAATCTTCATGTTACCAGCATTTCTTGACATTCTTCTTCTATATTTGTTTCTTTGAAATAAATGATATATTTGAGCCTGTCAAATTTGCAATAGAATTCATATAAAGCAAAACAATTTCACTTTAATCACCATAATGGTATTTTGGATATTTAACGGATCACTGCAGAAGTCAATAGGGTTTCATTTATTTAGTTGTTAGTTATAACAAACAAACAAAAAATAATCCAGCATCTAAAACAGACATTTGGAATTGGCATTGTAGCTTCAAGCAGAGCTGCCTCTCTTCATCCCCAATTAAAGGACCACTGCCGTTCAAGAAAAAAAGAAACGTGTTACTCAAGTATGTACCAAACTAACAATATGTAAGCCATGGGCATAAAGTATTTATTGATAAAATATACATTTTTGCAGACTCTGTTTAGAAGTACAGGAATCCATTTTGTGTTTGTTACATCACTTCCTCTGAGCTGAATTGTGAGGATGTGTGTTCTGGCTACCAGTGCAGAGAGGGGAGGGAAAAGTGGGAACAGAAAGCCATTGTAAAGATAATTGGATAAGACTTAAATAGACACAACACCTATTCCCTCTCACTGACCCAGAAACCGACCTTGCATCATTCACTGCAAGAAATGTCAGCTCCCCTCTCACACATATAACTTCCATCAATGTGTCATGGATCTCTTCAGGGTCCTGCAGAGGCATCAACAATATTTTATTTTTTCTAATTAAGAACTAGATTAGTAGTAGGATTAGTTATGCTCTGAGTTAGATGTAAAGGTTTCAGACTACTTTTCTTTCATTGTGTGGTGGCCCTTCAATTGTCCAGGGGGCAAAAGAGAATCTCCTTAGAGTGCTTTCCAATTCTTTTTCTGACCAGTGTAGGTTTACTTACAATGGCCACTGCATGGAAGGAGGCAGACAAACAGTTTTATCAGATAGTGTCAGTCCCGTCCTGTCCCTTGCCTTTACACGTGGTAAGAGATGGAGAGCAGCATTTCTGCTAAAGTCTAAAAACTAAACTTCAAATGTAAGTTTTAAAAATGATCTCCTTTTCTTTATACTGCTGTTATTACTAATCAAGAAACAAATGAAACCTTATTGTATGAATGAGCACTAAACTGGACCAGCTTTCAGAACTTTTTAGAAATCTTTTTAGAAATCTTGCCATGAAATCTGATAGTTTTGTCATCATCTTTAGACTCCTCCTTGTACAAATTGATTAGCACTGGTGACAGTGGGCTACCACTTCCCAGTAGTCTCATCACTGCACACAGCCAATGTAAATTACATCTACTTAACATCAAAGTTGAGTAGTTCGTAAAGAATGGGAGCAGCGGAAGACTAATGATGAAGAGAAAACAAGCTATTTTAAACATGAGGCCCTTGCCCGCAGCCCTTGTCCGCAGCCCTCGCGTAGCGAGGGATGCGTGCAAGGGCCTCAGTTGTTGGGATGGAGCAGCCACCTCCTCCCCACAATGCCCCGGTTCGGGTTCCGGAGGGGGAGCCAGACGCCGCCACTGCCACTAGCCGAACCCGCCAGACGCCGCCACTGCCAGTAGCCGCACCATCCCGGGGCCCGGCATTCCAGTTGTTGGGATGGAGCAGCCACCTCCTCCCCACAATGCCGCCACTGCCACTAGCCAGCAACTGAGGCCCTTGCCTGCAGCCCTCGCTGCCCTTGCCCGCAGCCCTCGCGTAGGGCCTCGGTTGCTGGGATGGAGCGACGAAGGCCTCAGTTGCTGGCATGTAGTGCCTTCGGCGCCATGTTCCCCAGAGATGGTCGGTGATGTGTGTAGCCCTGCATTGTATCTCCCTCTGTCCCACCCCCTGGCCGGCTCCTCAGCCCACTCCTCCAGGTCACGCACACACAGAGGCTGAAGGTCGCTGCCTCCGGTAGTACTGCACGTAGAGCTCCTACACACATCACCGATCATCTCTGGGGATCATGGCGCCGAAGGCACTCCATGCCAGCTTCGCGAGGGCTTCAGCTGCTGGCATGGTGCGCCCTGCTGTGGTATGTAGCCCTGCATTGTATCTCCCTCTGTCCCACCCCCTGGCCGGCTCCTCAGCCCCCTCCTCCTCCAGGTCACACACACAAAGAGGCTGAAGGTCGCTGCCTCCGGTAGTACTGCACGTAGAGCTCCTACACACATCACCGATCATATCTGGAGATCATGGCGCCGAAGGTGCTCCATGCCAGCAACAGTTGCTGGCATGGTGCGCCCTGCTGTGGTATGTAGCCCTGCATTGTATCTCCCTCTGTCCCACCCCCTGGCCGGCTCCTCAGCCCCCTCCTCCAGGTCACGCACACACAGAGGCTGAAGGTCGCTGCCTCCGGTAGTACTGCACGTAGAGCTCCTACACACATCACCGATCATCTCTGGGGATCATGGCGCCGAAGGCACTCCATGCCAGCAACTGAGGCCCTCGCAAAGCGAGGGCCTCAGTTGCTGGCATGGTGCGCCCTGCTGTGGTATGTAGCCCTGCATTGTATCTCCCTCTGTCCCACCCTCTGGCCGGTTTCTCAGCCCCCTCCTCCAGGTCACGCACACACAGAGGCTGAAGGTCGCTGCCTCCGGTAGTACTGCATGTAGAGCTCCTGCACACATCCCTGATCATCTCTGGGGATCATGGCGGCCGTGGACCTGGAGAAGCTAAGGATGAGAGGGGCTGGGAAGGCCATAGCTGTGCTGACCAGTGGGGGGGATGCACAAGGTGAGGGGGCCTGTGATGAGCTGTGTGTGTAATGGGGGCACAGACTGCCAGGACATGGACTTGCTGTTATATAGAGTAAAAGGCACCTGGATTGGTGTATTGACTCACGTGCAGAAAGGGTTAATAATCATTATATGTACGACATGCTTATAAACACTGATCATTAAATAATTTTGTGTGAGCTGCAGTTGTTTTGTAGTGGGGGCTGCCATGTTTGTTTCTGCTTAACTGCTGTAGGGAGAGCTAGCCTTAAAGGGGCTCTGTCACCCCAACAGAAAGCTGATTTAACTTTAAAGAGCATCAACAACTGGATATACATTGCGCTAGAAGTTTTTCTTTACAGTAAATAATTGCTGAAATATTTAGAATAGATTTTGGGGCTTTTGTATGTTATGTGGCTCAGAGTGCTTGATAAGGGTGTGAGAGGGGCTTAACGGTTAGATAACATTGTGGGTCTTTGTTTTGCCAGATCTATCCTGTTATGTGCATGGACGGGAAGCCTCCTGTTGCCGGGTGCACCTGTGTCCTGTGTCCCAATGTACTCCCTAAGCTCCCAACCCCAACCCCCTACACCCCTTGCCGGCCCTAACCCTAACTTCAACCCCCTACAACACTTACCGGGCCTAACCCTACACCCCTTGCCGGCCCTAACCCTTATAGCCTAACGCCATTTTACACCAATGCAGAAGTACACAACTACGGTCTCATCTCGCACACGCACAAAAATACATTGCACACATTCAGCACGCTTACACAGCAGCTCAACACCACTAATGCTGCAGCAACATCAAAACAGATTGCCAGCTCTTCAACACAATGCTTCAAAATAGGTAAAGTATATATATTTATTAATTGTATTATATATTTCAGTAGTAGACACAAAACACCATTAGCTACCTTACAATTTCATTGCCGTCATTTTTTGACGGGCAATTCGCTAGTCACATATATAGTTGTCAGCAATATGGGTTGTTGCTAATGCTTGGACCGCAAATGCGGACCGGAAATACAGAGGTGGAGGGGCCACATTTGCGGAGGTGGAGGCTCTACGGCGCCTCACAACCGGGTTACAAATGACCACACAACCCCGGCACTTTAAAAAAAAAAAAAAAACACGCAATTACTATGGGCCTCATTCTATTAGCGGCCGCAGCCGTTGCGGGGCCGCAAGGACCGGCCGCAAGCTATTCTGCTATTCTATTCCCTTACGGCCGGGGATTCCGGCAGGCTTGCGGCCGGTGCCTTGCTATCTCTTGCGGCCGCACGCGCCGGAGGAAAGCCTTTGATCTAAAACGGCCGCAAGAGATTTGCAATTCAATTGCTCCGGGAAACCTCTCTGCAAGGCTAAAAACGAGCCGCAGCTTACTTGCAGGAAAGAGGTCTCGCTAGCACCAATTAAGCACATAAAATAGCTCAAATAAAGCCATCCTGCACTTTGAGAAGACTATAAAGGGATTTTAGGTGTTAGAAAAAATAGCACATAATTATCCTGTACTCAAATCCGTAAAATATTTAATTTTTAATATCCGTAAAATATCCATGTAAAAAGTCCAGAGTGCTTGGAGCACCTCAGACACACCCACGCCGCAGCCGGAAAATAAACAGTTAATTTGAACTCGGGTTTGGGCAGATGTGCAAGCTTGAGAGTGGGTTCCTTTTATTCCTCATGTCCCCCAATATGATCCCTAGCATTTACAGAGCTGTACAGTGCAGGCTTGAATTTATTTTTCAGTTTTTATATTTCACAGCTTACGGCCGGTTCAAAGATATGCGGCCGGCCGTAAAAGGAGATCCTTGCGGGGCCGTATAATAGAATCGCGAGTTAACTGAACCCCCGCAAGGAATCGCAGCCTTACGGCCGATTTACGGCCGATAATAGAATGAGGCCCCAAGTACGGACTTACACAAAAAAATACGACCCGCGGGACTTAGAAAAAATCCATTACAGACTCGCAAAAATACGACCTTAACGGACGACCGGCGCACAGCAGCAAACATTAAAAAACACAAAAATAAAATAAAAACATTACCCACAGAAAGGGGGGACACCCAGGACCTCTGCAACATAAGATAAACCTTGATTTCAGTTAAATTTACAAAGTTTAGACACTCGAAAATCCCCTAAGCAAGAGAAAAAATAGCAGAAGAAAAAAACTAAAAACGAGACTATACGACCCCTAAAACCGCGAAATACCGCAAAGCTATTATGGTTTTTACAAAAACCCGTACAAACTACAACATACACCATTACCAAGGACGCTAAATCCTACAAACTCGCCTACCACATACACATTCGCCGCCATTTTACAACAGAATGCGGAAGTACCCAGCTACACTAACGGCTTCCCCTCGCGCACGCAGTCTATTTACACTACACACTGCACACGTTGCTGACACTTACACCTCAGCTCAACAATACTGCAAATCTACATTATATGCTGCAGGAACATCAAAACAGATTGAGAGCTCTTCAGCACATTCCTTTTCGCATTTATTAATTACAAAGAGATAAAGTATATTGATTTATGATTTAATTAATTGAGCGCCGAAGGATCTCAGACCACCAAAACACTTACTCTCTCTGGCAAAGAGCATTACCTGCCTTACCATTTTATTGCCGTCATTTTTTGACGGGCAAGTCGCTAGTAAGTAATATTTGCTGATCACTCTAGCACACTATAAAATGCATTAGATCATCTATTCCAGTCCATGTGGGTTTCATGATATTTATTAATCCTTTGAGTCCCATGATAGATTTAACTCAGAAATAACTTTTTTTAACTGCATATTTGTGGGTTTAAGACTGTTGTGCAATTAAGTTTAGTGTCTTTCCATGCCTTCCAATGCTTTTAAAGTACAGTAGTGTGTGTTTAATTGCTGTTACAGCTCTAATAAGTGTTTGAAAAAGTTTTTGTGAGTCCTATTTAGTACTCCTAATATTTAATGACAGAAACTTGCTACTTTTTTTAGTTGCGGATTAGACGTTATTTGCGAGCTAGATCTCCGGGTCTAATAGAAAAACAATTTTGTGTAACTTTAATTATTTAGTGCTCATAATATTCAATTTGTGCTAAAACTAATGGAGTTCTAAGGCGGTTGTGCGGCTTTGGTTGGCCCGTAGTGATTGTGGAGGGTAACTTGTAATCAGATTGTGATTAGCTAATAGAATCTGTGGCAATATTAAGAGCAGTTTTAAGTATGTATCAATTTACGAATTGGGCAAAAGAATAGGGCCCTTTATCATGAAAGCAAAAACGTGTTTATACTGATTTTTACTTCTTGAAATTTCTGAAAACTGGACTGTTAAAGTTGACCATTTTTAAAAAAGATTTAAAAATGGTGACTAAAAAAAAAGGTAAAAAAAATAAATTTTGCAAGCAAAATCTTTCTTTGCTATATTCCTTTATCTCAATCAAAAATACCAATATTAAACTAACCAAAATAAATTGCTTTGAGTTCCAAACAGTATATAGAAGGCAAAAAGGCCTGTACAGTTTTGTAATACTCAGCAAATATAGGAGGTAAGGGTATGAAAAAAGAAAATTAATAAATAAATAAGCTGCTGGAGCCTGAAGTCTGAAGAGAGCTATTTTTTCATGTTCCAAGTCAGTGAGCTGAGAACTTACTTGAAGCAGCAGCAGCAGATCCAGGAAATAATTAGGTACATCTTAGCCCATCATGCATACAAAGCATTTGACTCAAACTTGGACTGTTATTTTTCTTACTATGCACCTGGGATATATTAAAAACAATTAAAAAATCACTTTACAGACAATATTAATGCCTCTACCAGAAACAATTTTAAATACAGAATTTTGCTTTATTATATTTTGAAATCAGGAACTGATTATACATGTAAATGTTCCTAATGTTTTGTCCTCTTTAGCTATTGTAAATGCAATCGAAAATTGGAAAAAGTACCCAAATACGTTCACACAAACACAGTAAGGTATTGATGTGTTTATGTTTATAAATATATTGATCATATAAATACAGTAGAGCTTCCAAATATGGTATAAATTAAAATGACAGGAAATAACTATTAATTAAATGCTATTAAAATGCATTTTCTCACAGTAAACTTATACTGATAAGTCTTTGCAAAGGCTAATTATTACCAATAACTGCTTATTATACCCTGGGACTCTGTTGTATTCTTTCCAGTATAAAGCAATGTGAAACTGACAAAACTGAGCATGTGCAGACCCCAAGAAATAAGTAGACAATAACATTCAATTGATAAACTACTTGGTATTACCTGGAATATTATACCATATTTGTGACCTCCACTGCTGTGTCCCTTTATTACAAACGGGCAAAAATATAGTTATGAATAAATATTCAAAATATTCTAATCGACCATAACTTTTCGATTCAATAATCAATATATTAAATATTTTTAAAATGTGATTACAAAACATCAAAGTGATTGGGAATAAAGATATATAAATAGCACCTAAATATTATCTTTTTAAACCTCAATCTCTCCTATTGGTGTGTTTTGAGAAATAGGCTGGGAACTACTAGACTAAGGGATACTTATAAACTGGTTTTGATATAAGCCTCAAAAATCATATCAATAATTCTGTACTCAAAAACATATATTTAAGGAAGCATATTAAATACATTTACAAAATCACACTTTGTTCACAATGGTTTCAGCATGTCTCAGCAGCCCAATCATTTCTCTGTAAGAGGTGATGCAGACTGCCATGTTTCACTTTATAGATCACAGGTGTAAAATGACAGCTCTTTGAAAAATGGAGTATAATAGCCTGCATCAAAGCTTAAAAAGAGTGATTCCCAGGCAAAATAATATATATATATATATATATATATATATATATATATATATATCTGAGGGAAGGGGAGAAGAGGAGGAGAATAGGGGGTGATGAAAGAGGGGAAAGATGAGGGGAAGATGAGTGCAAGTGAAAATGAGGGGAGATTGAGGTAGAGAGGAGGTAATGACAGATGATGGAAAGAGAAGGGGGAAATATGAGAGCGATTGGGGAATATAAGGGGCAGGAGGGGGAGGAGATAAGGTGGAATATGAAGGGGGAAATTAGGGAAGGAGTAACAAGGATGGGGAGATTAAGGAGGCAGAAGGGGGATGAGGGGGACTATGAAGGAGAGAAGGGAATGCAAGAGAGAGGGGAAATATAAGAGAGAGGGAAGATATGAAAAAGATATGTGATGGGAATATGAAGGAGAAAGAGGATATGAGAGGCAATATGAAGGAGAGAGGGTAAATGCGAAAAAGATATGGGGGCATATGAAGGAGAGGTTGGTATGAGGGAGTATATGAAACAAAGAGAGGAGGAAATGAGGGGGATATAAAAGAGGGAGGGAGAAAGATGAGGCAGAGAGAGGGGTAATATGACAGAGAATGTGGTGAGAGGAGGGGGAAGATGAGAAAAAGAATGAGTGATATGAGGGGGAATATAAGGGAGTATATAAAAGGGGTTGAAAGGGGTGTGAGGGCTAGAGGATGGAGAAGGGCAGAAGAGAGAAAGAGAGGGGTGATAAGAAGAGAGATGAGGGTGTTGGATAGGAGAGGGTGATTAGAGGAGAGGAGAGGTGAGATGAGGGAGAGATTGGGTTATGAAAGGAGGGGGAGATGAGGGAGAGAGATTGGTGCTAATGGGCAGTGAAGATGCAGTAGAGAGGGATATGAGGGAGAAAGAAGGGGAAGACAGGGGGTTGTTGAAGAAAATAAGTGAATGAGAGAGGGCATAATCAGGGGGGAAGGGAGGAAAGGGGGTGGGATGATGGGAGGTGTGAGGAAGGTAAGGGGGAGATGATTGGATGAGGAAAGATAAATGAAGAAGAGGGAATTAAGGGAAGAAAAATGGTAAATAGAGGATGAAGTGAAAAAAAGAGGCTGGGTAGAAAAGTGGAAGAGGGGATGAGGGGGACAGAAAGGAAGGATGAGTGTAGGAGATGGTGGAGGAGAGGTGAGAGAGAGAGCAGGAAAATAAAGGGGACAGGTGAAATGTGGGGGGGGGGGGAATGAGGGATGGCGGTAAATGGGACAGAATGGAGGGGAAGAGAAAGGAGGAGGGGGAGGAGAGGGGAATGGAATAAAAGGGAAAAAGGGGATGCGGTGAAGAGAAAGGGGGTGAGACTGAAAAATGAGTCAGACATGACCATGAAAGATGGGAAGGGGATGAGAGCAGAAGAGATGGTGGGGAGAGAGGGTGTGGGGAAGATATAGAGGGGGTTGAGGGGAAGAGAAGGCAGAGAGGTAATGAGGGGAAGTGAGAGAGCATAAGAAGATGAGAAAGCAGAATAAGTGTGGGAGGGTAGGGGGAGATGAAGGTGGAATGTTCAGAGAGGGGACAAGAAAGGGGGAGAGAGGAATGAAGCGGTAAGAAAAAAGGTAGGATAAATCTTTATAATGTTTTGCTAAATTTAGAAAAATCTTGTTTTTTATATACTAGTAATTGTGTGTTTTAGGAAATAATACATTTGGGATTTTTTGAACTGTCTAAGATCTGTTCTTTCAGACAAAATATACTTTCATAGGTTTATGTTTATGTATAGTGGGAGACTAAACTTTTCAGACACATGGTGTATAGAATGTGCTTATTATTTAATGAAATAAAGCAAATTTAATATCAGTGTACCCAGGGCTTTTGTTACGTAAATAAGCTGACAGTAACAGTGTCTAAACGGATGCATAGCATAATGTTGTATATATGTGTTTCTGGCCTCCTGGATGGAGAATGTTTTTAATCCCTAGACCAACACTAGTCATGGATTGTTGTTGTTGTTTAGTCGTTCAGTCACGTCCGACTCTTTGTGACTCTATGGACCACAGCACGCCAGTTGCATCTCTCAGTCAATGCCTCTCTGAGCTCCATCAAATTCATGTTCATTGCTTCTTGTGCCTTCAAACTTTCCCAGCATCAGAGTCTTTTCTAGGGAATCGTGCCGTTTTATAATATGGCCAAAATATTTGAGCTTCAGCTTTATGATCATACCTTCTAGTGAATAGTTTGTCTTGATTTCCTGCAGTATTGATTTATTGGATCTTCTTGCAGTCCAAGGGACTCTAAGCAGTCTTCTCCAACACCACAATTCAAAGGCGTCAATTCTAAGGCGCTCAGATTTCTTTATGGTACAGCTCTCACATCCGTATGTTACTACTGGGAATACCATAGTTCGAACTATGCAGACCTTTGTTGATAGTTTAATATCTTTACTTTTTACTAGCTTCTCCAAGCTTGCCATAGCTTTCCTCCCCAGAAGCAAACATCTTTTAATTTCATGACTACAGTCACCATCTGCAGAGATCTTGGATCCAAGGAAAACAAAATCTGTCACTGCCTCCACTTCCTCCCTGTCTATTTGCCAGGAAGTGAGATTGCCGTTTCCCATGATCTTCGTCTTTTTAACTTTGAGCAGCAGGCCAACTTTTGCACTCTCTTCTTTTACACTCATCAATAAGTCTTTTAGTTCCTCCTCACTTTCAGCCATCAGATTAGTATCATCGGCATATCTGAGGTTGTTGATATTCCTTCCAGGAATATTGATTCTGGCTTTGGATTCATCCAGTCCAGCCTTACGCATGATGGACTCTGCATATTAGTTGAATAAATAAGGTGACAATATCCAACCTTGTCATAGTTACATAGTTACATAATAATTAAGGTTAAAAAAAGACTTTCAGTCCGTCAAGTTCGACCTGTTAAGATCTCCTCTGATCTGCAATATGTGGATTAGTTATTAATTAATTTGTTGTTAAATAATTATTAATAGTATAGTATTGGAGAATGAATAAAGAGTTAGTCCATCAAGTTCAACCTTTTTAGAACTCTATTGATCTTTTTCATGTGGACTATTAATTATTAATTGTTAATTGATCCAGAGGAAGGCAAACTCAAAACTTTTCCGATCTTGAACCATTCTGTTGTCCCATGTTCGGTTCTGATTGTGCCTTCTTGATCTACATACAGATTCTTTAAGAGGAGTATGAGATGATCTAGTACTCCCATAGACAGGGGTAAAGGATATATCAGTATGACACAACTGATATAATAAGTCCGGAAGTCCCGGGCAGATAGAGAAATTCGGATGGCCATGCCGTCAGATGTAGCAGTTCTGGGCTTGAACATGTTAGGGGAGCAAGCCTGTAACTCCCGTTGCAGAAACAGTCAATGGAAACAGACATTGTCATCATGACATCAATGAAGTCCAACCTCCCGTAACTTGTAATTGAAGTATTTTATTTTGGCGATTTGCGAGCTTGAGAATGTTGTACTTTTACTTCTAAGACCTAACATCACTTTCCTTTTTAATGAAAGTACGCTATTGATTTTTTATTTGCATTTGAAGTGCTCCGTACATGTCATTAAGCCCTTTGCAAGTCCTCCTTGGTACCCTTAACTTGTGGTTCGAGTTTTGCCATTTGCGGGCTTGATGGAGTGGTTAGCGAAGGGCAATCAGAGAAATTGAATAGTGACTTGAGATTTTTGCGTTCGGAACTTGTTCACAAGTGAAATATCAAAGGCTTTGAGGGATATCAACTTGTGATTTTAAAACGGCAAAGGACCACAATAAATCGCAGTCCAGAGCCTGTAACCCGATCGGAGCCTGCAAAATGACGCCAATTGAATGGCGAAGTAACTTGCGGGCTCCATTTCTGAGCCCGGATCGCCTGAAAGTCTCAATTGAATGAGGCTCATAATCTTTACTACATGGACCCATTCTGTTTCGCTTGCTTACTGTTGCCTGTTTCCTGTTTATTCAATCTCCTCCCAACCTCAGTTAGTTAATCTACTGAAAAAAAGGTACGGCAACAGCAACATAATTGCATAGGAAAGGTAATAAAATTAGGGCCATATTATGTTCTTAGAGTGCTTCTTAAAAATATTAATTTCATTATAGTGGTCTTTTAAAATGGCATGAAAACATATTCTACAATCCAGTTAAAATAGTGAGAAATGTTTAAAATATTAAAAATATATATTTGTATGAAAAAACATTAAGTAAACATATTTGATATTTGCAAGCAAAGTCTTTTCTGTAGAAGTGTGAGGTAAACAGCTGACTAAAATGCACATTTATTATCGCTAACTTCCCAACAGAATCACCACATAAAAGGTAAATGCAAATTCAAGGCATTTTGTAAAAGGGACATTAAAACCATTTTCCTTTTGTGGAATCTGAAGAGGTTATTCGATAATGTACCATTGGTATTTTCTTTTTTAAATGATGCTCTTAAAAGTAGAAAAAAAATTATCAAAATGTTTAAATAATATTTGGGCTTGCCACTGTCAGCCAATAAGCAGTGATATAGATGTATGTGTCATACCTGTCTGCCAATGACATTTTCAGATGTACATATGCTCTTCATTTCTATGAAGTTTACACAGGTTTTACAACTTTGGTAATGTTTGTAACATGCTCTTTTAACTGTATGAAAACAATAATGGTGTTTCATGTAGATTTCAGCAATGGGGCATAAATCTAGAAATTAAATCACTTTGATGGGCAGAAACACTTTGAAACTAAATGAGCTAGTTTTGTTATAGTCACAAGAGAAGTAAGCCAATGGCTAGATGAGGTCTTACGGACAAAAACGGCTTGCCTCACAACAAGAACATAATATGTAATAATTGAAATGCTGTTTGTATTTTTTTTTTTTTCAGCCATCAGCAATTCTAGTTCTTCAAGAAAGTATCCTGTAAATATTACATTTTAGGTTTCCTGATTATTAAATAAGTAATGATCAGGATTTGATTCCCAAGGCAAATCCTGGCTGTCTGGGGGGACTGTTATTTGTTGCAGTAGGGAAGATGCTGCTAAGTATCTGCAAGTGCATTCGCTAAGCTGTTTGAAAGCATCTTTAAAGAGGTCATTTTTAGCTGGGCCTTTAAATCTGAGATATTAAGCATTTATTTAATGCTGTGTGGCAGTTTATTGCAGAGGAGCAAGGCCACAAATGAGAAAGAAGTAGCTCTAGAAAACTGAGCACAAAAGTGATCTTATATTCCTGAGAGGTTAAATGTTCACCTATGGGACATCAAATATTTTCCTTTACCAGAAACAAATAAAAATAGATTGGAAGTTAAACGTCTTGCGGCTGCCCCTCACAGCTAAGAATAGTGCATTTGAGTTCTGAGGCACCGTGATCAATATTGGTCATCAATAAATATGCCAATATCATTTGAACTGTGTCTATTAAGCATTTTTTACAAATCAGCCTTCAAGCTTAAAGAGCCACATTAGATGTCCCAATATTGGTATGATAGTTTAAAGTATCAATAAACATGTCAATAATTGCAATTAAATGCTTTTAAAACAATCTTCCCAAATTTTAGCTGTCAAGAGATGCTCACACCAGAGTGATTTTGATTTCAGAATCTAATTACCTCATTGGTGGATTAATGGCTTCCTTTTTCATATGACTTTTGTGGAAACAATGTGAGATAGGCCAATTTCTCAGATGCAAAATGAAGTCATTAATTAAGCTGCTCATCTTCCCCCTATCATTATGCCAGTGGGAAACTCCTCGGCCACATCCTCTATGGCAGGGGTGTCCCAACTCAGTCCTGGAGGACCACACACATGCCTGGATTTGATGATATCCCTGCTGTGCACAGGTGAGTCAATCACTTCTTCAGTCACCTGTGCGCAGAAAGGATATATTCAAATCCAGGCCTGGGTGCGGCCCTCCAGGACCGAGTTTGTACATGGGGTGATATTGAGTATAACAATACTCACTAACAATTGTTCCTATCACACAAACAGCTACCTCACATCCACATATAAAAGATTGTAAAGCAAATATTCCCACAATTATATCTAATGTCACATATGTATACTCATGATCTTATTATTAAAATGTTTATTGCTCACAATTCCCTGGTCCATTTCTGTTTTAATAGAAAGTACATGCTAAAATATTTATTTTTCTTGTTTAATTTTCCGTTCGTATTTGGTCCATGAGCATTTTAGTACAAACTGTATGTAATGCTTTTTAGAATGTGAACGTCAACTTTTTATAAAATATAAATGGTTTTTAATAGTTAGAATTAACAGTATGTAAAGTAACCAAAGTCACTTTTTTGCCAAAAAGTAAAAAAAAAACATTTTGGCTCAAATGCATATATATAAGTGAAATGCCCTTCTAAAGGTAAACACTGAATTTTGCACTTTAACACATTTGATGCTTTCATATTTAAATCATTTACAGTGTGGAAACATTCTACATAGACATTTTTCACACTAATAAAATTAAAGTAATTATTTAGCAATTGCAATCGATGCAAGAGCCAAGTACAAAAGTGGATGAAGAGTTTGTACCACACCTCATTATAATAAAAGTAAATATTGTAAAGAGGGTTTCTATGTAAGAGTCTGATCTTTCATTGCTATTTACGGGTATTCTTAACAATATTCTTAACAAATCTTCCTGACAACATAATGGGATGTGGAGACAAATACTGATCTTGGGCCTCATTCAAATGTGATTTGGCCAATTGAATAGGGCTCTATATAAGCACAGAACATTTTTTTTTTTACAGAACTTTTTAGTTAGTGCAGACCTTGCTTTTGGATAGATGTTCACAAACTAAAAACTTCTGTAAAAAATATGCTATGTTCTTATATAGAGCCCTATTCAATTGGCCAAATCATCACATTTGAATGAGGCCCCTAATAAGAGACTCATGGGTGAAGAAGAAATAAACATGCACATTTGTTCAAGTGCATTTGAATCCAATATTAATAGGAATAAAGAATTTAAGAATAAGCCTTAAATTCTATTAAACACTAGGTGGAAAATGACCAAACGGCAACATTTTAAAAAAAAATCTATTTCCAATTAGATATTTTTTCTTGTATCCTAATATTTAAGTGTCTTTTTTCAAATTCACATGATTCTTAAACAGATCTTCTTTTATTTATAGTAAAGCGGTAAAAGAATCATTCACTTCTGATTGATTTATCATACTGGAACACACACTACAAACATTGCTTATGCAAAGAGCTTTGCTGCCCTCTGCTGTATAATCCAACTGTAAATGCTGGGAAACAGCAGCACAAATTCAGAAGTTCTGAGAAATTGTTATCATAAAAACAGAATTAAGCGCCAAGTCTGTTATTTCGGAGTCAAAGAGCATGGCTCAATTAGATCTTCCATCTTACCAGGGCAAAGGTTCATGTGATATATCTCCTTTTCTGATATGTTTTTTGTTTGACACAAAGGGACAATGTTGTTAAAGATAGAAGGAACCTAAATATTTGCATATTATGAATTTAAAAGTACAGTTGTGTCTTCAGCACTAGGCCTGCGATCCCCAGTGAGACCCCGCAGCTAGGCCCACAGGGCCAAGATTGACCTCTGGAAACCCATGGAGTTCCATAAGGACAAAAATTAACCCTTATAACATGTAATATATGTATATTTCTCCTCTACTGAGGTTAATGGGCCCCATATTTTTTAACAAAGCCTGCCCCCCACAGGCCTAGTGGTAATCTGGGGATCTCATTTAGGCCCCAAGTGCCTTACTGGTGGTCTCCCTGGCCTTTGCAAACCTAGTGGGGATACCTGGGGGGGGGTTGATGGGACCAGAAGGTCTTGTGGAGATATCAGGGGTCTCCTTGGCCCCCCATGCATAGTGGGGATTCCCTGTTGTCTCCCTTGGGCCAGCCTATCTGCCATCTCTTCACAGCATATCTCTCACCATATATTAACAACCGGTTTGTGGGAACCAGTGCAAACCGGCTGAATGACACCACTACCTACACAACCGATTTGTTTTTTCTAATACAAAAAAAAAAAATTGGACAGCACAGCCCCCCAGAGAAGGACCACATTGCATTGCACTGCCTGAACCTGCGTAGCTCCATACCTGGTGATATACACTAAATGACCTACAGAACAGCTGTTTTTACAAAAAATATATAATTAAACAAATATAATCTATGTACATAGGAGCATAATTAGTTCTAACAAAACAGCTTCTATACATAAAAACACAAATTGTAAAATCTGTGAAGGATTTGTCCCCCTCACCCCACCCAGTTCTTACACCAAGAGCATGTAGAACAGAATTTCCTAGTTATTACATTTAATTGTTTAGAGCCGCACAATGCCCTAACATAACCTAATGCAGCAGTTCACAAAATTGTTTTCCCATGGAACACATAACAGTTGACCAGGATCTTACAGGACCACCCGAATATTGCAGAGAGTCTTTGCAGACCACCCTTGCATGCTTCTTAACAAGCACTGAAAGTTGCTCAAATAAACTGTTTTACATTATCATGGAAACAATATTTCAGTCACACTATCTTCTAATTGCCGAAGCTAGACTAAAAACATATCAAGCGATGTGACTACAAATATAGCACTACAGTTGCATCAGGAGGATCATAACAAACTGATGTGTAAAAGTATTACTTCAGGAGGATCATAACAAACTGATGTGTAAAAGTATTACTTCAGGAGGATCATAACAAACTGATGTGTAAAAGTATTACATTAGGAGGATCATAACAAACTGATGTGTAAAAGTATTACTTCAGGAGGATCATAACAAACTGATGTGTAAAAGTATTACATTAGGAGGATCATAACAAACTGATGTGTAAAAGTATTACTTCAGGAGGATCATAACAAACTGATGTGTAAAAGTATTACTTCAGGAGGATCATAACAAACTGATGTGTAAAAGTATTACTTCAGGAGGATCATAACAAACTGATGTGTAAAAGTATTACTTCAGGAGGATCATAACAAACTGATGTGTAAAAGTATTACTTCATGAGGATTATACCAAACTGATGTGTAAACGTATTACTTCAGGAGGATCATACCAAACTGATGTGTAAAAGTATTACATTAGGAGGATCATAACAAACTGATGTGTAAAAGTATTACATTAGGAGGATCTGTAACGAAATCCCCTATTTTACAGACTTCACGAACCCACCTGTTCGGTTATTGGAGGAGTTACAATGGGCTTTCGTGGAAATAACTAATAAGACAAACTTCAGTCGACGATTCTGAGAACTGCGTTCGTGGGATCTGAGCACTATTCGCCTAGAATATGCACTCAGATCTCAGCTATCTGGGGATATGTGGAACTTCAAGTTTACATTGTGTCAAAACAAAGTTATACATTTTTATTCTGTTTTATTAAAACAAAGAAGCCATGTTTCTTTCTTCCTGGAGATAATTAAGGCTCTCTGTGCTACCTTAAGTTAATTATCTCCCGGATAGAAAAGAGGGAGTGATTTATGTGTAAGGGGAGTGCTTATGCTATAGCCACTGTGATTGGCTACTGTTTTTTCCTTTGTCCACCGGGTGGAAGACCTGATAATACCGGGCGTGTAGCCCACAGTAAAAGAGATCATGTTGACCCCTTCATGAAGTTTTGACTCATGTTTGGGGAATTGGGAGCTATAATCACTTCGTTTCAGCTGGAGTTCGGAAGAAAACGCAAGGATCCTTTACACTGGTGGCAAGTGGCGGGATTTCCTTCCGAACGGATATACCGAACTGAAACTGGTGAATGGCGCATAGATACGAACGCTTGAAACGAACCACACTAAAGGAACTGCTGGAAGCTCGAGGCATAGCGGCAAGCAACAAAACGAAAGCCACGCTAATAGCCGGACTACTGGAGAGCGATCAAACCGGCGAACCACAAATGGCGAATACAGAGGAAACAGACTTCCAGAGGGACGTGAGATGGAGACTCAGCCTGGTAGGACCTAACCCTGAACCAGAGATCGTGGTACAGATCTTGGCACAAGCTACTGAGACCCAGAATGCCAGGGAAGTACGAGAAGCCAGAGACAGATCACCTCCAGTGGATATATTGTCGCTATCTGGATCTACAAGGGGGCATCAGCGGAAAATTAACTACGCTGCATTTAAAAGCTTCGTGGAAGGTGAGATGGATATTGACAATTACTTGCAAGATTTTGAAAGACAATGTGTGTTAGAAGATTTGGAAAGAGCAAACTGGGCTGCCGTAGTAAGTAGTAAACTATCAGGTAGAGCAGCCGAAGCATTGAGAGCTGTGCCAGATGGGGATATACAAAACTATGACAAGATAAAAGAGATTTTGTTAGCCCGGTACGCTGTAACCCCTGAAGCCCATAGAAGGAAATGCAGGGCTCTCAGAAGACAAGGAAAAGATTCCTATACGGAGTGGGCATTTCGTATGCAGCGCGCTGCCAGCAATTGGATGCAGGGGAATCAGGCAACTACTTTAGAGGATGCTGTGCAGTTGTTGTTGCTAGAAATTTTTTTTGATTATACCCCAGCGGAGGTGCGAGATTGGGTCAGAGACAGAAAGCCAAAAACAGTAGAGGAGGCAGCACGGCTGGCAGACGAATTTCATGAGAGCAGGCGGATGGATGGAAACCGAGGGGTCCAAAACCCGCGGCCTGCCTCTGGCCCGCCAACTATGCCACAGAGGGTACCGCCACCAGGGGGCAATACCACAAACAGAGGGTACCAAAGGACTGCTCCGATGTGTAATGGGTGCAAACAAGTGGGGCACATCAAACCTAACTGCCCACAACGCACTACAGACCGCTGGGGACGAGCACCGATACCACAGACAAAAGCCGCCGCACACTGTGTGCAAGAGGATTACAATTATCTGCCTCAAGAGACACCCAGTGTCAATAGTGAAAATTGGGCCACCTTACATGTGGTAAACCCTGTACAAGTGGCTGGGGATAACAGGGCACATCACCGCCAGTCAGTAAAACTCAATGGGCAAGAGGCTCGAGGACTGAGAGACAGCGGGGCTACTATTACTTTGGTCCAGCCACACCGAGTCGCCCCGACCCAGCACACAGGACGCACCATTGCGGTAAGGGTAGCCGGAGGGGCAATTCACAAGTTACCAACGGCCCGAGTCCACATCGAAGTGGGCATCATGCCAGATTTGCCCGCGGAAGTACTGCTGGGAAATGATCTAGGATGCCTGACGTCACAATTGGCAGCCTGCAGTACCGAAGGAGCCCTACCTGTTACCACCCGGCAGCAGTCCAGAGCTATGGAAGCCTCTCCCTCGACTCATGACCAGGTAAGCGATAACCCTCTGACGATCCCCCCTGACCAGACTTATTACTGGGGTACCCCTCAAGACTTCGGGCAAGCACAACGGGAGGATCCCACCTTAAAAGGGTATAGGAGGAAGGCAGAACAACCCCAGGGAGACAGAGATCAGGCAAGGTTTAGCTGGGAAAAGGGTTTACTGTACCGAGTGACTGGGGGGACAGGGACAGGAGCGGGCCAGGTAGAAAAAAGACAGTTAATAGTGCCCCGTAAGTATCGGGTAGAACTGTTGCGGATTAGCCACGATATTCCCCTAGCAGGCCACTTAGGCATTAAAAAGACGAGGGACAGACTCACCCAGTCCTTTTTCTGGCCAGGGGTCACGGGAGATTTGCAAGATTACTGTAGGACCTGCAAAGTATGCCAAAAGGTAGGGAAGAGAGGGGATCACCCCAAGGCAAAGCTACGCCCCCTACCCATTATTGAGGAACCATTTTTCCGAGTGGCGGTTGATTTAGTCGGGCCACTCAGTAAACCCAGTCCATCCGGTAAGAAATACATTCTTACTGTGGTAGACTACGCTACCCGCTACCCCGAGGCTATAGCTCTGTCGAATATACATGCAGAGACGGTAGCGGAAGCACTAGTTCAGGTGTTCACTAGGGTGGGATTCCCTAGGGAGATAGTGTCCAATCAGGGAACCCAATTCACCGCGGTGAATACCCAACAACTCTGGCAAGGCTGTGGGGTAAAACCCATATTAAGTTCCCCCTATCACCCCCAAACCAATGGCCTCTGTGAACAATTTAACGGCACCCTTAAGCAAATGCTCATAACGTTCACAGAGACTTGCAGGAATTGGGAAAGATTCCTCCCTCATTTACTTTTTGCCTATAGGGAGGTTCCCCAGGAGTCCACCGGATTCTCTCCATTCAAGCTATTATACGGGAGACGGGTCCGGGGACCCCTGGACCTCGTGCGGGAACATTGGGAAGGTGATATGGAACAAGCAGGTACCCCTATAGTCTCATTTGTACTAGAGCTGAGAGACCGGCTACAGACTCTGACCGAAACAGTTCGGGAGAACCTGCGAGCCGCCAAAAAGCTGAAAAAATACTGGTATGACAAGGGAGCTAGGGACCGTATATTAGAAGTGGGACAAAAGGTCCTAGTTCTGAAACCCATCAAAACAGATAAGTTGCAAGCCTCCTGGCAGGGCCCCTACACGGTCCTAGAGCGGATCAGTGATACCACATACATTGTGGCAGACTGTTCCGATAATAGGATCCGGAGGTCCTTCCATGTAAATATGCTTAAGCCATATCTCGAGAGGCCAGAGGAGGTCTCCGCGGTATGCGCTCCAGCATATGAGGATAGCGAGGGTATCCCTCTACCAGATACGCTCCCCCAGAAACCCACAGGAGTAGACCAAGTACAGTTGGGGCCAGCATTAGGTCCCGAGGAACAAGCTCAGGTTTCCCAACTGTTAAAGGAATTTGGGGGCATGTTTTCTGCAGCCCCAGGGTATACGACCCTGGCAGTCCACCGAGTGGAGACCCCAGGCCAGTTACCACTGCGGCAGCAGCCTTACCGAATTCCAGAGGCAGTACGGGAAAGTATGTTAACAGAACTCCAGCATATGTTATAACTGGGGGTCATAGAACCGTCCCAAAGCCCCTGGGCTTCCCCAGTAGTCCTGGTTCCTAAAAAAGACGGTACCACCAGGTTCGGCGTGGACTACCGTAAACTAAATGATCGGACCATTACCGATGCCTACCCCATGCCCAGAGTAGATGAGCTGCTAGACCGTATGGCTGGGGGGAATTACTTGACCACTATTGATCTGTGCAAGGGATATTGGCAAATCCCCTTGGAGCCTGAGGCCATTCCGAATTCGGCATTTGTCACCCCATTTGGCCTATACCAGTTTAAGGTTATGCCACTTGGGATGAAGAATGCCCCAGCCACTTTCCAAAGGATGGCGGACCGGCTCCTAGAGGGATTTCAGGGCTTCGCTTGTGCTTACCTGGACGATATAGCTATCTTCAGTGGCACTTGGGAAGCCCACCAGGAACACATTTCAGTAGTGCTCAACCGAATTCAGCACGCAGGGCTCACGTTGAAGCCTGAGAAATGCCACGTGGGCATGGCGGAAATCCAGTATTTAGGCCACAGAGTAGGGTCAGGGAAACAGAGACCAGAGCCCGCTAAAATTGAGGCCATCACCCAGTGGCCCCAACCACGGACGAAAACTCAGGTCATGGCATTCCTGGGTACCGCAGGTTATTACAGGAAATTTGTAGCGGATTACAGTACCCTGGCCAAGCCCTTGACAGACCTCACTAAAAAGTCCCTGCCCCGACAAGTAATCTGGTCCACTGAGTGTGAGGAGGCTTTCCAGAAACTCAAGGCTATGTTAATTGCATCTCCTGTGTTAGCGGCACCGGACTATACTAAAAGGTTTCTCGTCCACACAGATGCCTCAATGTTTGGACTGGGAGCAGTATTGAGCCAGGTGGGAGACGATGGCATGGATCACCCAGTGGCGTACCTGAGCAGAAAACTATTACCCCGGAGGATCATAACAAACTAATGTGTAAAAGTATTACATTAGGAGGATCATAACAAACTGATGTGTAAAAGTATTATATTAGGAGGATCATAACAAACTAATGTGTAAAAGTATTACATTAGGAGGATCATAACAAACTGATGTGTAAAAGTATTACTTCAGGAGGATCATAACAAACTGATGTGTAAAAGTATTACTTCAGGAGGATCATAACAAACTGATGTGTAAAAATATTACTTCAGGAGGATCATAACAAACTGATGTGTAAAAGTATTACTTCAGGAGGATCATAACAAACTGATGTGTAAAAGTATTACTTCAGGAGGATCATAACAAACTGATGTGTAAAAGTATTACATTAGGAGGATCATAACAAACTGATGTGTAAAAGTATTACATTAGGAGGATCATAACAAACTGATGTGTAAAAGTATTACTTCAGGAGGATCATAACAAACTGATGTGTAAAAATATTACTTCAGGAGGATCATAACAAACTGATGTGTAAAAGTATTACTTCAGGAGGATCATAACAAACTGATGTGTAAAAGTATTACTTCAGGAGGATCATAACAAACTGATGTGTAAAAGTATTACTTCAGGAGGATCATAACAAACTGATGTGTAAAAGTATTACATTAGGAGGATCATAACAAACTGATGTGTAAAAGTATTACTTCAGGAGGATCATAACAAACTGATGTGTAAAAGTATTACTTCAGGAGGATCATAACAAACTAATGTGTAAAAGTATTACATTAGGAGGATCTTAACAAACTGATGTGTAAAAGTATTACATTAGGAGGATCATAACAAACTAATGTGTAAAAGTATTACATTAGGAGGATCATAACAAACTGATGTGTAAAAGTATTACATTAGGAGGATCATAACAAACTAATGTGTAAAAGTATTACATTAGGAGGATCATAACAAACTGATGTGTAAAAGTATTACTTCAGGAGGATCATAACAAACTGATGTGTAAAAGTATTACTTCAGGAGGATCATAACAAACTGATGTGTAAAAATATTACTTCAGGAGGATCCTACCAAACTGATATGTAAAAGTATTACTTCATGAGGATCATAACAAACTGATGTGTAAAAATATTACTTCAGGAGGATCATAACAAACTGATGTGTAAAAGTATTACATTAGGAGGATCATAACAAACTGATGTGTAAAAGTATTACATTAGGAGGATCATAACAAACTAATGTGTAAAAGTATTACATTAGGAGGATCATAACAAACTGATGTGTAAAAGTATTACTTCAGGAGGATCATAACAAACTAATGTGTAAAAGTATTACATTAGGAGGATCATAACAAACTGATGTGTAAAAGTATTACTTCAGGAGGATCATAACAAACTAATGTGTAAAAGTATTACATTAGGAGGATCTTAACAAACTGATATGTAAAAGTATTACATTAGGAGGATCATAACAAACTAATGTGTAAAAGTATTACATTAGGAGGATCATAACAAACTAATGTGTAAAAGTATTACATTAGGAGGATCATAACAAACTGATGTGTAAAAGTATTACTTCAGGAGGATCATAACAAACTGATGTGTAAAAGTATTACTTCAGGAGGATCATAACAAACTTGATGTGTAAAAGTATTACATTAGGAGGATCATAACAAACTAATGTGTAAAAGTATTACATTAGGAGGATCATAACAAACTAATGTGTAAAAGTATTACATTAGGAGGATCATAACAAACTGATGTGTAAAAGTATTACTTCAGGAGGATCATAACAAACTGATGTGTAAAAGTATTACTTCAGGAGGATCATAACAAACTGATGTGTAAAAATATTACTTCAGGAGGATCATACCAAACTGATATGTAAAAGTATTACTTCATGAGGATCATAACAAACTAATGTGTAAAAATATTACTTCAGGAGGATCATAACAAACTGATGTGTAAAAGTATTACATTAGGAGGATCATAACAAACTGATGTGTAAAAGTATTACATTAGGAGGATCATAACAAACTAATGTGTAAAAGTATTACTTCAGGAGGATCATAACAAACTGATGTGTAAAAGTATTACTTCAGGAGGATCATAACAAACTAATGTGTAAAAGTATTACATTAGGAGGATCATAACAAACTGATGTGTAAAAGTATTACATTAGGAGGATCATAACAAACTGATGTGTAAAAGTATTACATTAGGAGGATCATAACAAACTGATGTGTAAAAGTATAACTTCAGGAGGATCATAACAAACTGATGTGTAAAAGTATTACTTCAGGAGGATCATAACAAACTGATGTGTAAAAGTATTACTTCAGGAGGATTATAACAAACTGATGTGTAAAAGTATTACTTCATGAGGATCATAACAAACTGATGTGTAAAAGTATTACTTCAGGAGGATCATAACAAACTGATGTGTAAAAGTTTTACTTCAGGAGGATCATAACAAACTGATGTGTAAAAATATTACTTCAGGAGGGTCATACCAAACTGATATGTAAAAGTATTACTTCATGAGGATTATAACATACTGATGTGTAAAAGTATTACTTCAGGAGGATCATAACAAACTGATGTGTAAAAATATTACTTTAGGAGGATCATAACAAACTGATGTGTAAAAGTATTACTTCAGGAGGATCATACAAACTGATGTGTAAAAGTTTAACTTCAGGAGGATCATAACAAACTGATGTGTAAAAATATTACTTCAGGAGGGTCATACCAAACTGATGTGTAAAAGTATTACTTCAGGAGGATCATAACAAACTAATGTGTAAAAGTATTACATTAGGAGGATCTTAACAAACTGACGTGTAAAAGTATTACATTAGGAGGATCATAACAAACTAATGTGTAAACGTATTAAATTAGGAGGATCATAACAAACTGATGTGTAAAAGTATTACTTCAGGAGGATCATAACAAACTGATGTGTAAAAGTATTACTTCAGGAGGATCATAACAAACTGATGTGTAAAAATATTACTTCAGGAGGATCATAACAAACTGATGTGTAAAAGTATTACTTCAGGAGGATCATAACAAACTGATGTGTAAAAGTATTACATTAGGAGGATCATAACAAACTAATGTGTAAAAGTATTACATTAGGAGGATCATAACAAACTGATGTGTAAAAGTATTACATTAGGAGGATCATAACAAACTGATGTGTAAAAGTATTACTTCAGGAGGATCATAACAAACTAATGTGTAAAAGTATTACATTAGGAGGATCTTAACAAACTGATGTGTAAAAGTATTACATTAGGAGGATCATAACAAACTAATGTGTAAAAGTATTACATTAGGAGGATCATAACAAACTGATGTGTAAAAGTATTACATTAGGAGGATCATAACAAACTAATGTGTAAAAGTATTACTTCAGGAGGATCATAACAAACTGATGTGTAAAAGTATTACTTCAGGAGGATCATAACAAACTGATGTGTAAAAGTATTACTTCTGGAGGATCATAACAAACTAATGTGTAAAAGTATTACATTAGGAGGATCTTAACAAACTGACGTGTAAAAGTATTACATTAGGAGGATCATAACAAACTAATGTGTAAACGTATTAAATTAGGAGGATTATAACATACTGATGTGTAAAAGTATTACTTCAGGAGGATCATAACAAACTGATGTGTAAAAATATTACTTTAGGAGGATCATAACAAACTGATGTGTAAAAGTATTACTTCAGGAGGATCATACAAACTGATGTGTAAAAGTTTAACTTCAGGAGGATCATAACAAACTGATGTGTAAAAATATTACTTCAGGAGGGTCATACCAAACTGATGTGTAAAAGTATTACTTCAGGAGGATCATAACAAACTAATGTGTAAAAGTATTACATTAGGAGGATCTTAACAAACTGACGTGTAAAAGTATTACATTAGGAGGATCATAACAAACTAATGTGTAAACGTATTAAATTAGGAGGATCATAACAAACTGATGTGTAAAAGTATTACTTCAGGAGGATCATAACAAACTGATGTGTAAAAGTATTACTTCAGGAGGATCATAACAAACTGATGTGTAAAAATATTACTTCAGGAGGATCATAACAAACTGATGTGTAAAAGTATTACTTCAGGAGGATCATAACAAACTGATGTGTAAAAGTATTACATTAGGAGGATCATAACAAACTAATGTGTAAAAGTATTACATTAGGAGGATCATAACAAACTGATGTGTAAAAGTATTACATTAGGAGGATCATAACAAACTGATGTGTAAAAGTATTACTTCAGGAGGATCATAACAAACTAATGTGTAAAAGTATTACATTAGGAGGATCTTAACAAACTGATGTGTAAAAGTATTACATTAGGAGGATCATAACAAAATAATGTGTAAAAGTATTACATTAGGAGGATCATAACAAACTGATGTGTAAAAGTATTACATTAGGAGGATCATAACAAACTAATGTGTAAAAGTATTACTTCAGGAGGATCATAACAAACTGATGTGTAAAAGTATTACTTCAGGAGGATCATAACAAACTGATGTGTAAAAGTATTACATTAGGAGGATCATAACAAACTGATGTGTAAAAGTATTACATTAGGAGGATCATAACAAACTGATGTGTAAAAGTATTACTTCAGGAGGATCATAACAAACTGATGTGTAAAAGTATTACTTCAGGAGGATCATAACAAACTGATGTGTAAAAATATTACTTCAGGAGGATCATAACAAACTGATGTGTAAAAGTATTACTTCAGGAGGATCATAACAAACTGATGTGTAAAAGTATTACTTCAGGAGGATCATAACAAACTGATGTGTAAAAATATTACTTCAGGAGGATCCTACCAAACTGATATGTAAAAGTATTACTTCATGAGGATCATAACAAACTGATGTGTAAAAGTATTACTTCAGGAGGATAATAACAAACTGATGTGTAAAAGTATTACTTCAGGAGGATCATAACAAACTGATGTGTAAAAGTTTTACTTCAGGAGGATCATAACAAACTGATGTGTAAAAATATTACTTCAGGAGGGTCATACCAAACTGATATGTAAAAGTATTACTTCATGAGGATTATAACATACTGATGTGTAAAAGTATTACTTCAGGAGGATCATAACAAACTGATGTGTAAAAGTATTACTTCAGGAGGATCATACAAACTGATGTGTAAAAGTTTAACTTCAGGAGGATCATAACAAACTGATGTGTAAAAATATTACTTCAGGAGGGTCATACCAAACTGATGTGTAAAAGTATTACTTCAGGAGGATCATAACAAACTAATGTGTAAAAGTATTACATTAGGAGGATCATAACAAACTAATGTGTAAAAGTATTACATTAGGAGGATCATAACAAACTAATGTGTAAAAGTATTACATTAGGAGGATCATAACAAACTAATGTGTAAAAGTATTACATCAGGAGGATCATAACAAACTGATGTGTAAAAGTATTACTTCAGGAGGATCATAACAAACTGATGTGTAAAAGTATTACTTCAGGAGGATCATAACATACTGATATGTAAAAATATTACTTCATTAGGATCATAACATACTGATGTGTAAAAATATTACTTCAGGAGGATCATAACATACTGATGTGTAAAAATATTACTTCATTAGGATCATAACAAACTGATGTGTAAAAGTATTACTTCAGGAGGATCATAACAAACTGATGAGTAAAAATATTACTTAATTAGGATCATAACATACTGATGTGTAAAAATATTACTACTGGCTCTATTTTACCTGACACATTATAATAAAGATAATCACACTATATTGGAAGTATCTAAAGGGAAATGCTAACACTCAAGAATCATTCTCAAAATGTTAATATGCTAGTGTTATTAGGTTATTTAACTTTTTTTATAACAAGCATTACCAAACAATCGGGAGGCCTATTCACAAAATGAGTTTGCAAATAATGTCACTTTGTTGCATCTAAAAGAGGGTATTTAAAAGGCCACTCAATTTACCACATGTGCTCGTCACCTGTAGATAGAGGGTAAAAAAGCATGTGGAAATGGTGTTTTCCTTTTTAAAATTGATGTTGAATTCATGGAGTTATGATCAATAGAAATTAGGGTATTTCAGTCTGTTGCTTCTGCCTGAATGAGTAATAAGATCTGTACCATGTGTGATGTAATGGACACCACAAATATAGTTATCAGCAATACGGTTTGTTGTTAACGCTTGTGGGCTCACATAGCGAACCCGTCGTTACACCTCAGCTCAACAACACAAATCTACATTATATGCTGCAGGAACATCAAAACAGATTGTTAGGTCTTCAGCACATTCCTTGCTGCATATATTAATTATAAAGAGATAAAGTATATTAATTTATGATTTCATAAATTAATTAATTAGCATAAAAAACAAAATAGACAAAAAAAAAAAAATGAACACCACACTAGCGCAAACAACCACAAACACCTTCACCGCGCACCCACAAGGAGCACCAACGCTGCTCATAGGACACAAACTACACCAGGGGAGAGCCTTGCAATAAGCCACAAAACCAGATCACTGCGGACAATAAGCACAAAAGCGCCTATCATAACAACAAATACACCAACCCAGAGACTGGCACTGAGCGCCTTCGGCGCTCATCGCGATCCACGAGATGAGCGTCAAAGGCGCTCTGCGCCAGCCTCGCAATGAGCGCACAAGGATCTCAGACCACCAAAACACTTACTCTCTGTGGCAAACAGCATTACCTGCCTTACAATTTTATTGCCGTCATATTTTGACGGGCAATTCGCTAGTTGTATTATAATCAGGTGTAGAGCCGTTGCATCAGACAGTTGCTATGTGATCTGTAGCTACTTCACTACATTCATCCTACAGTTAGTTGAAGGTCTCTGGTTCTAGTGTTCATGGAGGCAAAGATTTTATTGTTTAAAAATGGCCTAATGCAAACTGTTATTTATGCTATCTAGTAAAGCGAATGATAATATGAGGTAATGGTTTCTGTGTTGCTTTAAACATAATTATTCAAAAAACAGTTATTTAAAAAAAAAAAAAACATATATATATATATATATATATATATATATATCACATACAATAGTTGTCAAACTGCAATTCATCGTCAGGAGCGAGGCGAGCAGTTGAGGCATTGAAACACGCATGAGCTTGGAGCACATAGGCGATGAGCGCCAAAAATGCACATCGCCCTGCGAGCCTCGCAAGGCGAGGCAAGCAGTTGAGGCATTGAAACACGCAGGACTTAGACTGAAATGAGCGCAGAAGGCAAGCCTCGCAAAAGGAGGCGAGCCATTGAGGCATAGAAACACGCGGGACTTAGCCTGCAAGCAGTTTGGAAACTCAGGACTTACTTAGGCTGCAAGCAGCTGAGAAACGCAGGACTTAGAAAAAAAAATACGACCTTACAAAAATACAACTTTAACGGCCGAACCGCGGAAATCGGAAAACACGAAAAAATATATAACACTCACACACAACACGGGGAAAACCAGGATGCCTGGAAGTGAGGTTGCACGCGTATTTAAAGCCTAATTTGCAGAGTTTGGGAAAAAAATGGCGACCCAAAAAAATAGAAACTAGGCTAAAGGAGACCGAAGCGTGCAAATCACCGCCAGACACATAGGAGTTAGCCAGGAACGACCTTGGAATCTCGGGGGCTAAAAACGACCTTGCAAGAATACTAATTTAACAGCCGAACCGAGGAAATCAAAAAACCCGAAAAACAGGAAAAAAAACACTCACACTCAGCACGGGGGCTGCACACGAATTTAAGCCAAATTTGCAGAGTTTAGGCACTCGAAAATCGACTAAGTGACAAAACAAATTGGTGGCCTAAAAAAATGAAAACGAGGCTAAAGGAGATCAAATCGCGCAAATCTCAGCCAGGCACGTACAAGTTAGACAGGAACGTAGGAGATACAATATATACCATTACAACGGACGGAAAATGCTCCCGAGCCAAGTAACACATAGAAAAAAGCCACAAATAATAACACAATTCTAAAATGCCGCTTTATCCACCTACACAAAAGGTTTGGCCTCGCGCACGCAGCCTATTTACACTGCACTCTTGGCACTTTCTCCTTAGGTGATCAACAGTCCAACTGTACATTTTCTGACGCAGGAAAATCCAAAGAGATTGTTAACTCTCCAGGATATTGATTGCTGCATATTAAATATAAATAGGTAAAGTATATAAATTTATGAATTCATATTCATTTATTAATTCCCTGTACTAAATTTTTTTTATATTTTACACTGTACTTATATCTGTCTTCGCGATGAGCTCCAAATATAATTGTTGCAAAGCAGGAACATTTAAATACATGAGGGGAGAGGCTCGCAATGAGCGCCGAAGGTCCACAGAGGAACAAAAGCCTTACATTGTTTGGCAAACAGCATTGCCATGGCTTCACATTGTATTGCCGTCATTTTTGACGGGCAAATCGCTAGTATATATATATAGTTCAAATTTAGCTCAAGTAGTTTAATTACTTCCATTTATTATATAAATAATACATTTCTTATTTTTAAACCCCAAACATTTTTTTGTTGTTAAAGTAAACCATGAATCTTCAGCTTCAAAGATTGACATTTGACATGTTATGCTATTTGAATAGCTGGTTAAAAGTATACAAATACCTACATAGAACATGTGAATAATAGGGTGGGAGACTAACAGTTACACATTCTATTCTAGATATAGAAACTTTTATGAAGCAGAGTGTGTTGATGTAAAGGTAAGTGTGCTGTTTCAAAAATTATTGTCATAGGTTCTAATCCAATGCCTCCCACTTGTTTTTTTGTTTTGTTTTTTGACTACTTTATTTATTAAAACACATATCATGAGCACATTTGTTAAAAAAACAAATGGGAGGCAGGGGAATACAACAAATGATTTACCAATGATTTTTTTTTAAAAATAGAACACTTAAAGGCATATCTAAATTTCCTGAATTATTAATGTATAATCATAATCCAAAGTTTGCTAAATGTATTGCGTTTCCAAGCAGTTGATTTTCAGAGTTTTGTGTTTGCAAGAAGTTGATTTTCAGAGTTTAATGTACCGTAATTAAATCAGAAAATGATGTACTTTCCCTCCAACGGGATTTGCATAAATTAGAGAAATGGGCAATTAAATGACAGATTAAATTTAATATGAATAAATGAAAAGTTATGCATCTGGGATGGAAAAATAGTCATGCAATTTATAAATGTAATGAAGCAAATCTAGGGGGATCAGATAAAGGGATTTGGGAGTGCCTGTGGACAACCACATAGGTAACAGTTCTCAATGCCAAGCAGCATCTGCAAAGGCAAATAAAATATTAGCATGTATTAAGAAGGTTATAGAAGCAAGGGAAGCAAATATAATTCTGCCACTATACAAATCCCTGGTATGCCCTCATTTTGAATATGAAGTACAATTTTTGGCACCACATAAAAAGGACATTTTAGAACTGGAAAAAGTACAGAGAAGGGCAACAAAACTAAGAGGGGATATAATTACCCTATAGGAATACATCCATGGTCAGTATAAAGATTTGTCAAGGGAGCATTTTGCGCCAAGAGGTTTTCAACTGACAAGAGGACATCCTTTGAGATTAGAGGTAAAAAGATTCCACCTTAAAGAAAGAAAACAGTTCTTGACAGTAAGGGTGGTTAATCTGTGGAATTCTCTACCAAAGGAGGTGGTGACAGCAGATTCAATAAATAACTTTAAAAAGGGTATTCAGGGTTAACCTGGTTAGAGAGGGAGTATTGATCCAGGGAGGAATCCGATCGCTAGTATCTGGGGTCAGAAAGGAATATTTTTTTTCCCTTTTGAGACAATTGTCAAAGTTTCTCTTGGGGGGGGGGTTATGTTTGCCTTCCTCTGGATCAATTAACAACTAATCTGTATATAGCAGATCAGAGGAGATCTGTTATCGGTTATGACTGACGTATGGGGGCCAGGGTGGGGGACCCCTGGACCCCACCAGCAAGTATGTCCAGTATGTATGGTCCAAGATTGAACTGTCACCACCCTGAACTTGAGGTCTATTTTGTTATGAACATACTAACCGGTATAATGTTAAGCCTCAGGCTCTGATCTGGTACCCCAGATCCCCGAGGAGCATGGCCTGTGAATATTCAGGCCTAATTAGAATTGTTTATATAACATTAAGTCTTCAAGTTGTGCTTAGGACATGACACTGTTATGCCAAGTTCTTTTCAAATTACCATTTAACAATAATTATAGCAATAATGCTATAATGTTTAGAACAGTGATTTGGAGTCATTGTATAACATTTAAATAATGTATTTGTACCAGAAGCAGGCCCTAGGATATGCTAATATTATAAAAAATCTACTTCAGTCACTTATGCGACAAAGGGTTAAGTTGTTCCCTCAGAGCCAGTCAGGCATACTCTCTCATAAAAGTTGATAAGGCGCTCATTGCAGGGACGGTGCTTAGCGCGAGCCCTGCAAACCAAGGCACACAGTTGCGGGGCTGCAAGATATTACGACTTTACCGGCCGAACCACAGAACTGGGAAGCCCAGCAAAAAAACACAAATATTAAAGACAAACTTACACACTCACACACAGCACAGGGGCAGAACTAGGAAGCCTGAGAGTGAGGTTACAAGTGAATTTGAGGCATATTTGGTGTTTTTTCATGATTGACAAACGCCTAAGCAAGAATAAAAATGGCGGCCAAAAAAACGAAACAGGACGAAAAAGAGGACGAAGGCAGAAAAAAAGAGCCCAAAGTTAACACTTAACCCAAGGCAGTAACACTTAACCCAAGGCAGTAACACTCATCGCAAGGCCCATACAGTAGACGGGGGGAGAGGCTCACAATGAGAGCCGAAGGTACAGCATTCCCAGCCTTAAAATTGTATTCCCTTCATTTTTGATGGGCAAGTAGCTAGTATATAAATATGTGTGTGTGTTACAGTTCCTTGCCGCAGTTACAACACTTATTTTAACTCATGATAATAATCATGACGTCCTCATTTCCTATTGGCTCCTAGAGCCGTTTCTCATCCGTAACGCTTGGTTTGGGTACGCCCTACACTAAAATCTCTTGCGGCAAAGAAAGGATTTACGGATGTGGGCTGAGAGCTGTAATGCGGGGGAGCAAAAGCTTAACATCAAGGTGTAACAAAGGGGGAAAAAAACTCTTGCAGCTGATTTATGGCTATACCGCAATTTACACCTCCATATTTACATAGGCCCCATGTTATAGGACAGCTCTCCTGGTTACTATACTGTTTCAGTTTTGCATACATCACTATTACACTATTCTTGAACTGGACCTAAATGTTATCTGTTATATCAAAAGCACCGGGGTTGATTATAATGTCAACATGTTATTATGTAGCACCAGATGCATCTTCTCTATTTATGAGCTCAATGTTGGCCAAAAAGAGAGCAAATAAAAACAAATAATTTGTATGTCTATATGAATTATATAAACATTTGTAGGATACGTTCCCTCAGGGTCACTAAGCATCTCAAGCACTGTAAAGCAGATCAATGAAGGCTGTGTTATCTATTTTATGTGGATATTACCATTTCAGCCTCAGAGAAGCACTTTACATCATCTATTGAGCTTACTGTATCTACCCCATTGTATGTCAGACTTTCAGAGACACCTTCATAAATTGCACCCTCAACATTCAATCTACTTTATTCTCTTAGTTATTTAAGTCTCAGGAGGGAGCAATTTTCTACTTGTCAAGAAACTAGAATCAGATAAAATAATTGTTACTTACATTTGTAGGCTCATAATAGGCAGGACCCAAGCTGTTGTCTTTTGTAGGTGGACGCTGCTTAACAAGAGATCCATCCTCAGCTTCTTCATAACCATATGCTTGTCCAGGAGTAGGAATCGAGGGAGCGGCTGGCTTGTGATACTTTTTAACATGGTTAAGTATTCCCTGTATAAACAATGAAAGTGTGTTAACTTTATTTTTCTCTTTTTTTAAAAAAATCTGTACAAAATGTGTCTGTGCATCTGTGCTCATCCAAAGCTGTAACTGTAACTGTCTTGCAAGAACACATGATATGCTTTATATTCCTTACTTGTGACATCACGTGTATTATGATGTCATCTCCTAGTTGGGCTCTGAAGGTGTCAAATAATGTTTCATGGCAGCATTTAATTTTTTTTAGTGTAACTAAAGAATTACACTTTCCTGAGCTAGTATAAACAAAAAGGACAACACCTGATCTTGCCGAGACTTGGTGTACATGTAGATAAAAAAATACATTCTCTGTTCCAGTATTTTCCCAACCCAACCAACCATGGGATTTATTCTGGGGTACAAACACATTGAAAGAACAAAAGGGACAAAGAAAATTACTTCTGAAGAATCCCACAATTCTTCCAATGTACCCCAAAACCAATTCATAAAATTCACCCCAAGACCTCAAAACTATTAACAAGAACTTCTTCATCTTTTGCCAGAATTATTTTAGGTACAAAACAAAGCTTTCCACAGAAAGAAAACGTATTAGGTCATTGTCTTATGGAAAATATGTAAAAATATAAGGAATGGGTTCATGACTTAAAGGTATATGTAAGTGAGCTGGATTATGAATGCATCTGATAGAGGATAATTTATAGTGTCTGAAAAAAAAAATTGCATTAAAAAATTCCAAAGTAAACAGTTAAACTGTTAGCCTGAAGTGTGCTGAATTTCTTGCTTTTGCAAAGAGTTTTCTCTCAATATTGACACCCCCAGAAATTCCAAGGTAATATTAGCATATCTTATACAATGTTTCTTTTTTTGCCTGGGGATCTACAGACATGCTCAGTTATCACCTGAAGCCTGCCCTACTGTGGGAAGTCGCATGACATCAGACACTTTCCTTTCCTTTAGTGTAATTTCCTTCCTTTACTGAATATGTAAAGCTGTGATATAATTTATTGAGCTCTGCAGTGAGTATTGTGTAATGCTGTGTTATTTCTTGTGTTCTGTATGTGAGTACTGTGTAATGCAGTGTTATTTCTTGTGTTCTGTCTATGAGTATTGTGTAAGGTTGTGTTATTTCTTGTGTTCTGTCTGAGCTCTGTGTAATGCTGTTATTTCTTGTGTTCTGTCTGTGAGTATTGTGTAATGCAGTGTTATTTCTTGTGTTCTGTCTGTGAGTATTGTGTAAGGTTGTGTTATTTCTTGTGTGCTGTCTGAGCTCTGTGTAATGCTGTTATTTCTTGTGTTCTGTCTGTGAGTATTGTGTAATGCAGTGTTATTTCTTGTGTTCTGCCTGAGCTCTGTGTAATCCTATGATAGCATTTCTATAGTTCTGTCGAAATATTGTGTAATGCTGTGTTATAATTTCAATAGCTGTCTGTGAGACAATTGTATAATTTATATTTTTAGAGTCTGTGACCATCTCAGCTTATAAAAAGGTTTGTGATATACTTTGACTGTCACATCAAATAAAAATATATATATTTTGTGTTTAACTTTTCTTGCTTTATCATTGTTTTGTCTAAGCTTATTTAGAGATGTATGTGTGTTTATTCAGGTCACACCTAACTACACTGCTTATCAATCCCTCCCACAACTCTCTTTTGCCATCCAGTGTCACAGCTGCTTGCTGATTGGCTGAAAAGCCAATCAGCATGCACATGTGTTTCATAATGTATATCTCATTGAAAATGAGATATCTTTTATGCAAATCAACGTTGCTGGGTGTGTCTAAATCACCCCCAGCACATTTTTTATTATATTGAAAAAACGGTTTGCATGCAAACTTTTTTGCTAGGTGATTTATGATGCATTCTACTGGATGCATTCATAACCCACCTAACTTACATATACCTTTAATTACCGTATTGGTCCGAATATAAGCCAAACCTTTTTTCCGATTTTTTAGCTTGCGAGTTACGGGTGTGGCTTATATTCGCGACCATAAAAAAAATCATTGCCGATTTGCGAACTTTGCTCGTTACGGGTGCGGCTTTTATTTGCGAACGCAGAATTACTGCCGATTTGCGCGATTGCGAGTTAAGGGTGCCGATTTTCGTGCTTGAGACTGCGGTATTGATTAGCGATTTACGGTTTTAGTGATTCTGACATCCTGTAAAGCCTGTAACCTGCAAAAAAAGCTACAGTGCTAATTAGAAAGCCTGTTTCTTGCAATGGCTGATCACTTTGAGAGTCTTTTTCTCTCCAATTTTACGGGTGCGGCTTATACTTGAGTACTATCTTTTTTCTATTTTTTTCCCTTGAACTTTACGGGTGCGGCTTATATGTGGGTGCGGCTTATATTCGGACCAATACGGTATGTATAACTTAGAGTACAGAAGGGTAAGGGTTGATTTGATAAAAACGTTCAGATATAGCAAAGGACTTAAAAAAGTCCAGGAGGGAGGCAACTCACTGAAAATTGGGAATGCAAGAAGAAGCAGCCGTTATTTTAAGTTGAAAGGTGGAAGGTGGAAGATATAGCGGGAATGTGCAAAAGTACTTTACATAAAGGGTAGTAGACAAGTTGAATAGCCTTCAAAGAATGGTAGGGATAAACATACTAAAGGAAACTAAGCATGCCTGGGATAAGCATAAGGTCATCCTAAGAGTTAATTAAGCCAAACCATTTAGATAGAGAAATAGATAGATAGATAGATAAAATGGACATAATAGGGGGTCCTTATCTGCAATAAAGTTGATGTTTCTATGTTTAATCCACACACACACACACAATTAACCATAGGGTTCCATAGAACACAGTGAGAAAAACCCTTTTGTACTGCCTACTATTTACAAGTAACAATATCCTTTACCTTTTGCGGTCTTGAAGAAGAACTGCTCATGGTCCTTTGTCCATTCATATCCAATCCAACTTGCAGGTCATATTCACCAGGTCCAGGGAGAGATGAGATAGGCTCATGAAAACGCTTATCTTTGTTCTGAATAGTTTGTCCTCCTTTCACTTTCTCCTATAGACATATAACACATGGCTGCTGTAATATAATCTGAATTATAATAAAGAATATTATAAGAGCAAAGCAATACAAATAAACAATCATACAAATGCATAGGGGCATCAAAAGGTAAGAGAACATTTCAGATATGGTGCAAACAAGCTTGTAATTGTTACAATAAACATAACAGACAATTTAATAGCATGTTACTGTGTAGTATGTTTTTCCCCTAAGAATCGAAAAACACCTAAGATAAAAGAAAAACAAACATATTTAAGCTAGGGTAAACTCACCCTAAAGCTGCCTCACTAGGAAGCCATGCCCCAATTCTTATACCACTCCTCGAGCTTCCACTTTACAGTCAGAATACCATGTTGTCAGTTCTCAGTTTATTTACAAACTATGGGCTTCCTTCCATGGCCCATGTGGTAAATTTTATGAGTAAAGTTTACTTCAAGTAATCCCTTCCCTCCACTCAAACCAATGAGAAATGGCTGTTGAATGCTGTCAATTTTTTTTAAAAAAATCTAATTTTTCCAACTGATACATGTAATCTTGCAAGTGCCACCCCCATAAAGCCCCTCAATAACTAAAAGACCCCCATGGTATATCTAAACAAAATCTAAAGTTAACCCCTTACCACAGGGGTCGCTAATGGCGTTTAAAAATTAACCTCCGTCTCTGAGGTCCTTAAAGTACCTATGTGACATCTAATGATTAACCCCCCATCTTCTATAATTAACCCCTATGCCACTGAGGTCCTTAAAATAAGTGGCATATAAAATTAACCATTGTGCCTTGGAGGGCCTTAAAGGACTTCCAAGGTACCTAAATGTAACCCCATTCAGTGGGGTCCTCAGCAGACCCCCATTGTAACAGTAATTCTAACCACAGGGTTCTCATGGACCCCATGGCACCTAACATTAGCCTCTATGCCATGGAGGTTCATATGGATCCCCATGGCACCTAACACTAAACCATTGTGCCATACGGGTCCTCTGGCATCCTACACAACACCACAGTGGTCCAGATTGAACCCCTAGGTAACCTAACCCCTCCCATTGGGGTCCCAATAGTCCCTATAAATCTAAAATAAGTACAATAAAAATGTGTGTAACTGCAAAAAAATATTTAAATAAAATAAATAAGGGGGAATGGTATACCTAAACTCTGATGCCCTCCAGTATTGATCAGCCCACCAACATTGATAACCATAGGGACCCCCATGGTTATACCCTACATGGGGGATCCCTGGGGTCATAGGGGCTAGCGCATATGAAGTGTGAATACCAGAGGAACCCCAGCTCATAGCACATAGGAAGGGGGAATCCCTGGGGGTCCACTGGCTCACATTAGGTAGTGGGTAGGAAGGGTGAATCCCAGGCATCCCAAGGCTCATAGTAGGTTGCGGATATTGAGGGAGGATCCTAGAGATCCACTTGTTCATGGGGGTAGCGGTATTGACTCCTTAATTGTGTCAGCTTTGAGAAATCAAGCCTCAGATCTGACACAATTATCAGTGTTGGCTTATTGATTGCATTATATTTGATGCATCTAGACTTCTCAGAGGCCTTTGTGCCTCTACAAGTGGATGAAAGGGCTTGTATCTCACTGCAGGAACAACATAATGGCCATTTAGAAAGTCTCAATGGGACATGTACTCATGGGTTGCAATCTTAGGTACTTTGCAAGCATTAAGAAGGCATTTCTTGTAGGTTTTGAATTGATTGCTGGTAACTGATTTAAGAGAAAACATTTTAGTTTTTACCTACAAGACACATGGAATGGAGACCTATGTTTCCCTAGTTTTACAGAAACTTGATAAATTGAGTTTCTGGATAGACCACAGTTGGGTATATTCACAAAGCTCTGCTACCCCTACCCCCTCCATTGTTAAATAAAGATGAGCAAGTCCACACCACAGGTCTCATACTTTCATTAAGTGTTAAAACAAGACATAATGTAATCTTCTATATATAAGGAGATTAATAAAAAATGCTTTTCTCTAGAAATGGTTTAATTTTCATAGCTTGTGTGTGTGCGATATTCAGTCGTGTCTGACTCACTGTGACCTCATGGACCATAACACGCCATGCTGATCCTCCTGGTATTCATGGCAGAGATACTGCAGTGGGTTGTCAGTTCCTTCTCCAGTGGGCCACAGCATACAGCTCCTGATATTCCTAGGTGGTCTCCCATCAAAGTACTAAGCAGGCCCAGTGGTAATGTTGTAGTTTGTTACCTACTTCCCAAGTGTGCAATATTTTTTTAACTACAGTAGATCTTTTTTTTTTTTTTTTTTAAATCTTAACCAAAGAGCTTTTTCTAAACAGTTAATATTTTCTACTCAATAACAACACTTTACTTCCTTACTACAGTCTTACTTTCTATCTTTGTTTTTCACATAAAACCGAAATATATATTTTTTACACTTTATAGCTCATTAGTGATTTCAAACAAGCTGTACACAGAAAAATGTGTCTACTATTTTCCAAAACAAATAACTAATGAAATATGTACACATTAAGAAGAGTTAATATAATAGTTTTTTTTTTTTTTTTTTTATGAAAAGCTTTTATTATTAAACATAAAAAGTTTTTGTAGATGACTTAAAGGGATAGTAACCTAAAAAAAATGTTTTTTTTCATGATGACAACCACTGTAGTGCTTATACAACAGTGCTTCATTTGTTAGTGTTAACAGATTAGCAATAAGAGAGCAGCCTCTCTCCAGTCCCTATCAGGGTGGGGTACCATCTATCCAGGAGGCTGCCCAGGTAGTCCTCTATCAGCCTTGCTGCAAATAACAACTTCAGGACAGCCTCTGACTCAGATAAAGAGGCCACTGCAGGAAAATGAATACAGGTCAGAACATCTCCTGGGCAGATCCAGATCCAAGTCTCACCATTGGATTCACATCCACCTCCATGGTTAGAGAGATGAGAGGTCTTGGTGCATGAATCAATTAACAAAGTTGTAGCCCTCAGTACATATCCTCATACAACAATAACAACTCTCTATTAAACCTTAACCTACAACTTATATATAGTGTAGAACAAGACCAATATATTGGTATATAAATTCTGGGGTGTCCAACCTGTTCATGAAAGGGGCCACATTGGACATGTTTCCCTGTTTTGACCTTTTTCTAATCCAACACATACAGCTTACATCAGAAACACACATTACATTGATTCATTCAGTGGCGGAGCTAGTGCATGGGGGCCCTTGTGCAAAAAGAAAATTTGGGCCCCCCACAAGAGGGGGCGGCACAATTTTTTTTTGCGCTTACTGGACCCCCTCCAATATCAACTAACATAGTACATATACGGCAGAGGGCCGTTGGGGCCACAAATGGCCACAGGAGGAATGAGGGGGCGCAGAGGGCCACAGGAGGACCGAAGGGGTTGTGGGAGGGTACATTTGGGTAAGTTTTTTAACCCACTAGCCTTCCAACAAGTAGCAGCACAGTGCAGAGATCCAGCAGTTGCATCATTCAAGGGAGGAGAGAGAGGTATGTTACGGGGAAAAAAGACTACAAATCCCTAGCTGCAGAGACTGAATTCCCATACTACTGTCAATCTTGTAGCTGCCTCTGATTGGCTACAATGAATTTTAAATTTTACACTAATTCAACTTGGATTTTCTGGGACATTTTTCCTCAAAATCAACTGCCAGAGAACTAAAGACATTTTGCAAACTCTAGGGTAAGTTTATTCATGTTTATTTGGGGATTTTTTTCATGCAAAAACATGTTTGCATAAACTACTGACTCTGCTCTATCAGATGCATTCATAATCCATTAAACTTCTAACAAAACATATATACAAAAGAAATGCGTGTGGTTCCAGGTGCTTAACACCAATATAACATAGTAGTATAAAAAATTGGAAAACTTTATTTGACACTTTAACAACGACGCTACATAAATAATGGGTTAACATAGGCCAGTAATAGTATAAGGTGCACAGTTTGCAAAATGTGACAAACCGTCAACATGAAGGAGTTGGTATAACTCTATTTAGTAAATACTTGTAACTTAATCCACAGGTGGAAATGTAACTAGAACAGAGCACACTAAATGATACAAATGTATTCAGTAGGATAACAACTATAATTGGTAAAATACTGTATCAAGTTAGTTATAATGTATCAAATACATTCCACTTAATTGTTACAAAGGGCCAGGTTCCATTAGTTAAAAACATAAAGGGAAAAACGGAGTCTTTAAAAAAACAACAAATTGCTAGATATAGTATGACTTATAAGCACAGAGCACATAAGTAAATATAATCAGAGTAATCCAACTCACTAAGATAACCATATAGTCATACTCTATGTGTAAATCGCAAAGCGAGGCTCCCCAGCGGATCGGCAATGTTCAAGCGAGTAACTCCAAAAACCTGCCAAAAATAAGAAAACATCTACAAAAAATTATAACACACTCACACACAGCACAGGGGGAGACACAGGAAGCCTGGGAGTGAGGTTTCAAGCAAATTACACCCAAATTTGTTTTTTTTCATCACTTGAAAATCGACTAATCGAGGAAATAAATGGAGGACAAAAAACGCAAAATTTCAGAAACAGCATGAAAACGAGGCTCAGCAACGCCAGGTTTGCAAAACGTACAAAATACACGACACTGAAGACAGTAACACTTACACGAACAATGCCAGGCACGCAGGACTTAGAAAATACACCACACCGAACACACTAACACTTACACCAACAACGCCAGAAACACGGGACTTTGAAAATAAAACCAACGGCAGTCACTGCACGCTGGAAGAGACACATGGCATTCCCAAGCACTAAACTTGCAGGTTAACGGTGATCAGTGCAAAGCAGGAAACTCGAAGTACACGGGGGAGAGGCAATGAGGTGCTCAGAGGACCAAAAGCCTCACATTGTGTGATAATCAGCACTGCCTGCCTCACAATTTTAATCCTGTCATTTTTGACAGGCAAGTTCTTAGTTTATATATAAACATGCTCCAGTTCAGAAAATAAATTATGGTTACTCGTCATTATAGAACGTAATAGAGAGAAGTATGTGACAATGACTGAACAAATATCTGTTATACTAACTAGACGCAGTGGGTTTTCAGGCTAAAAAAATAAATAGTGGTGGTACTGAATACAGTATGCCTTATTGTGCATGTATAATATAAATCATTATGAAGTGAATCAAAAATCATAAAAAAAGGGTTTTAGGAGTATAAGGAGCAGTTAAAGGAGAGAGAAAGGGCGGAAAGAGAAGAGAGGGCACGGCTCTGGCAGGTGCTTGGGGTAACAGGTGCTTGGTGCTCCTGAAAAGTGTAGCAAAAGACACATACAGTATACTGTTCAGTTTTGGACAGTGGGGGCCACACATAAAGCACTGGAGGGGCAATAGGTGGGACGTTTCGCCATTACCAGAAGGCATTATGAGTCTTATTATATGCTTATCAGATATATATGTTGATTTACCCATTTTTACCATTGATTTTAAGGGAAGTTCATGTGTATTTCTCTCACAAACCATTTAGTCTTTAAACACCAGCAGACCTGTATATGCACCAGTTGTGCATTCATTGCTTTCAACATTTAGTAAACATGTAGAGAAATAAAAATGTTCATAATACTTTTATTTATTGTTACCTTTACATTGGAAATCTCATAGTGCCCTGGTCCAGGAGCATTAAAGCTTGTCTGGGTGTGAAAAGCAAAATCTCTCTTCGCCACTGATAAGAAAGGGGCAAGAACATCTGTATGAAACATAGAAAAATAGAGATTTGGTAAGAAACAAAAAAACAGCAATAAACTTGAATATTTATTTTATATAATAACAAAACATGCATGACAACTGGAAGACAGCTCAAATTGTTAGGCTCAAGATTTTGTCCTTGACCCTAAACCAATTTAACATACCAAGGACCTTATTAAATTTCAAAAATTGCAACAGTTACAGATTGATTTCATTGAACAAGCCCTCAATTACATGGTGAAAAGCCAAAGCGTAAACCATGTAACCGTACGTAGCATTTCGGGACATGATCATGATCAATTAAGCAAGCCCGTCAGTAACGATTTAGAAACAGCCAATAGTAAATGAGACCGTTATTATGACATCACTAAACCTTGGCGTTTAAATGTCAATCAATAAGGGTTAAGATGTCCGATATGCGATCAGGCTCGCAATCCAGCGATTTAAAAATCAACAAAAATGAATGACCAAACTGTTCTAGTCCATGTGGGTGGCATGATATGTATTAACTCCTTGATTCCCGAGATTCATGTAACACAGAAATTAAACGTAAAAAAAATATTTTTTATTGCAGATTTGCGAGCTTGAGACTGTTGTGCAATTAGTTCTAATGTTTTACATCACTTTCCTCGTATTTTAAAGTGCAGTATTGTATTTTTATAGGCTTTTATAGTGTTAAGAACAGGTGTTTTACCCCCTTGAGAGTCCTCTCTAGTACTCGTACATTTTTTGCTAATTTAGCAAATTGTAATTTGTGATTTTAGCGATTGTAACATTTACGGGTTTGAAATATCAAAGGCTTAGATGCGTCGGAATTATGACTTTGACAACCACAGGAATTTCTAACCTGTAGCTCACAACTAGATTGCGGGTAGCTGGAAGAAGCCAATTGAATATCAGTAACTTTTGCAGGCTACATTACGGGCTATAGTAATCGCAATTTTGACAATTTAATAGGGCCTGAGTCTCCAGCCAATGAAGAATATGTGCTCCTGTCTGTACATAAGCTTGAGTCTGACCATTTTTGACTGCCTCCCAGTCAGAGTTGTTCTCATCCCTTAAGCATTGCGAAGCCATAAAACTAATTTATAATTAATACAAAATAATAATTTGAATCCCTCTACTGAACCCTGGAGACATCCATGATGCTTTACTGTGAGTAAAAGGAACATTTATATTTCAAGAAAGCAATGATCCATTTATTGATGCATACAGCCTGTCAATTTCAATCAGATTCAATTATCAAAACCTCTTGACCTCTCCCTATTAAAATACAGGAGGGAATTTAATTAAAGATCAATGCCTAATTATCAAGCTCCTTTAAGAATAATACATTGTCAATTTAGCCTTGTAAGTGTAAGAGTTGATAAAATATTTTTTATTGAGAGAGCAAGTACCACACTCTCAGCATCTAGCAGTGATATCATGTGATGTCATTGCTCTATAACGTATGTACTTCCTGGGAAAACTGTGGGGTCAATCACAACCTTCACCCATAGAGTCTAACACACCGCACATCCATGCAACAATATACTGTACAGCACATAACCTCCTCCCATTAGAGATGAAAAAGCTGATGGGCATGGTAGAGGAGATGTAAACAAAGGTTTACAAGTTAGGTTTTCTTATATTTAACTGTAATAAAAAAAAGTAACAGACTAAATGTGCCCATGGTCGTCTTTCATTCAGTGATGAGCATTTAAGTAGCAGCACTTTGGTGCTGATAAAATAGTGACCAGTGATTATTGAACTCAGAGAACTTCTGTTAAGTATTGATAGAGAAATGTAACAAACACTCTGTGTGTTTGTATATATGATTGATTAATTTGATTTGACATCCTTAGTATTTACAGTAGTTAATTTCCATGTCAAAGACACAAATAATTTTTATAAAATAAGTGCATATTACATTATAATAACATACATTGTTTCTGCCTGCTACATTTCATGCATCATTCTTTAGAGACCACAAAGGAAAGGTTGTGCTTATTTGTAGGGTTCACCAATTTGGATTTGGATTTCAGCCACAGTTAACTTTCTACAGATAATTTTAGATCAGTTAATTAGCATATAATAGTTCTTAAAACAATATCCTTGTTAGGTGAATAAAATGTGAGTGTCATTGGGCATTTGATGAATTACATGACAAGCTGGCAGTGTAAACAGATCAGCACAATGAAAGGGCTAATATTCATATTGGTGCAGATGTGTAACTGGGTAGCTTGACATTTGAGAGCTAGACAAATGCGCTAGACAAATGTGCACTGACGCATGCGCAAACCGACAAAAGTGTGCCCGACAATAGAGCTCCCGGCATCTGTGTGCAGGAGTTAAGGTAAAGACTTAAGGGTGGACTTAGGGGTGTTAGCTTTTAGGGTTAGGGGTCTTTGGGTGGGCTTAGGGTTGTTAGGTGTTATGTTTAGGGGTCTTAGGGTTAAGCATGGGGTCAGAGGGTTAGGAATGGGGTCAGAGGGGTTAGGGTTAGGGATGGGGTCAGAGTTATGCATGGAGTCTGAGTGTTAGGCATGGGGTCTGAGGGTTTGGGTTAGAGGGGTTCGGGCCGTTAGGGGATACATTATACAACTGGCGTTCTTTTCTCCGCGAGCATTTGCCAACTGCGCTCTACTTTCGCTGCACTTCTATCGGCGCCTATTTGCCCTGCACTGCCCTGTAACTGCCATGGTTAAATGCATTACAATTTCTAGTGCATGTGTTACATGCAAAGTATAAAGTCAGTCATTACATTATATATATATTGTATATAATATATATATTATATATATATATATGTACCGTATATATATTATATATATACCGTATATATATGTGTGTGTATACACTGTCAACCATCAATGTATAAATTATACAAATAACCAACCATCCACATTTTTTAATTAATTATTTTAATCATGTTTGCAGTTTATCATCTTTAACAGTATTTACATCTATGTTTTCCTGAATGTTTCATGTAAAAAAAAGTCCTACAGCATGGAAGTCCAAAATGTCAAAGCAAAAAAGGGACAGAAAAGGATGGTCCCAGAGCTTTACAAATGGTCAGGGCTAGCAGTAGGAATTAGAAACGGAGACATGCAGGAGGTCCAATGTCAGCAACAGGATAATCCACAGAGAAATATAAGAACACCATTGTGCAGCAAATAAAGCAAAACAACTAAGCAAGGCTGCGGGTCCCCTACAAACATCTGCAGCATACTTGTAGCATTGCTTAGCTGCCTTACAGTAATTTGCAGTAGTAAAAATTGGGACTGTAGGTACCGGAGTCTCTTAGGGACAGTTGATCTAACTCAGTATAAGATGTAGGATAATAAGCTTATTTTATGTAGAAATGGAGTAATACAGGTATGTAGTGTGTTAATGGTAAAAGTTGGGCCCAATCAACCCGTGGGTACATGGAACAACAAGGAAGATAATCTTCCATGAGTCCATTTGTCTGGGAATGGAAAGCACAAGACAATGATTGTTCCATTTGAAGCCTTTTACCGAATTCTCTCCAATATCAAGAGGTAAATTGCATGTCCCGAAACCCCATGCAGACATTCAAGAATTCTCTAATAAATACTTCCATGATCAGTCCTGAGCTGAAGGCTTGCACAGTGGAACAATATGTTGCATCTTCTTAAGTCAGCCTACTAGCACCATGATTGTGGTAAAGTGTTGAGATGGAAGCAGTTCTACAACAAAGTCCAGTGTGAAAGATAGCCAGGATCTGTCAGAATTGGAAGGGAATTGCAGCAGCAAGCAGGTCAGGAGTGTAAGGAGTTTGACCTGGTACAGACTTAACAGGAAGCAAAACATGATGTACGGTAACTGATGCTTTGAGAGAAAGCCACCAGACGTTTTGGAGAACAAGCTCAAGGTTTTGAGGACCCCAGAATATCCAGATAAAGGAGTGTCATAATATTTTTTGTAACCCTTGCAGTTTCAGTTGAGGGGGCGCATAGATACAATGCTTATGGATGTACAAACTCTCAAATTTTCTCATAGAAGAGGAATGAGGCAGCTCAATCTTTGTTTTCCAGATATGGTTGCATTTAATATGGGTTCAGGAGTTTTTTTTGTCTTCTGTGGGATAATCACACATCCTGGATAATCCATCGGCCTTGTGAGTTTTGCTTCCTGGTCAATATGTAATGTGGAATCTAAATCTAGAGAAAAAAGCGGCCATTTGGCTTGTTATGGGTTTAGCCTTTTGGCGGTATGGAGATATTCCAAATTTCTGTGGTCAGTGTATATTGATATCAGATGCAAGTCTCCCTCAAGAAAGTTTTGTCAATCTTCTAATGCAAGTTTGATGGCTAGCCGTTCTTGATTATCAACATTATAATTTTGTTTTGGCAGCAGAGTTATCTAGAAAAGTAGCAAAGTGGATGTGGCAACTGTTTTGGACCTTGGCATTGTAATAGAACTGACCCCAGGGCGGTTTCGGAGGCATCAACCAATATGAAAAGTTGTGAAGAGTCTAAAAGATTTGTGAACCATGTCTTAAAGTAATCACAAGCTTTTGGTGCAGTGTGTTTACATTTGAAATGTGTAGCAGTGCTAGTGACGGCTGTGATAGGTTGCCCTATTCGTGAAAGGTTGTTTATAAATCTGCCATAGAAGTTTGCAAATCCCAAAAACTTTTGCACTTCTTCCTGGGATTGCAGTACAGGCTAGTCTGTAACCACTGACACCTTGCTGGGATCCATTGGGATATCATCAAACTCCACTTTATCAGTTTCAAATGTGCATTTTTTTATTTCATAGAGTTTATAGATATAAAGGAGTGAAAGTATCTGGAACAAATGTTACCTGTGTTATTCTAGGGAGGAGAAGAAAAAAAAGGGTGTCATCTGGATAAACAACCAGTGTACAGTCCTTGTTGTTGTTTAGTCGCATCCGACTCTCTGTGACTCTATGGACCACAGCACGCCAGGTGCATCTCTCAGTCCCTGCCACTTTGTGCTCCATCAAGTTCATGTTCATTGCTTCAGTGACCTCATCTATCCATCTTAGCCTCTGTTGTCCCCTTCTCCTTGTGCCTTCAATCTTTCTCAGCATGAGAGTATTTTCTAGGGAATGCTGCCATCTCATGATATGATCATACCTTCTAGTGAACAGATTGTCTTTATTTCCTGAAGTACTGATTTATTGGATCTTCTTGCAGTCCAAGGGACTCTAAGCAGTCTACTCCAACACCACAATTCAAAAGCGTCAGATTTCTTTATGGTGCAGCTCTCACATCCGTATGTTACAACTGGCAATATTATAGTTCTAACTATGGGTACCTTTGTTGATAGTTTAATATCTTTACTTTTTACTAGCTTCTCCAAGCTTGCCACAGCTTTCCTCCCCAGCAGCAAATTTCATGACTACAGTCACCATCTGTAGAGATCTTGGATCCAAGGAAAATAAAATCGGTCAATGCTTCCACTTCTTCCCTGTCTATTTGTCAGGAAGTGAGATTGCCTTTTGTCTCTTTTACCCTCATCAATAAGTCCTTTAGTTCCTCCTCACTTTCAGCCATCAGAGTAGTATCATCGGCGTATCTGAGGTTGTTGTTCATTCCAGCAATATTAATTCCGGCTTTGGATTCATCCAGTCTAGCCTTACGCATGATGTACTCTATTTATTGAACTTATATGCAGAGTGATAATATACAACCTTGTCGCACTCCTTTTCCAATCTTGAACCTTTCTGTTGTCCCATGTTCGGTTCTGACCATGGCTTGTTGGTCGACCTACAGATTCTTTAGTAGGAGTATGAGATGATCTAGTACTCCCATCTCTTTAAGGACATGCCACATGTTGTTGTGATCCACTTAGTCAAAGGCTTTAGAATAGTCTGTGAAGCAGAAGTCAATGTTTTTTTGGAACTGTCTTGCTTTCTGTTATCCAGCAGACATTGGCAATTTAATCTCTAGTGCCTCTTCCTCCGAGGAACCCGGCTTGCACAGCTGGTAGTTCCTGGAGACGAGCTTGTAGAATTTTAAGCATTACCTTGCTGGCATGTGAAATGAGTGCAATTGTTCGATAACTGGAGCACTCTTTGGCACTGCCTTTTTTGGGGATTGGGATGTAGACTGACCTATTCCAGTCTATTGGCCATTGTTGAGTTTTCCAAATGTGTTGGCATAAGGCAAGTAACACTTTCACATCCTTTAGAATTTTGAATAGTTCAATTGGGATTCCATCACCTCTTGCAGCCTTATTATCAGCAAGACCTCCTAGAGTCCATCTCACTTCGTTCTCCAAAATGTCTGGCTCCAGCTCATTGGACAAACTATTAAAGTCATCACTGTTGTTAAGATCCTTCCTGTATAGATCTTCAGTGTATTCCTGCCACATCTTCTTTATCTGATGTTCTTCTGTTAAGTCCCTACCATTTTTGTCTTTTAGCACTTTGGCATGAAAGGTGCCTTTTAGGTTCACAGTTTTTTGAAGAGATCTCCCATTCGGTTATCTTCTTCAATCTCTTAACATCGTTCAATGTAGAATGTCTCCTTGTCTCTTCTTGCTATCCTCTGGAATTCTGCATTCAGTTGGACAAATATTTTCTTTTCTCCACTACCTTTCGCTTTCCTTTGTTCCTGGGCTACTTTCAAAGCCTCATCAGGCAGACAGTTTGACTTCTTTCTTTTCATTCTTTTAGGTATATTCCTTGTTGCTGTTTCCTGGATAATGTTGCAAACTTCGGTCCAAAGATCTTCAGGAATTCTATCTTCCATGCCTACCCCAATAAATCTATTCTTTATTTCCACTGCATAATCACAAGGGATATTATTTATTTTGTTTATACTTGGTCTGATGGTTTTCCCTCTTTTCTTCAGTTTAATTTTCAACTTTGCAATAGGAAGCCCATGGTCTGAGCAGCAGTCAGCTTCAGGCCTTGTTTTTGCTTTATGTATAGAGCTCCTCCATCTTTGGCTGAAAAGTATATAGTCAATCTGATTTCTATGTTGTCCATCTGGTGATGTCCATGTGTTGAGACGTCTTGGAGGCTGTTGGAAAAGGTTGTATGCTACGACCAGAGAATTATCTTGATAAAATTCTACTAATCTCTGACCTGCATCATTTTGTACTCCAAGGCCAAATTTGCCAGTTTTTTCAGGTGTCATTTGGTTCCCTACTTTACCTATGATCATATTAACATCTTTTCCTGGTGTTATATCTATGACATGTTGAATGTCTTTGTAGAACTGGATAACTTCAGCATCTGTGGTTGGAACATAGACTTGGATCACTGTAATAGTAAATGAATTGCATTGAATTTGAATTTAAATCATTTGGTCATTTATTGGGTTGTAACCAAGCACTGCTTTGGCCATTCTTTGATTCACTAGAATGGCTACTCCATTTCTTCTGCGGGATTCTTAACCACAGTCGAAGATCTGGTTGTTGTCTGATGTGAAATGTCCCATTCCAGTCCATTTAAGTTCACCAATTCCCAGGATATCAATGTTTAACCTTGTCATTTCATTCTTGACCACATCTCGTTTGTCTTGGTTCCTAGTTCTAACATTCCAGGTTCTATTCTGAATTGATCTTTGCAGCATTGGACTTCCCCTCCAGACACATCCACAGCTAGGTGTCCCTTCGGCTTTTGCCCAACCAATTCATTAGATCTGTTGTTACTTGTACTCGCCCTCTGCTCTTCCTCAGTAATGTGGTAGGCACCTTCTGACCTGAGGGGCTCATCTTCCGGTGCCATATCGTTATGTCTCTGGTTGTGCCTGTCCATAAAGTTTTCTTAGCAAAGATACTGGAGTGGGTTGCCAGTTCCATTTCCAGTGGATGGCAATTTGTCTGACCTCTCTGCCATGACCTGGTCATCTTGGTTGACTCTACATGGTATAGCTCACAGCTTTATCGAAGTACACAAGCCCCTTCACCACAACAAGGTAGTGATCCAGAAGGGAGTGTACAGTCTAGTAGATCACAAAATATGTCATTGATAAAGTGGCAGAGAATTACACAGTTTAAAGGGCATTAGTAATATTCAAAATGTACATTTGTCTCCCTCTACTAAGGACTAGGATGTATGCTCCACTGAGGTCAATCTTGGCTTACAAGCCATTTAGAGTTTCTCTGGAATCAAAGGCAGAGGGTCTAGGTGAAGAACTTTATATGGTCTCCATGAATGGCTCTAGGTAGGACGAAACCCTATTGCAGAGAAGTCTGAAAAGACAAAGTAAAAAAAGGCCAGAGGCAAAGGGTAGTCTAAGAAATGACCGAGTAGTCAGGGCTGGCAGCAAGAATCAGAAATGGAGATAAGCAGGAGTTTGGGTCACAAACAAACAACAGTAATCCAAAAACAGAACCAAACGGTCACGGGGGCCAGAAACCAGAGTAATCCAAAATAGACCAAGGTTAACAACAGGTAATCCACAGAGAAATATTAGAATGCCATGCTGTAGCAAACAAAGCAAGACAACCGGGCAAGGTATATATATATATATATATATATATATATATATATATATATATATATATACTACCGACTTGCCGTCAAAAAATGACAGTCAATAAAATTGTAAGGCTGGGAATGCTGTTTGATACACAATGTACAGTTTTATACTGTGAGGACCTTCGGCGCTCATTGTGAGCCTCTCCTGTCGTGTACTTTTGGGCCTCTGAGGACCTTCATGAGTCATGATAAAGAGAGATATATATTTCTATGTATATGTAGTTAAGTAATAATTAATGATTTATTTAATAAATTAATATACTTTTCTAATTCATCTATGCAGCGAGCAATAGGCTGAAGAGCTACCAATCTGTTTGTATTTTACGTCTGCATAGAATATACATTGTGAGTGTTAGTGCCCTGCTTATAAAGTGTAATGAATGTTCCAACTGTGCATTATAAATAGGCTGTGTGCGCGAGGTAAAGCCGTTGGTTTATTGTGTAAAGCGGCATTGTATAGTCGTAATGTTATTAATGTGTTACGTGGCTCGTGAGCATTTCCCGGCTTTAGTAATACTGTATTTTGTAGGTCTTAGTTAGATGTGTAAAGTGCTACGCGTTTGGCAGTGTTTTGCGCGGTCCGTGGTCATGTAGCCTAGTTTAAATTTTTTCGCCGGCCATTTTTTTCCTCGCTTGACGGGTGTAGAAAATTGTCTAAATTGAGATAACTTTGTGTTCCACTTCACTCCCAGATGTCCTGGCTGTTGTCCCGTGCTGTCTGTAATGTTTTTGTAATTTTTGGGGGTATATTTAGTGTGTTTTTATTGTTTTTTCGTTTTCGTTGTTCGTCCATTAATCTTGTAATTTTTTGCGTCACGTATCTTTTATTTTCTAAGTCCCGCGTCTCGTATCTTTTTTTTTTCTAAGTCCCGCGGCTCAGATTTTTTTAGAAGTCTTTGTCGCCCGCTTGCAAGCCAAGGCGATGCCGTGTTTAAGAAGTGTTTTTCGGCTAAGTCCTGCGTGTTTCATTTGCTCTTCATGCTTGCGATGATAGTTGTAGTGCGTTGTAGTTGCTTAACGGTTCGCCTCGCTATGCGAGGCTCGCAATCGATGAGCGTCTTTGTCGCTCATCGCCCAAGTGCTATGTGTTAACGGCTCGCTTCACATGGCTCGCAAACGATGTGTGCCTGCCTAAATCGTACGCACCACGCAAAGCGTGACAACGTCTCGTAGTTAGACAATTATAATATGTTATATATATTTATATATATACACATATATATATATCCCGCCCCACACTGATTATAGGCAGCAACCTTGAAACGGCTGTCCGTATGTAGGATTCCCAGATTGAATATACCGTATTTTTCGCCCTATAAGACGCACCGGCAGATAAGACGCACCTAGTTTTTAGAGGAGGAAAACAAGAAAAAAAAAATCTGAATCAAACACAAATACACTTTACACACAGATACACACCTACATTACACACAAATCTATATATATATATATATATATATATATATATATATATATATATATATATATATATATATAGATACACATACATACATATACATACACACATAAATATACATACACATACATACATATATACACACACATACACACACATACATACACACACACATACATACACACACACATACATACATACACATACATATCCATATACTGCAGCATTTGGGAGCCATTGACCCTCCCTGACCCTCCTGATCCTCCCTGACCGTCCTGATCCTCACCTTTATAGATACACATACATACATACACACATAAATATACATACACACATAAATATACATACACATACATACATATATACACACACATACACACACATACACACACATACATACACACACACACACATACATACACACACATACACATACATATCCATATACTGCAGCATTTGGGAGCCCTTGACCCTCCCTGACCCTCCTGATCCTCCCTGACCCCCCTGATCCCCCTGATCCTCACCTTCCTTCTGATCTCTGCCATCTTGATCTCACCCCAGCGCTTCCTACCAGCACTCCACGTGTACTGCAGCGTTGCGTGTGTGACGTCACTAGGACGACGCGATGCTGGTAGGAAGCGCTGGGGTGAAATCAAGAGGACAGAGGCAGTTTCAAAAGGCATATTCGCCGTATAAGACGCACCAACTTTCCTCCCCCAGTTTTGGGGAAGAAAAAGTGCGTCTTATACGGCGAAAAATACGGTAGTCCAACCTGTGTAAAGCTGTTTAATACAGTGCACATAAGCTTAAAGGAAGCCATGTTTGAAACGGTTTATGGATTGAAGAGTGAGGCATTTGTGGGCACATTAGCATGTCCCGGCTCAGCTTCCCAGAATGCAGTGTAATAACTGAATTTCTCGTAATTCTGAGCTGTTTTACTGTACTACTGTACGGTGGAGGGCTTCTATCGCACTTTTGCCCACCATATATTAAATGATTGTTGTGGTGAACTACCTACTCATAAGGTCCACAATGGGATCCTGCCCCACGCTTATGAACACAAATGTACTATTTATTCACTGTATATATGTATATATATATATATATATATATATATTTATACTTATGATATGCTTCCTACATCTGTCAAAAACCAATTACCAGACCAGATGCAGCAACCAGAATGGCGTTGATGCAAGTAATACCTGGGCTGGATCCTGGAATGCAAAATATGTAACCCACTGTCCAGAAAGAGAGAAGACACTGCACAACTGATGCAAAGAAAGATGCAGGCACATATTCAAGTGCTTCGTATAGTGGGGGTGCACCCTTAAACAGCGAGCAAAGGGAAACAGGGTAAATGCCACTTGGTGGCTAACAGGAGAGGGATAATATCCGTCAAATTACAGTATTGCAGCACAACACTGTTTTCCTTCCTTGAAATCATCTACATCTTGAGGAGGCAAAGTACACAGCTCTGTAATTGCTTAAATATTTTACTTATGTGGGCAGTTACAACTCGCCACTTCAAATTATACTGATGAATTGTTATTGTGAGAAAAAAAGGCATCTTACCAGATGTCAAAGATTAATATCAACACTTATATGCCTTTTTTTATAGTCTATAAATCCAATTCCCTACCCCATCAACAGATTTCTGCCTCTTAAACACTTTAGCATGAGTACTTCTTACAGGAGAGGTCCCACATTCACAACTTGAGTTAAATGCATTGTGAGGAAATCCCCACTAGGTGTCATCATCACATCACTTATAAAGCTGTAATAAATCCCCACAATTTGATGTATTATATTTTAACAGTAGTAAAGATCGCAGAAAAAAATAAACACACATTTACCAAGTGTAACTCCAAGGCTACTCAGATTATGTTTTGCTTGTCCTGATCAAAATGAAGGCAAACAAAAATCCTTGATGATTCCTCAGTGACTCAGGTGAAATTGCTGGCTTGTGTAATTACTGCTAATCGAAAGGTTTCTTGGCAAAAGTCATAAAACTCCTTTTTATTGAATCTGCCATCACAACCCCCCTTAGAAGAAAGCTTGACTGATGTCTGTTTCAAGGACCACTATGGTACTTTATGAAGAACTAAAACTGAAAACAGGCAGTATGTTTTTAGAATCTAAAAAAAGATACAGCCCTTTTTTTTAACATTCAATAATACCATTTTGTTTTCTGCTTATCAACTTTCAGAGGTGGGAAGAAACTTTAAAGTAAAGGAAGATTCTATCTGTGCAATGTGAATGTGGCATATAAAACTGACAACACTTTCAATAAGACTAATGTAGAACTCATTATTCTACGCATCTTGAAAAAATAGAAGACAGGATCAGTTGAGAAAAGGAAATGGAACCCATCAATAAAGAACAATACCATATAACAGCACAATGTGAAGATTGTGTGCTTATTTTTCTATATAATTTTTTTTTAAATAAATACAATACAGGACTACCTTTCTATAAATCTATTATTGCATTAATAAAAACTTCAAAAATAAATCAATATGAGCTCCATCATATGGCTCCCGTAGGAACTCCCATAATTCTGACTCGGCATAACAAGCCATGTAAGATTTCCATAAACAAGCAAGTTTATGGAGATATTACATGGCTCCCGTAAAATAACTCTTGTAACATTTACTGACTTGTTGCTAGGGGGGTTTCCCGTAGCTCTCTACCTTTAATGAGTTATTGCAACCTGCTTTATGTATACCTGTAGGAGACTCATATTGTCAAACCTAGCAGCTCCATTGCAACCTGCATAGCTGCTTGAACACACTACACTAGCCCTAAAATTCTCCCACCCTTATCCATCCATCTACAGTCCCTTGGCATTTTTCGCGTTTTGTTGCCTCACAACCTGGAATTAACATGGATTGTTTGAGGATTTGCATCATTTAATTTACAGAACATGCCCACAACTTTGAAGATGTTTTTTTTTTTTTTTATTGTGAAGCAAACAACAAATAGGACAAAATAACAGAAAAAGTCAATGTGTATAACTATTCACCCCCCTAAAGTCAATACTTTGTAGAGCCACCTTTTGCGGCAATCACAGCTCCAAGTTGCTTTGGATAAGTCTCTATGAGCTTGCCACATCTTACCACTGGGATTTATGTCCAGTCCTCCTTGCAAAACTGCTCCAGCTCCTTCAAGTTGGACGCTTGTGAACAGCAATCTTTAAGTCTAACCACAGATTTTCTATTGGATTGAGGTCTGGGCTTTGACTAGGCCATTCCAACACATTTATATGTTTCCCCTTAAACCACTCGAGTGTTGCTTTAGCAGTGTGTTTGGGGTCATTGTCCTGCTGCAAGGTGAACCTCCACCATAGCCTCAAATCACGTTGTACAGGTTTTGCTCAAGAATATCCCTGTATTTGTGACTTTTGGTTTACGGCCGTCTCTTGGCAGGTTTGCTGTTGTGCCATGTTCTTTCCATTTGATTATGATAGATTTGGTGGTGCTCCTGGGGATCATCAAAGATTTGGATTTTTTTTAATAACCTAACCCTGACTTGTACTTCTAAACTACATTGTCCCTTACTTGTTTAAAGAGATACTTGGTCTTCGTGGCAGTGTTTGGTTAGTGGTGCCTCTTGCTTAGGTGTTGCAGCCTCTGGGGGCTTTCAAAAAAGGTGCATATATGTAATGACAGATCATGTGACACTTAGATTGCACACAGGTGGACATCATTTCACTAATTATGTGACTTCCGAAGGGAATTGGTTGCACCAGAGCTTTTTATGGGCTTCATAACAAAGGGGGTGAATACATATGCACATGCCAATTTTCAAAAAAATTGTTTTATGTATATATTTTTCTTATTTCACTTCACCAACGTAGACTCTTGTGTTCTGATCCATCACATAAAATTCCAATTAACAAAACATTGAACTTAAGGCTGTATTGTAACAAAATAGGTAAAAAGTCAAGGGGGGTGAATACTTTTGCAAGGCACTGTATTTGTATATGAACCCCCTTCTATGTCACGGAAGGTGTTAAACAATAATAAAAATGTGAGTGTCGTGGGGGTTAATATCCCCTCTGCCTATACCCCGCTAGCTCCTCATCTGTTATATGAGCCTGTGTGACCGGGGCCCTTCAACACCCATAGAATCCAGCCCTTTGTGATTTTGGTGGGGGGACAATTAACCCCTTACGTACCCCCTCCCCAGTCAAATAAACATTAACTGCCCCTTAGTTTTCCCAATGAACCTTCACAAGCTACAAGGATCCGATTCCTTATATTTTTAATCTAAGTTTCTCGATCTTCCTTCAAAGTGTTTTACCCAGTTAGGTACAAAAGCAAATATTTGCAGAATGTAAATATAACTAGTTAAAATTAAAGTCTTATATTATTTTGAACTTTCTAAAAACATGTTCAACTCAAGTTCTCCATAGGAGAATATTACGAACAAGACACTTAATTGTCTTTTAATTTGAACAATGTATGGCAAGTAGTATAAAAAGTTCTTGTTTTTTTCTGGGTGGGTTTTTGGACATCCTAAAGTACAAAAAAACGAACTATCTACAAATCTATTGTTGGATTGGCAAAGGGTGAAATTTAATGGTACCATTTGGAGGGTTTTCATTCAATAATCGTACTTATTGCTGCAATACACCACACTATATAAATCTGTATTTTTGTTGCATCACATATAGTTACATAGTAATTGAGGTTGAAAAAAGACTTGAAGTTCAGCAAGTTCAACCTTTTTAGATCTCCTTTAAACTTTGTAATATGCAAATTAATTGCTCCAGAGGAAGGCAAATTGGAAAATAAATCGAAACTTTGCCAACTGTGTCATAGGGGGGGAAATAAAATTCCTTTCTGACCCCAGATACCTGCAATCAGATTCCTCCCTGGATCAATACTCACTCTCTAATTATTCAGTATAACCCTGAATGTTCTTTTTCTTAAAAAATATATCTAATCCTTTTTAAACTTATCTATCGAATCCGTTGTCACCACCTCCTTTGGTAGAGAATTCCACAGATTAACCACCCTTGCAAGTTAGCTGGGTTATAAATGCATCTGATATAGGAGAATTAGTAGTGCATGAAAACATCCCAAAATAAACATTAATTAGCTTACCTTGAAGTTAGCAACATATCCTATGTTTTTTGGCATTTGCATTTTATTGTGTACACCCCTAGAAAACTCCACCTCAATTAGCATAACATTCAAACTCAGAATCAGGATAATACATTGTATCATTCTTCACCTCAGTGGCTTATGGCATGTGCTCAGTACAAGAACTGCAACACTTACTTCCTGTGCTCTGTACCAGAAAGGTCAAAATGTGTATCTTGCTGTATTTCCTGTGGGTACACGGCTGTATTACCTGTGTGTACCCAGCGTATGTAAGCGTCCTGTGGGTGTGTACCACTGAATTTGACTTTTGTGCAAATAACTTTGTAAGTAAATTGAACGTTTCTATATAACACATTTTCATACACTACTAATTCTCCTCTATCAGATGCATTCATAACCCAGCTGACTAGCATATACCTTTAATGTGAAGAACCCTTTTCTTTATTTACAGTGGAATAGTTTTCCTTCTAACCTTAATGTAAGGATGCCTGTCATGACTGACTTATGGGGCCCAGGATGGGACTCCCCTGAACCCCACCAGCAAGGGCATGTATGGTCCAGGATCAAACTGTCACCGCCCCTCAACGACTACTTTGTTCTATCATGTACTATTTTGTTATGACCGTAATAACCTGTATAATGTTAGGCCTAATAAGAATTGGTTATAACGTGTTGGTTCAGGTTGTGGTTAGTGTGACAACAGAGTTAACACTGCAGGAACTTGAATGTGTATATGGCCTACTTGGTATGTTGGTCCTGTCAGAAGGGGGAGAGACTAGTTAATATATAAACCAGAAACCATCTGGCTGTTTTGCAGACTTTCTAGGCATGACCAAAGGAGTCGTAAAGAGGGAAGCTGGTTTATGGCCTCTGTGATATCAGATCTAGAAACAAGGATGAGGGTTGGTACCCTTAGTGACAGGGTGTGGGGAAGTCTTTTGGTGTTTGAAATATCTGTAAGAATATTAAAAGTAGTCAGTCTGTTTTGCACTACACAACGGTATCTGTGCACTTCTTATATCCTTACAAAATGGGTCTGATTGTGCTTGTAACAGATCTGAATGGAATTGCTGGGGTTGCTGAGATCTTGGTCACAAAAAGGCAAGGCCCAGAAGGAGAAAGTTGGGGTGTGTCTGGGCCCCCAAATGTGGGTCGTAACAATGCCCTCTTGTCAGTTGAAAACTGTCACAACCTACAATGATGATGGAGTATAGAGGATCCTAGTCCTCTTATCTCGTGTAGGTTTTAGACCTAAGATTTGGGTGACTCAGACCAATGGACCTTCTTTGCGGATGCAAGAGCATAAGTCCCAGCTTAAGGTAGTGTGCCTGGAAAAACCTGGCAGGGAGTCAGAAACGATCTCCTCTACCAGCATATGCCCCTGGGTCAATAATACATCTACACACCACGTCTTGATGAAAATTATGAACAACTTCTTTATTTTTACACAAGTATTTAAACAACTCACAGAACCAGTACAGGGAGTGGCTAACCCTTTGTCCAACCCTTATCTTCCTCTTGGCCAATGGGGTAATCTCCAGAGTAACTTGATTACCTCTAGCCAATGGACTAGAGGTAATCTCTGGGAACTTCCAGACCCCTCCCCTGGGCCGCCCACTAGGTGTGGCTACCTAATTTAGTTGGTCTCTGGCTCTCAAGGGAGAAACATCTTCCTGCCCTCTGGACTTTGCCCTGATTCTATGAGTAGGAATCCCTGTAGACCCCCTGGGGTTATGGTGCCTGCCTGTCTGCTCTCCAGCTGTGAGCTTCCCATTGTTGTTCCCAAAGGCCTGTTAATCCCATTAGCAGTGTCCAGCAGAGAACTAAGGAGGCTTGGCTGTATTCAATGGGCTTCCCCTCTACAATATAATAACATACATTCATATTTACAAATACAACACACAATGTTTCACACACATACAACCAACACATCCCACCAGCTCCCTCACATGACACCCATTACAATGAGCCTAAACATGGAAGGGATGGGAATATGCTAAGGGATAAACTTATAATACTTTATCCCCTAGACCACAACATAACAATATATCCATAACAAGTGGGCCCCAAACCTTTTCTTCTACAGCAGGAGCCATGCACTTTGTCCAACCCCAGTATGGCCACTGGCTGATTCATGACAAAAACCTCTTGGCAAAAAAACATCACTTAACAAAGCTTTATTGATATATACCCTGGATATATTTATGTAAGGTAATCATATCTTCTCTTAGACACCTTTTTTCTAGAGAAAATAAGTTTAATTTGGTTAGTCTTTCTTCATAGCTTAGCCCCTTCATTCCCCTTATTAGTTTTGTTGCCCCTCTCTGTACTTGTTTCCAGTTCTAAAAGGTCCTTTTTATGAAGTGGTGCCCAAAATTGTACTCCATATTCCAAATGAGGGCATACTAAGGATTTGCATAGTGGCAGAATTTTATTTGCTTCCCTGGCTTCTATACCCTTCCTAATACATGCTAATATTGTATTTGCCTTTACAGATGCTGCTTGACATTGGGCACTGTTACCTAGGTGGTTGTCCACAAGTACTTCCAAATCCCTTTCAATATCTGATGCCCCTAGATTTGCTCCATTAAGATTATAAATTGCATGGCTACTTTTCCTTCCAGATGAATAACTTTACATTTATTCGTACTACAAGTGCAGCCATGTCTGGGGCACAATTCTGAACAAACAAAACTGTGAACAATAGGTAGATTCAATTATTAATGAGGTTGTGATGCAACATATAGACAATGGATCCTTCCACAAATCCATAACAGTTCCTACAGTGCTTAGTGTAACTACCCTTATGTCAGTTAAAGGGATATGGAAGGTCTCTGGATTTTACTAGGTATTTAATATATCTATGTATTTATTTACTTTAACTTACTATTTTCACTGGGTAAAATCATACAGCTAGTCTCTGTAATATGTAGACATGAACTCGGTGGTGCTGAATACGCAGTTTAGTGTACTAACCTATCAGAGACATGGTCAGATACGCTAATACATCCAGGACCAGAAAATCTGTCTCTACATAGTGTGCAGGGTCTATTTTAAGCACTTCTTAATTAAACAAAATAACAAATAACAACACAGAAATATTATATACCTAGTGAAATTCAGAAACCTTCAATGTCCCATTTAATAATTACAAACTCACCCTGGTACAAACTGTTTTGTGAGAATTATATCAAGATTTGGATTCCATATTTTTCACATATATTTTAAAATAATGGCATTCAAAAGGGGCACATCAAGGAAGTTTGAAATATTAGATAACTGGTGTCTTGAGTCTAATTAAAAGCATTATTTAAGAGTTTATGAAAGAATACCAGTAAACTTCAGGTGTTAAATAAAATGGGAAAGTGGTTCAGGCAGAGAACAATTTCTCCTTATTCATTATAGACTAGTAATAAACAAAGTGTGTCAGTCTCTAGATGCAGTGCTTTACTAATGTGAAGGTCTTATTCTGTTATCACATATTTTCTCAATGTTGTTTCTTCAAAATGGAGCGTCCTCCTAACTGTAGAGGCTTTACATAAATTGCATAGTAATTGAGGTTAAAAAACGACTTTTAGTCCATCAAGTTCAAACTTTTAAGATCTGCTCTGATCTTTGTAATATGTGGATTAATTGTTAATTGATCAGAGAACAGCAAAAACAAACAAAAAAACATTGAAACATTGGCAATTGTCTCATAAGGGGGGAAAAAATCCTTCCTGACCCCAGATACTGGAAGGGAAGTTACACATTTTGAAGGGAAGTTACACATTTAAGGGCACATCACTAGTGACTTTATCAGACTCCTGTTGTTATTTCTCAAAGTCTAGTACAGTAAATAAATAGTACATCTGTGTTCACATTTGAATGTCTAAAACAAGTTAAAAAACCTGCTTCCAGCACAGAATTCTGAGAAAAACAGTTATTACACTGCATACTAGGAAGCTGAGCTGGGACATGCAAATGTGCCCACAAATGCCTTGCTCTTCAATCCATAGCCATTTTCAAACATGGCTTCCTCTAAGCTTATTCCTGCTGTATTACACAGCTTTAATGCAAAGCCAAGGTTGGATTATACACAAGCTTAAAATCCTATCCATGTACAGTTGTTTCAAAGTCTAGTAGAAAGACAACCCTTGGGGGACAGTTATAGAGAATGTACGTCTTTATAGAGAAGTCCACATATGAGGTGGGTGTATCATAAAATGGTAGCTTTCACATCATTCAGAATGGCAGAAACCTAACATTGCAGAAGTCTCAAAAGTATAAGAGACCCTCATTGGCCATTTGAAATGTTGGGAAGTATACTTTACCCTCTTAAACGTATTTTAATAATTGTGCCATTCTAGTGGTTCTCCTCTCCACCATTTATGTTTTTTATCATCGATAATCACTTTGTGAGATTTGGGCCTGTCTAATAACAGCTTAATTTGTTCTCCATCAAGAGGCAAACTCCAGCACCACTGGGGTGGATATATTTTACCTCTGCCCTTAGCATAAATCTGCTTTTTTCAGTGTTCTCTGTATCCAATTATTTCTTCTGATGACATTTTTGCCAGATTCTTCATGACTTTCCTGCTTTCTTTCTCTTTCCAACTACCCTAGCAATTCATGTTACATATGCTCCAAAGACCTATCTGCACTTCGCTATTATTTTTGACTTCCTTCCCTTTTCATCTCAGCCACGTGTATCACATATTATGCTCTCATCCACATATGTTAACTTTTGACCCTTTGCAGTCCTACCACAAACGTCAGACTAATCCTCAATCCTGGCACAACTCCCAGATATGGTTCCTTCCCATCTGCACCTGCTCATCAGAACAAGTTGGAGGATTTTTTGCCAGCAAATATATGTTCCTCACTATAAAACTCCCCTCTCCCATTTCAATTTGCCTAATAAAACTCCTTCTCTTCTCTTCGATCAGTTTATTTTTGCCTACATATCTGTTTCTTTGTTATTATTGCCTCCCACATTATCACCTTCCTCTCATACTGATGTAAAACAATTACCCCAAACTCTAAGGAAAAGTGGATTAAATGCATAGAGATCCCCTCTGCCTCTTAATCTCCTTTGCCACTTCATTCTCCATTCACCCAATTCTTTTAATTTTCAAATAAACCCATGTGATATTAACATCTCATTATGGGATTGTTTAGTAAGAGAAGGTGCAGTAATAGCTATTGCACGATGATATACTATGAGATCCAAGTTATATGGACTGGTGTTCTGCAATGGTCTAGCTGATCTCCATCTACAAACACTCCCACTTTCCTCTGTAGTTACCCCCATTTATTCAGAGTTGTGATTGTTCCCAACACAATCATAAATATAGAAGAAGCCTTGGTTAACATCAAAATCTGTTGTGTGATAGTACTGGCATATCCCTTCCCTACTCCATGGAATACAAAATAATGGAGTTTAAAAAGTACAGTGGCTACCATAAGTGGTTAATCCTAAAGAAAGCCTTGTGTGGAGGAGTTTAAGATAACTCAACCTGGCCCTTCTCCCTGCCAATGTTAGGGCCTTTATCAAGGGCTGTGTGAAGCTATGATAATTAGCAGGGACCCACAGAGTCTTGAAATATTATCCTATTTTGTAATATAGGCTTGTCCAACATGAGTCCTTGGAGGCCTATCAGGTCATATTTTCAGGATAAGCCTCTGTCAGTACATGGAAATAAATCAAAATGATGGATACAAGAAATTGAAAAAGCCTGCACTTACCCATTTTTTTATGTCCCGGATCAGTTTTCAGATCCCTGTTTCACCATATTTGTAACTAGCTTTCTATCTTTTTGACAAACTATATATTTATTCAAAGATTGTGACTAATGACATATTTAAGGGGTCAGTACCGCCCCAGATGAAAGTTTACTAATGTCACTAAAATGTTTAAGATGTCAATGCTCTTGTACCTCATTACTGAGGTACTTGTTTCAACAAAATTATTTGATGTTTTATCTGCATCCAAGGTCTCTCCTAGGTGACCAATCAGGTTAGGGAAAAAAATGTTCCCAATAATCCACAATTGTATATAAAAGGTAAAACATTATTATTTTTTAATTTATAAAACATGTTTGCCCATTATCCAGGTAAGTTCTTCAAAATAAGACTATTTCTGCAGGGTGTAAAAGGCTGTGCAATATCCAGTTAAAGGGTAAATTAGCTCAGAGCCCCCATTTATCATTCTATCCTGTTATAATGTAGGAAGAATATCTATATTCCAAAAATATCTGAATTAGGATTTGTGTGCAATACCTTGTGACTGATTTGGAACCACTACTGCTAAGCTATCCTTTAAAGACTCTGTGACCTTGGTGAAGAGATAGACATTTAAGAAGCAAGTCTAAGATCTGGGCAGTGGGCAGGTGAGGGGCTGATTGCTGAAGAAGGGATTGTGCAACATTCAGCAAAAGGCATAATTAAGCTTGGACCCCAATTCGCTAACCCACAGTGAAACAATCTGTGGACAAAATCATGCATAAAATGTATGGAATCCTAAGCTAATTGTTTCAGAGATTGTGGTCACCTGGACATCTGGGAAGCTGGTTGGAATTGGGACCACTCTTTTGAAAGAAAGCTTGTGCTGGTCTAACCTGTTTGGAGTTTACATTTTAAGTTTTTGCTACCTGGCAGCTAAATAAACAGGAAGAGTATTGACTAGAACTGCCTTTAACATAGTGTTGGTGACTCTAGTTACAAGACCTTTAAATTTGTGTATTATGCATGGTGCTTGAGTGGACTTGTTGCTTGTGAATTATCTTTCAAGATCTTTTGATGGTTTAAACCCCTAAAGAGAAACAGACGAGGTGGATGCAATATATGGATAAATACACAAAAAGATACCCTTGGTTGACAGAGATAGCAGAAGCCGGCTCTAATAGCCGTGAAAAAAAGCATCCTAACAAAAGGATAGTAAAGAGGCTAAGAGTATTAAAAGCATAGAAAAGTCAGAAAACAGCTAGTTTTATCCTTAGATGTGACACCAGATAAATTAGGGACCAAAAATTGGTGCAATCCATAGTTCAACAGATATCAGCTACCTACATGCCCTTAACTGAAAATGTTCAGAAAGACTCTTAAAATGAGAGAACGGGGCAGGCTGAACAGAGTCTCTGATATCGAACAAGAGAAACAAGTGTAAATTTTAACTACAAGAATGCTAGTTTAATAAGTAAAGTTGGAAAATTGAAGCAGAAGCAATAACGTATGCTTAGTAGGCAAGCCAATCAAAGGGTACAAACTGATAAATGGTGCCTCAATAGAATTACCCGAGCTTCTATGTATGAATCCAAACAGACAGACAGTAATGATAGAAAGAGCTCACAGGAATGATATGCAGAGGAGGAATATACATGGTTCAGTAATCAAGTACCTGGATTTTCAGGAGAAAATACAAACGATGAAGGCATTCAGGAGAACTGATAGCATTTCATGAGACGGCTCTAAATTAAGGCTTTTCAATGATTACTGAGTTGAAGTGTCACGTAGGCGTAGCAAATTCTCTGTCTGCTGTAAGCAGCTCTCTAGCGAGGGTAGAAAATTTGCTCTGCTTTACCCTGCTAAGCTCTGATTAGAAACAGGAAAGGGAATGGTATATTTTGAAGACGTGTTCAGATATTTCAGAGATGAAGCTAATGCTAGAAGACAATCTTAAAATATGGAGGTATAAATGTAATAACAAGGAAGGTATAACAAAAATGTATGTACTGTAACCACAGCCGGGAAGGGATCTAACATGAGGAAGAGGTAAGTGGTTTGATGCAATTTAGTGAGTAGAAGCAGGCAATTTTCAGTCTCCATTTTGAATTCCAATGTGTAAAATATTGACCTGGAATATAGGTTGTATTAACTCTTCCATAAATGCAAATCAATCTTGAGGTTGATAAAAAAAAATAGGTGTTGATATAGTCTTGCTATATGAGGCCTATCTCAATGTAATGGAACATAGCAAATTGCAAAGAGAATGGGTTAAGGAAGTAATTTGTATGAAATATGAAAAGAAAAATAGAGGTGTGCCAAACTGCAATGTGTCGTCATGCTTGCAAGCCTCGCAAAGCGAGCCGAGCCAGTGAGGCCTTCCGAGCTCGCAGGACGCGCCACATCACCCACAAGTGACAGGGGCTGCAATAAGCCCATGTGTCTTCTTCGCCCTCCCCTGTGTCACATACCCCCCACCCCTCCGTTGCCCTTACCTCCCCCCTGCCCACCAGATGCTCCCTGTCCCCCAGATGCTCTCTCTGTCCCCCCTTACCTGCAGTTTCATTGGTGGTTCAGTGGAATCCCTGCCAGAGCGTCCGGTCTGCAGTGTAGGGGGACTACGGAATGACGTCAGAGCTACGGTGCTGTACTGGAGACAGGACGGGTGGAACGCCACTGAACCACCAATGAAACTGCAGATAAGGGGGAACAGAGGGAGCATCTGGGGGGACAGAGGGAGTATCTGGGGGGAGGTAAAGGCAATCGAGAGGTGGGGTATGAGACGCGAGGGGGGGTATGAGATGCAAGGGGGGTATGAGACGTGGGGGTGTGAGACACGAGGGGAGAAGGTTATGAGACACAGGGGAGGGCAAGGGGGAGGTCATGAGACACATGGGAGTGCGAGGGGGGTATGAGACGCAGGGAAGGCCTTTGAGATGCAGAGAAGACCTGTAATGTGCGGTGAAAGGCGCAGGGCTCGCGATGAGCGCCGAAGGTGCTCACAAGGGGCAGAACATTGCATTGTGTGGCAAACAGCATTGCCAGGCTTCAAATTTTATTGCCGTCATTTTTGACGGGCAAGTTGCTAGTAGATTATTATGGTAAATGTTTAGATCTAGACATATTTTATTATACAGCTACAGGTATTATTATTATTATTATACAGGTACAGATTGGACAGTTTAAATTCATTCTATGCAATTTGTATGTTCCTAATCAGGCCAAGCAGGCCTTCTTTGACATGATGTTATTTAAATTACTACCTCTAGCAGAACTCAAGTTTATTATTGGAGGATATTTTAATATACCCCTATTGGGAACTCTAAATAGATCAATTCTCTCCAAAATAGAAACAGACAATATTGAGTATTTTCTCAATCATAAAAATGGGACTGTGAACAGTTTTAGTACCATGCAGGTGAAATCCTCTCCTGACTGAGGATCATCGGGATTATAGGTATCATGGAGATCTAATATTTTCCATCTATTCCCTTCCCATGCATATGCTTAGTAGCTGTCAGTCACAACTATAAACCCTGATTTAGCAAAAATTTAAATGACCCTCTCACACACACAACCTTTGCCAAAGTATCATGGTTGTGGCCAGAGCCCTGTAGAGGTGTCAACATTGTGTTTTTCCTGCCTAGTTATGAAGGCAATCATTAAAGACGGTTCATAGTAGATTAGTTAGTTAAACTGTTTACTCACTTGATCCATGTGTCTTCTCAGACATTACATCATAAGATCCAGGACCCACATTTTCATAAGTGCTGCCCAGAGCGAAGGTAAACGTTCTTGGAGCCCGATCATACATGTTATCTTCAAGACAATGACTGAAACAGAAGAAAAGTAACAAATTAATACAATAAATGTTATTTTGTTAAAGAGCAAGGAACATTATATAGACACAGATTCCGCCCATAACATGTTTTTAAAAAATAAAAATAGATTGAACTTGATAGTTTATGTTCATGGATCAGCCTCACTGACACTCCCCTTTGCATGTAATCTTTAACTGATAAGTGTTATCGCTCCTTTGGGATTACAGGGATAACACATGCCCACGGTGGAGGTGAGAATATTCTGGTTTTAGAAGTTGTGAGAAGCTGAGCTGTATTCTCAGTGTCACCGACAACTACCTAAATCTGTATTATACTGCACAGTGAGTCATCTAACCAATCTCTAGTGGTAAAGCCAACAATATATAACATTATATTTCAGATAAACGATAAGGTGAGAAGAAGTCTCCATTTTCAGGAGACAGTCCACCCAGTTGAGACCTCCGTCCTTTGTAATAGTGTATTTTGTACATTGTACATTCCTGGGTGAAAGTGGTACGCGGTTGGCGGTGTTTTGCGCAATCCAGGGTCGTGTAGCCTTGTTTACATTTTTTTGGGCCGCCATTTTTTTTCTCGCTTAGCCAATTTTCGGTTGGCGAAACTTTGCAACATCGACTTAAATTCACGTTCCACTCCCAGACGTCCTGGCTGTTCCCCCGTGCTGTGTGTGATGTTTTTGTTCTATTTAAATTTTTTGTGTCTTTCATGTTTTTTGCTTTGCGCGGTTCGGCTGTTAACTTTCTCTGATCTCTTAATTTTTTTTCTAAGTCCCGCGTTCGTCAAGTGCTTGCAGCCTTAGGTGATCCTGCATTTCCTAAATGTTTGGAGGCTCAGTCTTGCCTGTTTCCTTGCATTAAATGAGCGCCTTCAGCGCTCATCGCCCAAGTGCTGCAAGTTTAAGTGCCTTAACGGCTCGCCTCCCTATGCAAGGCTCACAGGCGATGAGCGCCTTCGGTGCTCATCGTATAAGTGCTGCGAGTAATCGGCTCGCAAGCGATGAGCGCCTAAGCCGTATGCAACACGCAAAGAGTGACGACGTCTCGTAGGTCGACAATTATAATATGTGATGTGTGTACTTTCATTTTAACAGCATTCATTTTTACAATACAGTGGTCCTTTAATATATGAATGCATCTATATTTGTATATCACCTTCTATAAATGCTGCATTTCACAGTGGTATCAATATAATATGACAGCTACCTAATATAACAGCGTGTATAGTAGGTATGTAATCTTTGTCTCAAACATCTTATAAAAGGAAGACTTAAATAGGGAAGGTCGCCTCTTAGTGCTTGAAATTACATTAGCTAAAGAAGCTCCTGGAATGCATCTTTCATAAAGATTAGCATTAGCAGAGGGACTTAATATTTTGTTATAATGCATTCCAGAAGCAATTAGCCTACAAGGATTTAAAACTTTTTAAGAAAGACCTAGAGCTATTTGTGGTGTACAGAAGAGGTAAAATATAAGTATTGTGGGAGATGAGATATAAGGAGGAGCCGAAAAAATAATGACTGAAATTGTAAGAATGGTTGACAAGAATAGTATACTATAGCATAGTATTGATCATAATGAAATAGTATTCTAAATGCAGATCATTTTGCTCAGTGGAAGGTATCTATACTTTGTGTTCAACCAGAGTTATCAATATCTAAATATCTGAATGGGGTTCACTGATTTCTCTGCAAACACATCTTATATTTCATCATTGTTTTTCTTAAAGAGAGCCTAAAGGTCCATATGAATTATTGCCTTGCAAAAGTATTCACCCCCTTGACTTTTTAACTATTTTGTTACATTACAGCCATAAATTCAATGTTTTGTTAACCTGAATTTTATGTGATGGATCAGAACACAATAGTCTAAGTTGGTGAAGTGAAATGAGAAAAATATATACATACAACTATTTTTTTAGAAATAGAAAACAGAAAATTGGCATGTGCGTATGTATTCACCCCCTTTGTTATGAAGCCCATAAAAAGCTCTGGTGCAACAAATTACCTTCAGAAGTCACATGTGTGCAATCTAAGTGTCACATGATCTGTCATTACATATACACACCTGTTTTGAAAGGCCCCAAAGGCTGCAACACCTAAGCAAGAGGCACCACTAACCAGACTCTGCCATGGCCAAGACAAAGGACAATGTTGTTGAGAAGTACAAGTCAGGCTTAGGTTATAAAAAAATATCCAAATCTTTGATGATCCCCAGGAGCACCATCAAATCTATCATAACCAAATAGAAAGAACATGGCACAACAGCAAACCTGCCAAGAAACGGCTGCCCACCAAAACTCACCGACTGGGCAAGGAGGGCATTAATCAGAGAGGCAGCACAGAGACCTAAGGTAACCCTGGAGGAGCTGCAGAGTTCCACAGCAAAGACTGGAGTATCTGTACATAGGACGACAATAACCATACGCTCCATAGAGTTGGGCTTTATGGCAGAGTGGCCAGAAGAAAACCAAAACCTTCTTACCAAAAAAACAAACGGTACATTTTGAGTTTGTGAAAAGGCATGTGGGAGACTCCCAAAATGTATGGAGGAAGGTGCTCTGGTCTGATGAGACTAAAATTGAACTTTTCGGCCATCAAAGAAAACCCTATGTCTGGTGCAACACATCACATCACCCAAAGAACACCATCCCCACAGTGAAACATGGTGGTGGCAGCATAATGCTGTGGGGATGTTTTTCAGCAGCCGGGTCTGGGAAACTGGTCAGAGTTGAGGGAAAGATGGATGGTGCTAAGTACAGGGATATTCTTGAGCAAAACCTGTACCACTCTGTGTGTGATTTGAGGCTAGGGCGGAGGTTCATCTTCCAGCAGGAAAATGACCCCGAACACACTGCTAAAGCAACACTTGAGTGGTTTAAGGGGAAACATGTAAATGTGTTGGAATGGCCTAGTCAAAGCCCAGACCTCAATCCAATAGAAAATTTGTGGTCAGACTTAAAGATTGCTGTTCACAAGCGCAAACCATCCAACTTGAAGGAGCTGGGGCAGTTTTGTATGAGGAATGGGCAAAAATCCCAGTGGTAAGATGTGGCAAGCTCATAGAGACTTATCCAAAGGGCCTGGGAGCTGTCATTGCCGCAAAAAGTGGCTCTACAAAGTATTGACTTTAGGGGGGTGGATAGTTATGCACATTGACTTTTTCTGTTATTTTGTCCTATTTGTTGTTTGCTTCACAATAAAAAAAAACATCTTCAAAGTTGTGGGCATGTTCTGTAAATTAAATGATGAAAATCCTCAAACAATCCATGTTAATTCCAGGTTGTGAGGCAAAAAAACACGAAAAATGCCGGGGGGGAGGGGGGATTATGGGGGGGATGGGGGTGTATAATTTTGCAAGACACTGTAAATTAGATATTTCATGATGGCAAAATATTTTAAAAAGATGAAGAAAAAATAATAAATGACAAACTTAAATTTGTCAACTGTTGTACAGAGCTATATGAAGCACTTGGGGGCGACCATTAAGATCACATTTCAACTCTCATGGTTCCTTCCTCCATTGCAAAAATTATAAGCAAAATGTCTAATAATTACTGCTAATAAAGAAGTGTAAATGTGTGTGAAGTGTTAACAATGACTTGGACTGACAGGGAGGTTCAGAAAACAGTTACCTAATTAAAAGATGTCTACTAACTTTCTAAAAGGATTCTGCTCATTATCATTCTTAGATTTTCAAAATAGCATACTGAGTCCAATTAATTTATAGCATTACAGCTATTACAACTACTGCAAGAATGGGGGGAAAAAAATAATAATATATACATATGAATAATTAGAGTATTGCGGCATATAGTGCACCTGACTTGATAAAGAGAGGTCCGCTCCCGAAAGCTAGTCATAATAATTATGACTATGTTTGATCAATAAAAAAGGTATCATTATATACTGCAACACTCTGATTAATCATCTGGATTATTGAACACTCAGGGCTACCCCACTCTACACACACACACACATATATATATATATATATATATATATATATATATACATATATATATATATACTAGCGACTTGCCCGTCAAAAAATGACGGCAATGAAATTATAAGGTAGCTAATGCTGTTTGGTGTGTAATAATTAAATATATAATACATTAATAAATGAATATACTTTACCTATTTTGAAGCATTGTGTTGAAGAGCTGGCAATCTGTTTTGATGTTGCTGGAGCATTAGTGGTGGGGTGCTGCTGTGTCTCCTTTCCCCCTCCTTTCCCTCCCTTGTATCTCCTTTTCCCTCTCCTCTCCCTTATGTCTCCTTTTCCCCTCCCCTCCCTCCCTTGTGTTTCCTTCCCCCCCTCCTCTCCCTCCTTTGTGTCTCATTTCTGCCATCGCCTCCCTCCCTTGTGTCTCATTTCCCCCTCCTCTCCCTCCCTTGTGTGTCATTTCCCCCTACTTTCCCTCCCAGGTGTCTCTTTCCCCACCCTCTTCCTCCCCTGTGTCTCTTTCCTCCCTCCCCTGTGTCTCTTTTTTTCCCTCTCCCTCCGCTATGTATTTTCCCCTCCCTCCCCTGTTTCTCTTTCCTCCCCCTCTTTCTCCCCTGTGTCTCTTCCACCCCCTCTCCCTCCCCTGTCTTTCCCCTCTCTCCTATGTCTCTTCCCCCTCTACTCCCTCTCCTGTGTCTCTTTCCCCCCTCTGTAACACCCTGTGTGTCTTCCCCCCTCTCTAACCCCCTGTGTCTCTTCCCCCCTCTCCCTCCCTCTCTTTCCACCCTTTCCCCCCTCTCCCTCTGCTGTGTTCCTCATGACCCTCACCGTGTCCTGGGGGCCCTGGATGTCGGTCTTGGCCCTGTCCCTGGGGGCGGGGTTCCCAGACTCCTCCGTGGGTGTCGGAGGCCTGTCCGGGTGGCTGGTGGACTCCTGTGTGGTGGGTTGTGGGACTGGCGCGGGTCCACGGGTGTAGATGACATCTCCCAGCAACTGAGGCCAAGGGCTGCGGGCAAGGGCAGCGTGGGCTGCGGGCAAGGGCCTCAGTTGCTGGGATGGCGCTTCATCCCAGCAACTGAGGCCCTTGCCCGCAGCCCTCGCTATGCGAGGGCTGCAGGCTCAACATGCCATGGGGGCCCTGGATGTCGGGCTCGGCCCTGTCCCTGGGGGCGGGGTTCCCAGCCTCCTCCGTGGGTGTCGGAGGCCTGTCCGGGTGGCTGGTGGACTCCTGTGTGGTGGGTTGTGGGTCTGGTGCGGGTCCCCGGGTGTAGATGACATCTCCCAGCAACTGAGGGCCGCGGGCTCGCTATGCAAGCCCGCAAGTGTGAGCAACGGCCTCAGTTGCTGGGATCCATCCCAGCAACTGAGGCCCTTGCCCGCAGGCCCTCGCTACGCTAGCAAGCGTGAGCAACGGCCCTTAGGCTCGCCGGGCGATGAGCGCCTGCGGCGCTCATCGCTAAGCCCGCTAAAGTTCTACGGGTTAACGGCTCACCTAGCTTCGCGAGGCTCGCCGGGCGATGAGCCCGCTATTCGTACGGACCACGCAAACAGCGTGACGACGACTCGTAGCAGGACAAATATAATATGTGATATATATATATATATATATATATATAGCCGTGAATGTCATATAATTTAGATGAATTATGAGTACTGCCATATATAATGATACATTTTTTATTCAGACACTGTATATATATATATATATATATATATATATATATATATATATATGTGTGTGTACAGAAGGTCGATGTTTTGCCATACATATTCTATATTTAATCAAATTACCTGATTATATTGGAGAACACCACTGGATATCTCATGTATTTCAAAACTGTCAGAGTCTCACGTCACTATAACATTTTGCAGCCCCCCATAATCTGCCATATCCTCACACTTGCTGCTCTCCCCCGCCCTCTCACAGACACATAATCTGGTATATACTCACACTTGCACCCCCCCCACACACACACACACACATTATCTGACATATACTCACACTTACAGCCTCCCAAAATCTGGCATATACTCACACTTGCAGCCCACACACACACATAATCTGGCATATACTCACACTTGCAGCCCACACACACACACATAATCTGGCATATACTCACACTTGCAGCCCCCCATAATCTGGCATATACACACACGTAAAGCTGGCACCCCCCCCCCCCCCCCACACACACACCCCCACACATAGTCTGGCATATACTGTGGCATATATACACATAGTGTGGCATATACTCACACTTGCAGCCCCCCATAGTCTGGCATATGCTCACACTTGCACCCCCCCACACACACATAATCTGGCATATACTCACACTTGCACCCCCCCACACACACATAATCTGGCATATACTCACACTTGCACCCCCCCCACACACACACACACACACATAATATGGCATATAATCAAACTTGCACCCCCCCACACACACATAATCTGGCATATACTCACACTTGCACCCCCCCACACACACATAATCTGGCATATACTCACACTTGCACCCCCCCACACACACATAATATGGCATATAATCAAACTTGCACCCCCCCCCACACACACATAATCTGGCATATACTCACACTTGCAGCCCCCCATAATCTGGCATATACACACATTTGCAGCCCCCCATAATCTGGCATATACACACCCTTAAAGCCCCCCCCCCCCCCCCCCCTCTTCATAATCTGGCATATACTCACACTTGCACACATTATAGTCAGTATGTACAGGAATCTGTTTACAAATTTTAATAAAGTTACTTGCTCTCATTAGGTAGCTAAAAAAATATACATACACATAAAGATTGCCAAATATGCTTTTTATATAGGGGTAAAAGTGTTTTTTTTCTCTACAATAAAACAAATGTGCAGATGCACAATATAGTGTGCATGTGTATATTGTAATAATCAATCGATACACACAAGTTATCTGTATACAAGTAGTATGTTTGTATCTTATGTGTTATATTAGATAGCATACTTACACCCCAGCTTGCTGTGTGTGTTGCCTGGCTCGGTGTAACTGCACACAGTGGGGGGCAGGTGGTTCAGTCGGGGGGTACCTGCTGCACTGCTGACCTCTGATCACTAACAGGCCGCTCAGTTCAGGGACGCGTTACCATGGAGACCGGGAGCCGCTCAATACACAGCACTGCTCAGCCTGACAGCTCTGACCGTGTAATGTGATCACGTGACTGCACAAAAAGTAGTAGTGTGTGGGTATCTGACTGCACTAGCACTGTGAGTGTACCACAACTGCACAAGCACTGTTAGTATATTAGACTGCACACTGCTTCTATGAGTGTATCAAATAGCACTGCATTATTATTATTATTATTGAATATCTCATACTGACTAAACTGAAATAAAACCAACACTGTAATATTAATGCTGAATAAACTAAAGTACATATACAATAATATTTTACTATTGCTGAACATATCAGACTAACCAAACTAATATAATATTACCAAAATGCCACCACTAAATATTACACACTGCCCATAGTGAAATAATATTAACACTATATCCCTCAACATATCAAACTGTTATAGATGAAATATTACAACTGCTGAATATATACATGTCCATATTAAAACAATAACAATATAACTGTACCACTGAATATATCAGTCTGTCCATAAGTGGCCTATATAGGTATTATTAGATTTGTGAGCACTCAATGACCCAGTTACTACTCCTCCTTTCCTCTTGCTATATCTCACTCATAAGTTTACTACACACCTATATAAAAATCACACTTGTAAATGTGTCTATGTAAGTATACAGTAAGTCACAAAGTGCCAGGTACACTTACAGACAGAATATTCTCTACATAGAGATTTATGTGCATATTCCATGCCATTACATCTGCAACTTCAGCAACCTACTGTTCCCTGAACACGTTCTGCCCTAGGCCTGAGCCTCATTGGTCTAGGCTGAAACACATCTACGCTGCCCATTCACTATACACTATAATAGGTAGTAGCTTGTGAGTAACTCCTCTGTGGTGCGTTCTGCACAGGCGTTACTCACAGGCTATGAATGGTAAATTCCGGTGTCATATTCACGCATAACGGTAGCGTCATGTACGCTCATGCGGGTTGGAGGCAGCGGGGGGCAGAGATAGGAAGGGAGAGAGGAGGGAGGGGGAGGAATAGAGGGAGGAAGAGAAAGGATGAGAGAGGGGAGAGATAGGGGAGAGAGAGTCGAGGGAGAGAGGTGAGATGGATGGAGGGAGAGAGAGAGAGAGAGAGAGGAGGGGAGGGCAAGATAGAGGGGGAGGAAGAGAGAGGGGAGGGGGATGGAGACAGAGGGAGAGAGAGAGGGTGAATTTGTTAAACTTGTATTTCCCCTGTTCTTATCCCCTGTACAGCTCTACGGAATATGTTGGCATGATACAAATAAAAGATAATAATCACATATAATAGTTGTCAAACTGCGAGAAGTCATCACACTTTGCGTGGTGCGTACGATATAGGTAATGAGCGCCACAGGCGCTCATCGCTGCGAGCCTCGCAATGCGAGGTGAGCCGTTAAACCATAGCGAGGCGAGCGGTTAAAATTACAAGACGCAAAAAATTACAAGATTAGCGCATGAACCAAAAACTCGAAAAACACACTAGATACACCCTAAAAAATCCACAAACATCACAGACAGCATGGGGCAACAGCCAGGACGTCTGTGAGTGAGGTGGAACGCGAATTTCACTCGATTTAGATGATCTTCGTCACCCGAAAATCGCCTAAGCAAGGAAAAAAATGGTGCCCGGAAAAAATGAAAACGAGGCTACACGACCGCGAAACGTGCAAAACACTGCAAACCACGTAGCACTTTACACATCACACTACGACCGACAAAATACACTATTACAAAAGCCGGAAAATACTCACGACACACGTAACACATTAATAACATTACGACTATACAATGTCGCTTTACACAATCAATCAACGGCTTTACCTCGCGCACGCAGCCTATTTATAATGCACACTTGGAACATTCATTACACTTTATAAGCAGGGCACTAACACTCACAATGTATATTCTATGCAGACGCAAAATACAAACAGATTGTTAGCTCTTCAGCCTATTACTCGCTGCATATATGAATTATAAATAATTAAAGTATATTAATTTATTGCATAAATAATTAATTCTTACTTAATTAATTTCATAAATCATTAATTATTCATTAACAACATATACATACAAATATATCTCTCTCGCAGAGGACCAAAAGTACACGACTGAAGAGGCTCGCAATGAGCACCAAAGGTATTGAGGCGCTCAACACAAGCCTCGCAATGAGCACCGATGGTCCTCACAGTACAAAACGGTTTAAATTTTGTCTTAAACAGCATTCCCATGGCTAAAAATTGTATTGCCCCGTCATTTTTGACGGGCAAGTCGCTAGTAATAATAATAATAATAAAAGGGGAGAGCGGAGGGAGAAAGAAGAGGGAAGAGAAAGATATGAGAAAGAGAGGGCACAGAGACAGAGAGAAAGAGAGCCCACACAAAGAGAGAGCGCACATAGAGGGGGCACAGAGAGAGCGAGAGCACTGAGAGATACAGAACAGACAACTGAAGATTCTATATTATATTGTCATTTATAACAGGCAAGTTCCTAGTATTAAAATAATACTGATAGTATATTACACAATATTATTGCTTTTGGCTTGAAAAAGAGAGTTACATCTCTTGAAAGTTTGTCACACCAAATTAAATGTTTGCCCAATAAAAAAAAGGTATAACTGTATACTGCAATACTCCTATTATTACTGGACATTCAAAGCCATACCAATATTCAGATATTACAACCACTAAATAGATTAGCCTTCACAAGCTGAAATGATGTAGAGATAATACTAACGTAATAAAACGTAATAAACTACTAATTAATATTTCCACCTAATGCAATGAAACTGCACATGGCACACAGTTGCTTAAATCACTGTAGAGACTGTGCATGTTTAGAGCTAGATTTCCAAAGGTTCAAAAAGCCAAAAGTACAGCGATAACTGAAATGAGTGATTCTCTGAATTCACTTGTCCATATACTGGTGTCTCATAATTACAGTATTCTAATTGGAAGAAATCTAACTGATAATATGCAAATAAGTAAAGTATAGTGAATAAAAAATAATATAGGCAGTTCTGGGCAACTCAATTCCCACTTGTTTAGATTATTCCATTATTTCATTTTACAAAGCTCCCTGTCACTTGAAAAGGCAGATAAACAAAGCAAATTTTCTTTGTTAAAATAAGAGAGATTTCTACAAAAGATTGGAGTTCCAAGGCTCCATTAATTTGATAAGACAAATGAACATTTAAAGAAGGTCTTTATAAGAAAGGTGGATAAAACTGCATATAATAGACAAATACTTGACAATAGATAATGAGCAGAGACGTTTGACCACACAGCGCATTAGCTGTTTCATGCAGCCAGTCAGTGAGTACGTTCCATGATTGTGAATGCATCCTCATGACATATACTGTATATCCAGTGACGGAGCTAAAAAAATGGAGAGCCCTGGTGCAAAAAAAAAATTTGGACCCCCCACTTCCTATAACAGCTCCCTTCCCTAAGTCGCTTTCTCATAACATCACAACTCCCCAAGACCATTTCCCACTGCCACTCGCCCCCTAAGACCCCTTTCCAGATGCTCCCCCTCAATTATCTCCTGCCTGCAGCAGAGCTCCAGGACACATGCTCCACTTTTCGGCAACATTCTCTAAGGCAGGTCATGAGACCATGAGGCCTCTACACTACTAAATAGATATATATATATATATATATATATATATATATATATATATATACACACACACACGTTATACAAAAGAAAAGAAGATAGCTTCAAGGTATAGGATCCTTTTTATTTACAAAAGAGTGCTACAGAGATAAAGTGTTTCAACAATGCACAAAAGAAAAGAAAATAGCTCTGTTTTTCAATGTGTTAAATTTAAACTTTTATTTATACTGTTGAAATAAGAAATTTGACTTAAAAATCTAATTTGTTGGAGGGGGGCATATCCAACAGCCGAAGTGAGCAGGTCTGCTGAGCTGCAGCTCTGCTACAAATATGCACATAAGAGGGGCTTCTAACCCTTATTTGGGGCTAAATCCAAAAATAAAGAGTTAATATACACCGGAATTGGCTGAGGATCACATAGATACCAGATTCAACAAAATCCGACCAATTGTGGGCAACACATGGTTGAGGCCCACTACAACTGGTCTAAGCTGCAACAAAGATAAAGGGGGCATAGAAGCTACTCAAGAAGGACTGCTGGGATAAGGGGGCCTTAGAATTGACCAGTCTCCTCTGCTCAAAAAACTGAGTCATAAAATATCTAACTTTTCAGGAGAGACTTATACTGCTGCCTGTATCAGGGTATAGGCAGAGAAGCCTTGAAAGAGACCTTTAGATATGGGGTGGGCAGACATATGCTGGAGATATGCGAGCGTGTTAACACGACACCACAGTTAAAAATTAGAGCATATGCCACAAGGCTAGGTGGCCAGTATGGAAATGTATTAATTAAAATGTGATAAGCTTCGACACAGGAGCAACCCCATCATATCCCTAATGAGCTTTTATATATGAGAGAACTGTATCGCTTAATTCGGCTCTAGTCAAGACAAGCGATCCCTATAATTTTTCACCCAAAATGTCTCTTTAGTGTAAACAACAGGTCTTTGCAGTCATGGACAAATCCAAAAAGAGCACTTCATCAATGGGCATCCGTAAACATTTCATGGCGGTTTCTTCAGCCCGAGCTGGTAAACACAGAAATCACAGACTCCTCAGATTCGGAGGGAGTGCTAAAGAAAGCAAGCATGGATATGGATTTGTCAGAGAAAAGCATGGCTGGGATTGAAACCCTATTAAAAACACAGCTATCAATAGCTCTACAAGACATAACAAGAGATATACAAGATCTGGAACAGAGGACCCACGTTCTAGAAACTTCTACAGATCAACAGCCTTATTAAATTGCGATTCAGCAAATTGAAAAGGGCTCTATATGCACACAGCATATTTTTTTACAGAAGTTTTTAGTTTGTGAAGACCTTGCTTTTGGATAGAAGTTCACTAACTAAAAACTTCTGTAAAAAAATATGCTATGTGCTTAAATAGAGCCATTTTCAATTTGCCGAATTGCAATTTAATAAGGCAGTTAATTCCTTACCTACAAACGGTAATTGCCAACATTCTCCCAGGTTTGCAAGTCAGAGACTATGAGATTGAAAGAGCCCATAGGGCTCCGGGTGCCTCCATGAATTCTGACCAACCCAAACATATTATAGCCAGATTCCTGCGTCAGAAAAACATAGATTCCATCATTTCTGTATCGAGGAAGTCTAGAATCATGGGCCCAGATGGCAAACAAATACAAATTTATGCAGACCTGGATCCTAGCACCCTAAGTAAAAGGAGGGATATGAAACCTGCACTAGAGATCCTGGTGAAAAACTATTATTTCAACTTAATAGAAAGACTTTTGCTACCCACTCCTTGGGGGAGTGTCAAAAAGTGCTACTGGACAATCAACTAATACCAGAAGGAACTAACTTGAGTGCTCAACCCGCAATACAGAGGGATCGTCCATCGAAACAGTGGACTGAAGTTCCGTCAAGCAAGAAAGCAAGGAGATCAACGAGAATGGTGAAAAAGAAGATGTCCCAGCCCTGGACGGCTACAACCAGATGCTGCTGAATTAAAGATGAGAAAATCCCCTATTTGACAAGCGCTCCTTGGGACTACAAAGTTAAAGAAAAAAGTTGAACTTTTAAAGGTTATAACTCAATCTGGTGAATTTAGTAAAGAAAGCGATGGGGAGGAAAGGGCTCCTCGCTGGGCTTTATGATTAAATAATGGTTTATTATAATAACATGCTCTCTTAATTCAGGCTAAATTGTAATTTTACTAAGTTAAACTTTATTGTTTTAATGTCTTCGTCAAACTAGGGGATAACAGATGGAGTAACAGACTACACTACCCTTGGCACCTTTGGTGCACACCTTTTAAATATGAGGAATAGACGGGGAAATGTTATAGCTGTTTATGCTATAGTTATGGGTTTTTGTATCACTTTTTGTTTGTAGCCAAACCACAAAAAAAGAAGGGACAGCAATATTGCTGCACAAAGACTTTTCTTTTCAATTAGAGGCTAAAACAGTTGATCCCCTAGATCATTATATCATACTAGAGGGGAGGGTCCTGGACACTGTAATCTCCTTAGTTTCAGCATAGTCCCCAACAAAGAATCCACATGATTGCAGGGATAAGACTGTTGAGACACTTACAAAGAGGGGACCATGGCAAAATCTTTCTGGGAGGGGACCTGAACTTGGTACTAAATGCATCAGTGGACAGGTCTGGGAAAGGCATATATGTCAGGAATTCCAATGAACTAAAATACATTGAAGGTCTATTAACCAAGTTGAATCTAGTAGATGCATGGAGAGAGGCACATGCAAGAGATAGAGAATATACTTTCTACTCGTACACACATAAAACCTATTCTAGAATAGATTATTTACTAGTAGATTCCTCATTACTAGACAAGGTCAGTGCAGTAGAAATTGAACTGTGTACTTGGTCAGATCACTCTACAGTCAGGCTACATATTAATTTAGCAATATATTCACATCCAGAATTTGGAGGATTAATGAGATGCTCTTGACCAGTCCGTTGTTCCGAGATCAAATTTCCAATGAATTTGAGTTCTTCTTTGAAACAAATCTAAACCAAAACATGGGTTTTGGATAGGTCTGGGCATTTTATGAGGCTGATATCAGAGGGGTTTAAATCAAGATAGCGATTATGGAGAAGGGAATTAGAAAACCATAAAAATCCAACTGACTCAGCTTGACAACAATTTTTTTTTTTAATAGAATAAGATTCAATTCTTTCTGAAAGCACTGACAATGCTCTCAGGAGAACTCAATATAAATGTTATGCTAAGGCCAATAAGCCGTATGCTATGTTGGCAAGGAGATTGAAAGGAAAATTTGCCCATGTCACGACCTGCTTCTTCAAGGGGGCTTGATATGAACCTAGTTCAAACCTACACCAGCAGAATCCTGTAGTTCCTGTTCTCTCTGGCACAAAAGATGGCTTCTGAAGAGGGATACGGGCAAAAGGTACAGGCAGAGAATGCTGGATACAGGTTACTAGTGGCCCATGAAGAGATCATTCCCCAAGTCAGGATACAAAACACAGACATAGTCTCACACTGTGGATATGTGAAAACTACAACTGAACCTTTATTAAATGATCAAAACAACATATTTAAACTCTTCAATACCACACCCTTGTGTACATTTCTGTATGTGTCCGATGTCACACATCTGCCCTGTAGCCTTGGTTGCTATAACAATTGAGATAACACTCATCAGATATTTAAAACAATAGGCCAGGTGTTCATTGCTAGCTAGGGCAGAAAACCTTGATGTAAAGCGCAAGTGTTTGCTTAGGACAACTTGAAATGCAGACAGCTGTCTTGACTGAAGGCCTGTATCTGTACAGATGCAATGTCCTGCAGATAATTTCCATGCAGAGCATTCTTACAAATTCCACATATATTCTATAACACATGTTTCCTTTTATAATATATAATAACTAGTATACATAATAACCATGTACAGTCAACATATAACCACATACAGTAGCACATAATCCCAATGCAACAATGTCCTGCTCCCTTGGCCATATTCATAATTACTGGCAATATGAGTCCTTAAACAATTAAATCATGACAGCCCAGTCCAAATTTTTTCAAATTAGAAATAAAACAGGTCAGGTTACAGCCAGCACAGCAGGGACCCAGAAGGCATTTACAAATTGTTATGAAAATCTTTATAAAGCATCTACAGTGGATATAAAAAGTCTACACACCCCTGTTAAAATGGCAGGTTTCTGTGCTGTAAAAAAATGAGACAAGGATAAATCATTTCAGAACTTTTTCCACCTTAATGTGACCTATAAACTGTACAACTCAATTGAAAAACAAACTGAAATCTTTTAAGTAGAGGGAAGAAAAAATATAAAAATAAAATAATACGGTTGCATAAGTATGCACACCCTTAAACTAATACTTTGTTAAAGCACCTTTTGATTTTATTACAGCACTCAGTCTTTTTGGGTATGAGTCTATCAGCATGGCACATTTTGACTTGGCAAGATTTGCCCACTCTTCTTTGAAAATGGCCTCGCAATCTGAGAGATTTGGAGTGTTTTTGCAATCGGATTCAGTTCTGGGATCTGACTGGGCCATTCCAAAACTTTAATCTTTTTCTGGTGAAGCCATTCCTTTGTTGATTTGGATGTATGCTTTGGGTCGTTGTCATGCTGAAAGACGAAGTTCCTCTTCATGTTCAGCTTTCTAGCAGAAGCCTGAAGGTTTTGTGGCAATATTGACTGGTATTTGGAACTGTTCATAATTCCCTCTATCTTAACTAAGGCTCCAGATCCAGCTGAAGAAAAACAGCCCCAAAGCATGATGCTGCCACCACCATGCTTCACTGTGGGTATGATGTGCTTTTGGTGATGTGCAGTGTTGTTTTTGCGCCAAACATATCTTTTGGAATTATGGCCAAAAAGTTCAACCTTGGTTTCATCAGACCATAACACCTTTTCCCACATGACTTTGGGAGACTTTAGATGTGTTTTTGCAAAATGTAGCCTGGCTTGGATGTTTTTCTTCGTAAGAAAAGGTTTTTGTCTCGCCACTCTACACCCATAGCACAGACATATGAAGAATACGGGAGATTGTTGTCACATGTGTCATGAATCAGCCAGTGGCCATATTGGATTTGGTGTGAACTATGCTGGGGCCATTTTGTGACTGGCAGCAGTGGCCATTTTGGGCTGGGTTATCTTCCACATGCTGTTGCCATGTGGAAGAACAAAAGGTTTGGGGCCCACTTGTTAAGGTTATATTGTTATTTTGTGGTCTAGGGGATAAAGTATTATAAGTTTACCCCTTAGCATATCCCCATCCCTTCCATGTTTAGGCTCATTGTAATGGGTGTCATGTGAGGGAGCTGGTGGGATGTGTTGGTTGTATGTGTGTGAAACATTGTGTGTTGTATTTGTAAATATGAATGTATGTTATTATATTAGTAGGTTATTATATTGTAGAGGGGAAGCCGTTGAATACAGGCAAGCCTCCTTTGTTCCCAAAGGCCTGTTAATCCCATTAGCTAAGTATCCAGCATAGAACTAACAATGGGAAGCTCACAGCTGGAGAGCAGACAGGCAGGCACCCAGAAACAATGGGATGGCCTGAAGGCTTCTCAGCCTTCATAGCATGGGCACAGGAGAGTAAAAGACATGCTTTCCCCTGGACATTCAAAGCCCAAATTAATTAGTTGGCCTCGCCTAGTGGGCGGACCTGGGAGGGGACTATTGGTTCACGTACAGTTCCCCTTTATGATTGGCCAGACGTCATTTGGGGCTGGCTAACGGTAGCCACTTCCCCCATTCTTGTGTGATGTGGTTAAATATGCTGTTCTAAAATAAAACATGGTTCATAATTTTCATCAAGACTTTGTGTGCAGGTGTATTATTGACCCAGGGGCATATGCTGGCAGAGGAGATCGTTTCTGACTTCCTTCCAGGGTTCCCAGCGCACACTACCTTAAGCTGGGACTTATGCTCTTGAATCCGCAAAGAAGGTCCATTGGTCTGAGTCACCCAAATCTTAGGTCTAAAACCTACAGGAGATAAGAGGACTAGGATTCTCTATACTCCATCATCATTGTAGGTTGTGACAACATGTACCACACAACCAGTACTTACCAGATATTCCTGCAGCTCCTGTAATGTTGCTGTAGGCCTCTTTGTAGCCTTCAAGACCAGTTTTCTTCTTGTCTTTTCATCAATTTTGGAGGGAGCTCCAGTTCTTGGTAATGTCACTGTTGTGCCATATTTTCTCCACTTGATGATGACTGTGTTCCATGGTATATCTAATGCTTTGGAAATTCTTTTCTACCCTTGTCCTGACTGATACCTTTTTAACAATGAGATCCCTCTGATGCTTTGGAAGCTCTCTGTGGACCATGGCTTTTGCTGTGGGATGCAACTAAGAACATTTCAGGAAAGACCAACTAGAGCAGCTGAACTTTATTTGGGGTTAATCAGATGCACTTTAAATGATGGCAGGTGTATGTTGGCTGCTATTTAACACTATTTGGAATGTGATTGCTTAATTCTGAACACAGCTACATCCCCAGTTATAAGAGGGTGTGCAGACTTATGCAACCACATTATTTTTCTTTTTTATTTCTTCCCTCCACCTAAAATGTCTTTGGGCTTTAACCAATTATTTGGTGAAGGAAGTGTAGCACCATTATGTTGCAGTGACCCAACCACTGGTACCTCTCTGGTGTATACAGAAGAAAATAACCTATTTAGCTCATCTGCCTTTTCTTGGTCACTAATTGTCAGACGGCCTGTGTCACATGGTAATGCTCCTATAGCTTCCTTCCTGGCCTTCTTCAATCAATATAATTTACTAACCTGTACTATAAAAAATTTAAGATCAGTTACCCCTTCATCTTACAAACCTATATAATTATATTCTGGAGGGAAAATATGTCCTGCCGGTATTAAATCTGGCAGAGATAGTCCTCTTCCCCAAAGAGGGAAGAAATCCCTTGGAGATAAAAAATTATCCACCAATTTCCTTACTGAACTGCGACATCAAAATTCTGTCTAAGATCATAGCAGATCGTTTTGCCAGATTTCTGCCAAGACTGATTCACAAGGATCAGGTGGGTTTCATCCCACATAGACAGGCCAGGGACAAAATTAGGAAGATCCTAAATTTAATACACCAAGCGACTAACACCAACATTCCAATCTGCCTTCTGGCATTAGATGTAGAGAAGGCCTTCAATTCACTAGAATGGCCCTATCTCTTGGCAGTCCTGGGCAAGTTTGGCTTTGGTGAAAAATTTACTAATCTGTATCTATATAAAAATCCCAAAGTTTACTTAAAATTACTTGGCCCAGAGAAACCCAAGTTTGATATACAAAGAGGTACTAGAAAAGGGGTGTCCGCTCTCCCCTCTACTTTTTGCTCTTGCTGTCGAGGGAGTAAATATAGGACTTCATAATTTCAAGATAAACCTGTTTGCGGGTGATGTAATGTGTACAATCTCAGATCCCATTCAACCTGTTCCCAAATTGATGCATTCCCTCAAATTTTTTGGTGGATTTTTAGGTCTAACCATTAATATGGAAAACACAGAAGGTCTAGCTATAGGCATAACAGCAAGGGATAAAGAATATCTCCAGGAAACATATACATTTATGTGGGCTACACATCATATACGCTATTTGTGACTGAATATCACCCCACAGTTAGATAAATTGTATAAAGCCAGTTATTTCCCTCTGTATAAAATATTATCTGAGGACTTAATCAAATGGTCCAGATATCATGTGTCCTGGCTGTGGAGGATTAATTCATTTAAAATGAATATCCTTCCCAGACTTATGAACTTGTTCAGGACCCTCCCAATTTCAATACATTTTAAAGAATTATTGAGGTTTCAGAAGAAGATTTTTTACGGTTTATATGGCAAGACAGGCCGGCGAGAATCAGTAAAGCTATTCTGTTGAAACATAAATCGAGAGGAGGACTGTCTTGCCTGGACCTGAGGAATTACTTTAGGGTAGTGATGTCGAAAACAGTTCGCCTTCGGACTAATCACGGCGATTTTGGCATGTTCGCGTTCACAGCGGACGGCGAACACATGCGCTTTTCGTTTGCCCCCTATACTTTATCATTGAGGAAACTTTGACCCTGCACCTCACAGTCAGCAGACACATTCCAGCCAATCAGCAGCATGCACTCCCTTCCAGAGCCTTCCATCTGAAGGACAGGCTAATATTCTGCTCTGTTTCACCAGTCATAATTGGTGTACCATACATTGAAAAAAAACAACCCTTTTTTCCTTTAATCTAACTTCAGTTGCCTGCCTGTGTCAGACTCACAGCTTATATTGTGCTCAGTGAAATAAAACAACGCTTTTTTGACTGTAATAGATTGAATAGCAATTGCCTGCCTACAGGTGTGTGTGTGAAGCCTATTGCATCTACTTTGCCAACTTTTGCCAGTGCACAGTAATACGTCATATCTGGTGCAACCGTAGTGTACAGTGACATAAAACAACACTTTTTTGACTGTAATCGATTGAATATCAGTTGCCTGCCTACAGGCGTGTGTGTGAAGCCTATTGCATCTAGTCTGCCAACTTTTGCCAGTGCACAGTGACACTCATATCTGGTGGACCTTAGATTGCACGTGCAGTGCCCCAAATTTGAAGTAGGAGGTCCAACCAAGCATCTTTTTCCATCTCCCTGTTCCAAAAATCAATGCCATATACACGTGCCCTAATAGTGGATGTAACAGGGATTAAACCAATAGGAATAGTACTACTTAACAGTACACACCTTATAATAACGCAGACAGAGGCAATGCAGAGAGAGGAGTCTGAAGAAGAGGAGTCAGAGGAGGAAGGTGGCTTTGAGGAGGTGGAAGACCAAACACAGCAGGCGTCCCAGGGGGCTTGTTGTCACCTTTCGGGGACCCTTGGTGGCTGGGTGGAGGAAGAGACCTTTAATGACATCAGTGAGGACAAGGAACGGGACATGGCTAGCTTGGTATCCAACCTTGTGCAAATGGGGAGTTTGCGGTTGTGCAAAGGGACTGTTTGCGGTTGCTTGCGGTGCATTAAACGGGGAGATTGGTCTGTTACTGTGAAGCAGGTGTAACCCTTACACTACCTGATCGATACATCATACCTGATGTTTTAAAGCATGTTATTCCAAACAATTTAGGAATGTTAGGTGATTTATGCCCTTTATAACTTAAAACCAGACTCTGCATCAACTATGTAATTTTCTGTGGGAGTTTTGCCATCGATCCCCCTCCGGCATGCCACAGTCCAGGTGTTAGTCCCCTTGAAACAACTTTCCCCTCACTATTGTGGCCAGAAAGAGTCCCTGTGGGTTTTGAAATTCTCCTGCCCATTGAAGTCTATGGCGGTTCGCCGGGTTTGCCCGTTCGCGAACATTTGCTGGAAGTTCGCGTCCGCAGTTCGCGAACCGAAAATTTGATGTTCGCGACATCACTACTTTAGGGCCTCCCAGTTGTCCTTCATTCCTATGGCACATTCCACAACCCACCAACCGATTTTAGCCCCATATACGTGGGATACGGTGGTATGGATGGACAAAATCCGTGATACTGTGAAAGACATTAAATGAGGGCGCACTAGGGATTTGTATAGTGGCAGAATTATATTTTATTCCCTAGGTTCTATACCCTTCTTAATACATGCTAATATTTTATTTGCCTTTGCAGATGCTGCTTGGCATTGAGAACTATTACGTAGGTGGTTGTCCACAGGCACTCCCAAATCCCTTTCAATATTTGATACCCCTAGATTTGCTTCACTAAGTTTACAAATTGCATGGCTATTTTTCCTTCCCAGATGCATAACCTTACATTTATTCATATTAAATTTAATCTGCCATTAAATTGACCATTTCTCTAATTTATGCAAAACCCTTTGGAGGAAAAATAAATCATTATCTGGTTTAATTAACCTACACAACATAGTGTCATCAGCAAAAACAGAGACAATACTTTCCAATCCTACTTCTAAGTCATTAATAAATATGTTAAAAAGGAGAGGGCCTAATACTGAACCCTGAGGAACCCCATTTACCACATTAGTTCAATTTGAGTATGTTCCATTTACAACAACCCTTTGCTTCCTGTCTTTTAGCCAGCTCTCAATGCATGTGCATATATTTACTGCAATTCATGTATCCCTTGGTTTGCACAATAGTCTCCCATGTGGCTCTGTATCAAAAACCTTTGCAAAATCTAAAGAGACTACATCCACAGAGTGGCCTTGATCCAAGTTCCTACTAACCTCCTCATAGAAACTAATTAGATTTGTTTGACATGACCAATCCCTCATAAATCCATGGTGGCTCCTACTTATAATCCTGTGTGAATAGACATATTCTTGTATATTATCCCTTATAACCCCTTCTAAGTGAATTTGCTCTTGCTCCTTTCTTAAATATAGGTATCGCCTCTGCTTTTCTCCAGTCATCTGGTAGTGACCCAGTGTTGAGTGAATCTTGAAAAATTAGATATAATGGTTTGGCTATTACAGAACCCAGTTCTCTCAGTACCCTTGGTTGTATTCCATCAGGACCTGGGGATTTATTAACATTTATTTTTTCCAACCTCTTTTGGATTTCTTTGGGCATTAACCAATTATTTGGTGAAGGTAGTGTAGCACCATTATGTTGCAGTGACCCAACCACTGGTACCTCTCTGGTGTATACAGAAGAAAATAACCTATTTAGCTCATCTGCCTTTTCTTGGTCACTAATTGTCAGATGGCCTGTGTCACATTGTAATTCTCCTATAGCTTCCTTCCTGGCCTTCTTCAATTAATATAATTTAAAAAAAAATATTTTAAGGTTAGTCTTACTCTCCTTTGCAACAAATTTTTCATTTTCTATTTTAGCCAGTCTAATAGCCCTTTACAAGCCTTGTGTTAGTTTCCTTGTACTCACATAAAGCAGTCTCTGTCCCCTCTTGTTTATATAATTTAAATGTCTGTTTTCTAATACTACTGTATCTTGATCTTTCAATCATTGTTAAGCCACGTTGGAGGATGTAATTTACTCCTTTTATTTTTATTTCCGCCGATTTGTATGTATAGTTAGTAAATATTTAAATGTTGTCCATTTATGTTCAATATTTTTACCTGCCTAGCTGTTTCCAGTTAGAAGACTGCTTTTCCAGAGATTGCTCACAGAGAAAGCTGTTTGCAATTAGAAGGCTGCTTTTCCAGAGATTGCTCACAGAGGAAGCTGTTTTCCAGAGACGGTGAGTAAATGATTATATTTTCCTTACAAGTGTCTGTGTAAAGTAACCCCAGGGAGAAGGCAGCAGTATAACTGCAAATTGGACAGTGTTTTTCAAAAGACTGTTTAAGGTTCCCTGGAGGTTGGAGCATTTCATAGAGACAGGCGGGCCGAATGCTCCACTTTCTACTGATGAAGAAGTGCTAGAGTATGGATGAGTGGTGATGTTTGTCAAAGGAAATGCTGTGCTGTGGATTGAGACTGAAGTTTGCTGGTCGGATGGACGATTAACAAACGGGTAGATGTTGAGTGGTAACTTAATGTTAGCGCTTGGTTTCGAAGCCTGGTTTTAAGTGGAATGAGGAGTTGAATAATAGTGAGGACACTTATGGGATGCGCTTAAATGTTGCTTGGAAAAAGAGCTGGTGGTCGTGGCTGAAATTAGTAGAGATGCTTTAACCAAGGTTTGGGACGTAAAACAGAGAAGGGAGTTCTATTGAGTGCTTTAGTGAGTGTTGTTGGTATACTGAGGCAGACTAAAAGGGTCAGATGGTGAGCGGAGATATGGAGCGTGCTAGCTGGTATAGATAGTAAAGCTGTAGAAGGAAGAACGACGGAGAGCTTGCGGGAGAGTGCAAATCGCTGGGTATATGACGAATAGCAAGGTTGATCCCTATGGGCTTGGCAGAAATGAAAATCCTAAAGTGAAAATGTTGGAATTGAGTGAAAAGTGAGAAGATAGAGTGATCGAATGGAGGAGAGAATAGGGAGTGAATGTGATCATCTGCATTAAAGTTGATGTGTCAAGTGACAAGCCCTGTGAATAACGGAGTGGGTGGCCAGGGCGGAGGGTTTGAAACCTGCAAAAGGGGTTGGAGAGCCGTAAGAATGTGGTTATGGTAATATCATGATGAATACTAATGAGAGGTAGTGAATATGTGTACGTGCACAGCGTCCATACAGAGCATTACATACTCACCACAATTATTATAGTTGATATATTACCAGGTTAGCACACCTCGGTTTGTGGGAGGGTCTCCTTTCCCTCCACCCTACTTAAACTCCAAGCTCACACCTACATGTGCACACGTACTCCAGTGCTGTCACATCTGCTACTGCACTGGGTGTGCTCTTTCTCCTCTCCTGCTTCCTCGTGGTCTCCCGTTTTTGTCTGTGAGTCCTTTCCCTTCTCCCCTCCGTGTGCCTCAGTTTCCTGCCTTCCCTTCTCTTCCCTTCCCTGTATCTCCGTGTGACCCTGTACTTGTTTCATCTGCTCCTCCCTTCCACTCTTTTGTCCTCCCGTTTCCCAGCTCCTCCTGGCTGTCTGCCCCTTCTGCTCGTCCATCTGGCTGCTTTTTTGGCTTCCCCCACGCACCTCCAGCCTCTCTGCTTTTCCTCCACGCTTCCTCTAAGCTCTCTCCACTCCCTTAGCGTGATGTCGCCCAAAATCTTGCGCCTCGCCAGATTTCGGCCCTTTAGTTTAATTTTCTATTCCCTGGTAAACCGGCTTGCTCAGTGGGTAGATGTATTAGGCGCTGATGCAGAGGGCTGCACATTTAGCATGCCTTTGGTGTCTGTTACAATTTTACAGAGCCTTTGTGGCTCAGTGGGTCGCTTTCTGCTTCTACATCCTAGCCTCATCTATCCATCGATGCTCCTGCCTGTACATCTACTGTCCCTCTCTCTGTGTTTTCATTTTGTAACTACATTAATTAGTTCCACTATCCATTCAATCGACTCCGCCTCGCTTATCACCACTTCGTTCATCATCTCACTCTCACGGTCATACTTCATTTATTGTTGTCAAGCCCACCCGAAAGGGCACTCTCATTTCTGGAGAGAGAGGGTTCCTTCGAGGTTAGTTATCCTGTGTTCCTTACGCTTCCATACTATAGATCTGGGCCTGAACCTACTTGTATATGCCCTTGTCCACGTCCAAGGTAGCACATCGGCTTCCCCACGCCTTTTCATGTTAGATCTACTAAACGTCTACCCTCCTTACACTCCACTCTGCCCTTCTGATTCCTCCATAAATCCTATACTGCCTTCGCTAGGCCCCCACTCAATCGCGCTTTCATATTCCCATTAACAAGGATCAACCACACTCGCAAGCCACATCAGCCTTTTCTAGGCTTAACCTCAATCACGCTTTCATAGTTGCACTTGCCTTTGCTAGTCTTCATCATACTCGCAAGCCCCTCATCAGCCATCACTATGTACCACCGCCAACGTTTCGCAGTTACTCTTTAGGTAATACCACATTGCTTCTTGGAGCCTCTATTGATTTATTCCATACTGTATTCCGACCAACCCTACATCACTGATACCGATCTGCTAAACATCTGCCCTCCTACACTCTCTACTCGGCCCTCTAGGCACCACTTCCAGTGCCCTTCATAAGTCCTATAGGGAAGAGGGGGAAGAGACCCAGGGGAGGGGAGCGGTGGGGGGGAGAGACACAGGGGGGAAAAGACACAGGGGAGGGTAGAGGAGGAAGAGACAGTGGAGGGGAGAGGGGGAGGAAGACACAGGGGAGAGGGAGAGGAAGACACAGGGGAGAGGGAGACACAGATGAGGGGAGAAGGGGGAGGAAGACACAGAGGAGGGGGGGAAGATACAGGGGAGGGGATAAGAGACACGTGGGGAGTGGTGGGGGAAGAGACACAGGGGAGAGGGGGGATAGACACAGGAGAGGGAGGAAGAGACACAGGGGAGGGGAGAGGGAAAAGAGACACAGGGTAGGGGGAGACACAGGTGAGGGCAAAGAGGGGAAGAGACACAGGGAAGAGGATGAGGGAGAGACACAGGAATGGAAGAGACACAGGCAAGGGGGGGATAGAGACATGGGGGAAGGAAGGGGGAGAGGCACAGGGGAAGGAAAGGGGAGAGGCACAGGGGAAGGAAAGGGTAGAGACACAGGGGAAGGAAACGGGGGAAGAGACACACAGGAGAGGGGTTAGACACAGGGGAGGGAGAAGAGAAAAATGTAAATGATACCGTCATTTTTGACAGGCAATTTACTAGTATATATATATATATATATATATATATATATATATATATATATATATACACACACACACACAGTAAAAAAAAACATTATCCGGCACCCACTGAGACTCCCTATTACCAGATAACTGTAGTTGCCGGGTAATCATGAGACCCCGATTTTAAGAGTCTAAACGACCCTTAAACCCCCCAAAACCCCTCAAAATTACTTTAAAAAGGCATTAGCACCTAAAGTGGTCCATTTATAGTTTAAAAAAGCGATTAGAAAAAAAGTTAGCTTTTTTTTTTGCAGTCTCAAACTGCCAGATAATGCCGGATAGTGACAGTTATGCCGGTTTAGCGGAATATATATATATATATATATATATATGTATCACATATTATAATTGTCCAACTATGAGATGTCGTCACTACCAGATGTCGTCACGAAGCGAGGGGCCGCATTTGCGGAGGTGGAGGCTCCCACGTCGGCTGCAATGAGCCAAAGGCACAGCACCCAATCCCCTTTAAAAAGGCATGCACCAATTTCTGGCCGGTTGGGTGTGCAGTCAAGGAGGCACAGAGGGTCGAGGTGGGTTGGGCCTGGGGTGTCCCAGGGGGAACTGTGGTGTTTAGGAACAAGGTGAGGGGTCCCAGGAAGTGTCCTACACTGCAGAAATATTTGATGTTTTACGTATTAAAAACCTTATAATCGACCTACTAATGGCACTTCATCACCTTCTCTAAAACTTTTTGAAGCACGGTCACATTTTATTACAATTTAAATCAATAATATAAGTAATAGTGTATTTAAGGCTGCTTATTCATCTTAACATCAACCCAAATATGTTTGTATTTGTACTTGCTTCAAATATTTGTTTCAAATATTGTAATTATTATAATGTGTTATTCATTGTGTATGACTGATTCCAGTTTTTCCAAAGATGTTGTTGAATGTTCCAAAGTTTCAGTTTTGTATTTTATTACTTTTCAGACTTCCCCAGAGATGGGTGGTGTGCTCTTCCTGTTAAAAAAATGCTGGATTTTCCATATACAGTTAAAAACAGATTTAAACCAGACATGTTTATCTGCTTCACTGCACACACTGTATCTCAAATAAGCCTGAACAATATGAAATAGTGTAATTTCAGTTCAGCATTTATTTTACGGTTTCCTCTTTTACCGTAGAAATGCTCAACATATATTTAAAGGGATGGTCACCCCCAACAAAATACCTAGGACCACTCTGTAGGTTATCATAAGTCTTCATTAAATGGTCATGGGATTTATCATGGCTCCTCTACTTCGGCAAGCAGAGCACTGAAAACCCACTGAATAAAAAGTTATTTTGGAACATATTGCAGTTTTTTTTATAACACAGTGAATATTTCCTTACTGTTGTCTGGGTCTTCCTTGATTTTGCAGGATCGGAAAGGAACACAATTCATATGCTTGCTGGAAATGCCAAAGCACCCTACTGCAACAAAAAATTGCATATTTTTTTCTTTTGGTTCCTTCATACATATTAACCCCAACACAGCTAAAATGTATTATTGCTGTGAAGAGAGTATATACGCATTTATGGTGCATTTATTGAGAACTTGTCCCAATAGCCTCAGTATATAGATTAACTACAGACCTAGGCCCTCATTCAATTGCGATTTGGCCAATTGCATAAAGCTCTAAATAAGCACATAGCATATTTTTTTAAAGACTTTTTTAGTTAGTAAAAACCTTGCTTTTGAATAGATGCTTACTAACTAAAAACGTCTTTAAAAAAAAAATGTTATGTGCTCATTTATATCCTTATTCAATTAACCAAATTGCAATTGAATGAGGGCCCTACAGTGCTGTAAAAATGACCTCAGTTCTATTTAAAACAATTATAAAACAGTGGCATGAGCTTCAAATGAAAAAACATTTTTACACCATTTTCACTTGATTTTGGTGGCTCCATATGATGGTGCAGAGCCCTATTCATGAGCTCAACGTCTGTAACACCACTGTAGACTAGATAGGTATTTACAGGTAGAGAGAGAAGATATATATCACTCTTCTTCTTATAGGATCAGTATTTGAAAAGAAAAACAGTAACCATTGCATGGTGAATTTTGGGCTTCATATTTTCTTTTTATCTTTAATCATTTGTAAAAATACGTATTTAAATGTTTATAGCACATTGTAAATAATATGTTTCTATTTCCATGACAGAAATTTAAAAAAATAGCAAAATATATACTGGTTCCTTCATAATTATTGAACAAGAAAAAAAAAAAAAAACTAACTGCAAAAAGAGCAAATCTAAATGTTTTATCATCAATAAATAAAAAAAAACACTGCTCTTCTGCAAACAAGGTGAATAATAGAGACACATATCTGCATAAAGCCTTCAAAAACCTCTCATAATTAATGCACACTTTATTGCATTTATAGTTATAGCCCAGTGAATTGGATGCTTAGATGTAATGAATAGTCATAAATAAATTAAGTTTCAATCAGTTCATCACAATAGTGGAACTCAGCAGTGGACAATGTGGATAATATTCACTTCTACCAAGTAGGGGGATTTTCTGCTACAGGTGTGTAATGTTTTACCAAATGTCACAATCAGGTTTCAGATTAACTCCCTGGGGCATTAAGACTGCTGTTCATGAAAACGGGATCATACAGGCATACCTCCCAACTTCTCTGATTACATTAAAAACAATATTTTGCGTAAAGTAACGTTACTTTTAGTCTGTCCAGTTGGTTGCTGGTAGCTGCAACTCTTGTTTTTAGCTATGATTCCAGATGAGGAGGCATAGCAATATAATATAACATTAAAATGAAGGACTCCAGAAGAAGCACTATAGTTTGTGAAACGTGTAGAGATATATCCCCAGTGATTGCTCCTACTTTTTCTAACGCCAATCATCATATTGCAATCTGGAAGCACAGATGGACTAAGAACTGCAGCTACCAACTAACAACTGGATGTACTAAATTATTATATGGGCTCACTAACCAGCTCACCACCATCCGCTAAGTCCCCCAATTAGCGGAGACATTCTCCCTGAAAACCTAAGCCTCTAAACCCTGGATGGTTCCCCACTCGGGTCAGGCCCCCAGCCCTCACCGAGACACCCTTACTCCATTGTTCAAAGCACCCTAGCAACCCCCTGCTGTGTCCAGACACTGATCAGAGGTGTTTGGTATCTGGGGCTGTAGACTCATCGGCACCTAGATGGGGAGATAGACAAGCCAGATGTCCTATCCCACAAAGAGGTAATTAGATACCAAAAGGTGACAACTTGTATTTGTTTAGGGCACTTCATGATTTGTTGCATGTTGGCAAAAATTATATAAAGATGTGTACTGCAAAATAAAGTGTATTCTCTGTTTGGGATACATATGCACAGTGTGTTTAATTTAGAGAGAAGCAGTTTTTTTGTTTGTTTTTTAATATAAAAATAATTTCTGCAGCTTCTTTTGGAACCATGTAACTTGGCCTGACAATCTGCAACTTGCCCTGGAATCTGGTTAAGCCGTTCTGTGTGCGGGGATACATCACCGAGTCAGCCTATGGGTAGGATTGGTAGGATTGGTCTAGCAACCGGTTTAGATTGTAAGTTTGCGAGTTTTCAATCTTGTGTCAGTGCCTTGGAAACAAGCTCTATGTACATTTGATTTTATGCTCAAAAACAGGGCCCTCCATTCTTTACAAGGTGTTTAATTTGTTTTCTGCTATGTACTCAACCCCTGTACAGCGCTACGGAATATGTTGGCGCGATATAAATAAAAATAATAATAATAATAATAACGAAGAGCAGATATGTGTTCTGGTTACCTTGAAAACAACCACTGAGTTGGTATAAGTATTACCAAAGTAGTTTTATTATTCTGATATTTTAGGTCATAATAAAGTAAAGCTTTAAAAGAAAAAGTAGTGTTTCTCTTTTTATATTTCACTTCCATTGTAATGATAACCCTCATTATTTTTCTGATTTGCATCAGTACCCTCATTAACAACCCCAGAGAAGCCAAAGTAGCATAGAAACTCATGTGTCTACCTATGGTGGTTTTGAAGATTCTGCTCAAACAGAACTATACAAAAGAGTTAATGTGAATGATATTTGCTAACTGTAAACATCTGCCCTGTCTGCATTAAAAGCGATCTCTCAAATGCAGGTGTTTGCAAATTCAAGTGATTTAAGGTAACATAATATATACCGCAACAATTATAGAACTTAAGGAATTAATCAGCCTAATCAACCTAGTAACTCCCTAGTTACTAGGTTGATTAGGCTGATTACCTTTTATGTGTATTATGTGACCAGATAGTTCATCAAGATTTTTTTTTAATTGGTCTCTTGATCAGCATTAGGTAACATAGACTCTTAAGTGTCCTCCGCAGGCTATGATTTTAGGTGATCCCACCCGCATATAGTTCAATTAAGTCAGTCAAAATTACTGAAAAAGTAATCACCAAAAACATTTAAAATTAGAGGAATCTATCCGCTAATGACCTCTACTAGGTAGCTACCTTGTCGTGGTGAAGGGGCTTGTGTACTTCAGTTAATCTGTGAGCTATACCATGTAAGGTCACCCAAAATTGGCAGGTCACAGCAGAGAGGTCAGACAAATCATGGTCCACTGGAGAAGTAACTGCCACCCACTCCAGTATCTTTGCCAAGAAAACCATATGGATAAACACAATTAGAAACACAGACAGATGTGCCTGGCGTGCTACATCCATATAGTCAACGAGAGTCAGACACGACTGAAAAACTGAACAACAAGAACAACAACAATGTACTAATGGAAAAAAAAAAGTTAAATGTTATAAACTCACTCTATAGATGCCCAACATTAAATCATGTTTAAATATTCCTCCTCCTCTTGACTGATTCTCTTTGTTGCAAGCATGGGCAAAGCGAGGTCTTCAGTTGCAGCAACTGCAACCCTTGCAAAATTGCAAAAAAAGTTCACGTCGCAACACATTACGACACTCGCAAACAACATACGACACACGTTCACACACATTACGACACTCGCAAACAACATACGACACACGTTCACACACATTACGACACTCGCAAACAACATACGACACACGTTCACACACATTACGGCCTCGCAACACTCGGACGCAACTCGCGAACATTACAAAATTAAAAACACAATACATACACACAGCACATACATAAAAACCTTACCTACACAAACAGGAAGCACCCAGGACCTCAAAAATGCAACTTACAACTTAATTGCACTCAAAATAAAACAGTTTAGACACTAAATAGTTTGTTAAGCGACACAAAAAATGGCCGACGAATAAAACGAAAACGAGGCTACACACGCAAACACCATACGAGACACGTTACCACACATTACGACTTCGCAAACATCGGACGCAACACGCCGACATACAAACATTTAAAACGTAAGAAAGACACACAACAAACACATAAAAAGCTTACCTACAGCAAGAGGAACCAGCCAGCACCTAAAAAAAAAAAAAGTTACACCTACATTTAAATCAAAATAAAACACTTTAGACACTAATACCATCGCTAAGCGACAGAAAAAATGGCCGACGAACAAAACGAAAACGAGGCTTCAGACGTAACTACACTACACTTACTCGCAATAATGAAACACATACTATGGGGAACGTATCACAATCATATTAAACACCATTTTGAACAGTAATACGCAGAAAATGGCGGATGGAACGCAAATTGTAAGCTGGAACGCAAATAGCGCATGCGTATTGCGTTCTAACGGTCTCACTTTCCAGAACTTTCTACAAGTTTATAAATACTGCCTATTTCAAACAAAAAAATACATTTCTCCTCAGGTGATCAACGGAGTGACTTCTGAGATAACTGCTGCTTTTGCTTGAGAAGACAATTCTTTACTAATTTACTACTTTGCATTGCAAATTACAACTGAGAGGTAAGCTATAATATATTACATTTTATTATCAGGACAGGTCAAACGAATAAAAAAAAATAATAGGATTTATGTAGTGACATATATGGCACATTTATGTGTATAGGCTCAAAAAAAAATACGGTTCATTTAACAAAACAACAAAAAAACATAATTCAATATTAAACAGAGGTTTATGTATAGTGACATGTGACACGCACATATATGTCTATAATGTATAGTGACATCTGACACGCACATATATGTATAGAATGTATAGTGACATGTGACACGCACATTTATGTGTATTGCCCCTTCATAGTGACATGTGACACGCACGTATATGTGTATCATGTATATTGACATGTGACACGCACATTTATAGGTACTGCCCCTTCATAGTGACATGTGACACGGACATATATGTGTATAATGTATAGTGACATGTGACACGCACATTTCTGTGTATTGCCCCTTCATAGTGACATGTGACACGGACATATATGTGTATTATGTATAGTGACATGTCACACGCACATTTATGTGTATTGCCACTGCAACAAAATTAGCTTAAAACAAAATCAGTAAACAACTACATTTAAATGACATTATATGTCATGTATACTGATATGTCACACGCACATACATGTGTATCATCTATAGTTACATCTCACACACACACACATTTATGTGTGTTGGAAAAAAAAAATATAAGGTTAATTTAACCATTTAAATATGAGTCATGTATACTGATATGTCACACGTACACAAAATAATTACATTAAACTATGGAATGTGCTTCATGTATGTGACATATGTGTGTAGCCCCCAACAAAAAATAAGGTCAATTGAAAAAAATTACAGAAGTATATTTAAATGACATTCATTTACTGCAATTCAATAGATCATATAAAGCTGAATCTTTTTATTTCTTTTAATATTCAAACAGACTCTGCATCAACAGCGTCTCTCAACAATTTGCACCGTGCACTGTGAAGCACAATCCCTTTTAAAGAACACCAACAAAGAAGAAGAGGTAAGATACAACAAGACATTACATGCTCAAAAGGCCATGCTTTGCTAGATGAAAAATTATAAATATACAAATAACTATTTCACTTTCTTTTTCAAACAGACACTACAAGAAGACCGGCGGATTAAGATTGGCAGGAGTGGACCGTCTGTCATTCCAAACTTCAATCAAGGTAAAGTATTAAGTATAAACAAGAAAGAACCATGAGTCTTATTCAATTGCGACTTCCTCAATTGAATAGGGCTCTATATAAGCACATAACATATTTTTGATACAGAACTTTTTAGTTACAGAACTTCTAACCACAATCAAGGTTTTCTATAACTAAAAACTTTGCTCAATAAATATGTTATGTGATTATATAGAGCCCTATTCAATTGAGGAAGTCGCAATTCAATCAGGACCTATATATCTTTAATGGCCAAGGGCCTCACTCAAATGTGATTTGCCCATTTCAATAGGGCTCTATATAAGCACAGAGCATATTTTTTAAAGGAATTTTTTCTTTTTTAGTCAACACGTTGCTTTTGGATACAAGTTCACTAAATACAAAATTCGGTAAAAAAATATGCTCTGTGCTGATATTGAGCTCTATTCCATTGGCCAAAACACAATTGAATGAGGAGCTGACAATATAACAAATGCAGTAACCAAAGGCCCTCATTCAATTGCTATTTTGGACAATTAAATATGGCTACAAATAAGCACTTTTAGGCCCTTATTCAATTTTAAAACATATATGTGATGTGCTTATTTACAACCCTATTCAATTTTAAACATTGCAATTCAATGACGGCCTTAGAGTACTATTACATTGTAAAAAATGCAATTGAATGAGGGGCAAACTATGCAACATATGGTACACACAAAGGCCCTCATTCAATTGCAATTTGCCCAATTGAATAGGGCTCTAAATAACAACATAACATTTTTTTTAAAAGAAGTTTTTAGTTACTAAAAATCTATCCAAAAGAAAGTTTTTCACTGACTAAAAACTTCTGTAAAAAAATATGCTATGTGCTTATTTAGGGCACAATTCAATTAGCCAAATCGCAATTGAATGAGACACAAACTGCTACACACAAAACAGAATTTCTTATTCAATGTTTAACAACCTATAAGCCTTACAAAGAAGCAAAAATAAGAATAACAAAAGTGTTGCGCACCTAATAGCATTGTACAAAAAATCACACAAACACATAGGAAACTACATTAACATTCTTCTTTAATGTTTAACAACCTATAACCAGTACAATCAAGAATAAATAACTTTTGCACAAGTGGTGCGCACAAAACAGGATTGTCAAAAACTAACACAAACACATAGCAAACTACATTAATTATATTATTTCATGTTTCACTAACTATAACCATCCCAATAAAGGTTAAATAAGTATACCACAAGTGGTGGGCACAAAACAGGATTGTACAAAAAATAACATAAACACATAGCAAAATAAATTTATATTCTTATTTAATATATCACAACCCACAAGCCTTACTAAGAACCTTAAATAAGAATAACAAAAGTCATGGGATTGCACAGAAAGTAAAAAAAAAAAATATAGAAAAAAATAACCATAACTGATACAATACAGCCAAATTCATACATTTTTTACTTATTTAAAAGACATTTCACTCAAACAACATTTTCTATTTTATATTACAACAGATACTGCGTGAAGACAATCGGACGAGGACTTTCTCCACAGGACCGGACCATCGGACGAGGACTTTCAACACAGGACCAGACCAGCAGACGAGGAATTTCAACACAGGACCAGCCCAGCAGACGAGGAATTTCAACACAGGACCAGACCATCGGACGAGGACTTTCACCAAAGGACCACAACATCGGACGAGGGCTATCGCCACAGGACCACACCATCGGACGAGGGCTATCGCCACAGGACCACACCATCGGACGAGGGCTATCACCACAGGACCACAACATCGGACGAGGGCTATCGCCACAGGACCACACCATCGGACGAGGACTTCCAACAGAGGACCACACCATTTGACAACGATTTTGAACCGAGGACCAACAAACATTCGGATTTAAATCACACTTCAACCAAGGTACAGTATAATAAGTACTAAAGTATAAAACTAAAGAAACTGCTTTCAGTTGCATCCGTGTCAACAGAAAAATAAAAAAATTATTTTACTATCTCCCTTATTCTATTTCAATTGCTACTATGCAATACATAGTTTAATAACCACATCACTTTTTTTTTTAGCAAAGTGCAGTGGTAAATATCTATCCACAAACAACGTTTTTAATAAATAAAACCATTATTTTAAAAAAATATGTTACATGCTTATTTACAGCAGTATTCCATTGGCCAATTTCTAAGCCAGTGAGGACAGGAATTATAAATTGAACTAAATATAAATGATACATTAATGATTTGCCTTTCATTTCACCAATTGTGCACAAGAATCTTTAATAGGAATTACAAATTAAAATATACACAATTACATTTATTTTTTTTCCTTTACAGATTAATATGGCTGATAACGAGACCAAAGAAGAGAAGAAAAGACGTCAAACTAGAGAAAGACAAGAGAGATGGGCCGCCCAGCAGACACCGGAGGAGAAAGAAATTTAACGAGAAAAAGAACGCAAAAGACTTGCAAATAAAAGAATATCAGCTGCAAAAATGAAAGATACAACCAAAAAAAATAAAAAGATAATAAAGCATTTACAAACCGTTCCTAAAACATCAGATGACATTTTACAAGATACCAGTCAAGACAGACCAAAAAAAGCAACTACAAAAACAAAGCATTTACAAACTCTTACTAAAAACTTACAGGACATTTCAACCAAACAAGGACAACATATACCAGGAAAATCCACGAAAAAAACTAAACATTTAGAACCTGTTGTTGAAACATTTCATGACTTTTCACCTGATGAATATGAAAGTCAACATCCGATATGCTTTGCAAATTGTCCTTTACTCAAGTCTTTAGCAGTAGAGGTTCATAGTTGTGGGGACATGACTACTCAATGTCAATTTTGTGAGGCTTATTATTTTAAACAGGAGAGACCCAGAGATGGACAATTTATTAGTTGTTGTCAAAAAGGAAAGTTCAAACTTCCAGAAAGGAAACAATTTCCAACCTATTTACAAAATATTATGACTGAACCTACTTTTCCAAATTACAAAAATTTTAAGACAAACATAAGATCCTACAATAGTGCCATATCATTTGCATCTATGGGGGCAACATTGGCTGCTAATGTACCAGGACATGGTCCTTACTGTTTTAAAGTCCAAGGACAAATTTATCATCGGACTTCACATTTACATCCAGAGGAAGGAGAGCAAAGAAAATTCGCTCAACTATATGTCCTAGATACAATGGAAGCTGTTGACCAACGTATGCAGATGGAAGAAAATAAAAAATGCTTACCCACTGTTTTTATAGAGCTAAATAACATTATGGACAACAATCCCTACAGTAAAGCTTACAAAAAATTGGCAGAAGTAGAAAATGAACAACTACTTTATGCACAAAGACATCAATTACCCATGCCAAAGGTTAATATGGTGCTTAAAAGAGACAGACATACTGATAAACGTCGTTATAACTTGCCAACATCAAATGAGGTTGCAATGGTCTTTCAGAATGATGAAGGAGAACCACCATTTCAAAGAGACATTAGAGTATATCCCAGAAATGAGGAGCAACCATTTATTAATATTAATATCTTAAGTCCAAATTTAGATCCAATGACATATCCCATCTTTTTCCCACATGGAGAAGCAGGTTGGCAACCAAAATTAACCCTTCCCAGTTACCCAAATGCTAAAGCCAGAATCCGAAATAATGTTTCTATGCTTGAATTTAAAGTTGCTCAAATTGCCATTAGAGATGAATTTAATCCAATTTTATGTGGTGGTAAACTAACACAACAATGGATTATTGATTCATATTTGCAAGTTGAGGCAAATAATTTAAACTTTATAAAATATCAACAAGATAAACTACGTGTAGAACAATATTGTGGACTCATGGACTATGTTGCTGACGTGGCTACAAGCAGAGACATGACAGCTGGCAAAGCCATCATTTTACCATCTTCGTTTCAAGGATCTCCTCGAAATATGAGAGAAAGATACAATGATGCTATGGCTATTGTGACAAAATTTGGAAAACCAGATTTATTTGTGACATTTACATGTAATCCACAATGGCCAGAAATTAATCAAAATCTACTTCTTAGACAAAGTGCTTCAGATCGACCAGATTTAGTAGCCAGAGTTTTTAAGATCAAATTAAATGAATTAATACGTGACTTCACTATAAATCAGTTATTTGGCAAATGTCTTGCTTATGTATATACCATTGAATTTCAAAAAAGAGGCCTTCCACATGCACATCTTCTCATAATACTTCAAGAGAAAGATAAATTAGATACTTCGGACAAAGTGGATGCAGTCATAGTTGCTGAACTACCAGATCCAGAACTATATGGTAGACTATATGAGATTGTTACTCATCGCATGATTCATGGACCCTGTGGAGACCTTAATCCACAATCACCATGTATGGAAAATAATCAATGTTCAAAAGATTTTCCAAAAGATTATAGAGACAAAACATATGCTAATTGTGATGGATATCCACTTTATAAAAGAAGAGAAGGAGATAGTGCCATTATTCGTGGAAAAAAAGTGGACAATAGATATGTAGTACCCTACAATCCACATTTACTCATGAAGTACAACGCCCACATCAACGTAGAAGCCTGCACTTCCATCAAATCCATTAAATATGTCTACAAATATATTTACAAAGGTTACGATGCAGCTACTGTAGTCGTCAAAAGTGCAGACAACCCTGAAAGTAGTGAGTTAGTACATGATGAACTTGCATCTCACGTAGATGCTCGCTATGTCAGTGCGCCAGAAGCTATGTGGCGGCTTTTAAAATTTGAAATGCATGATAGATCACATGCAGTATATAGGCTAGCAGTACATTTGCCACAACGACATTTAGTCTATTTCCATGCTGGAAATGAAATGAATGCATTGGCCCAAAGTGAAGATCGTCACACTACACTAACTGCATGGTTTGCATTAAATTCCACTGATGCTCAAGCATCACAATACTTATATATTGAAATTCCATATCACTATGTTTTTGTGAATGGATTATGGAGAGCAAGAAAAACCAGAGGCAATAAAATAATTCCACGAATTTACACAGTCAGTCCAAGAGATGTTGAACGTTTTTGCTTACGGATATTACTTTTAAATGTTCCAGGAGCACAAAGTTTTGAACAATTAAGAACTGTTAATGACATTGTATATGAATCCTTCCATTTAGCTGCAAGACATAGAAACTTACTCACTGATGATACAGAGTGGGAAAGATGTTTAGAAGAAGCAGCACAATGTCAAATGCCACGACAGATGAGAGAACAATTTGCTTTTATTTGTATCTTCTCAAATGCTCCAAATGCATTGGCTTTGTGGGAGACTTTTAAAAGTAATATGGCTGAAGACTTTATGCGACGATACAATGAACCCATTGCACACTTAAAAGCATTAATGGAAATTCAAGAAGTCTTTTTAACTCATGGATTAAGTTGTGCAAGTTTTAATTTGCCTGATCCAGGTCTTATAGATGACATTAACTTTGAAGACTATGACATTCAACTACAAGCAGAAAGAACAGAAGAAAGACTTGCAACTTTAAATACACTACAATTGCAAGCATTTCATGCCATTAAAAATGCTATAGATGATGACATGGTGACAGAGCGTTATTTCTATCTTGATGGACCTGGCGGATCAGGGAAAACATATTTGTACAATTTATTAATGAGTTCAGTACGAGCACAAGAAAAAATAGCAATGGCGTTTGCCACTACTGGAATTGCTGCACTTTTATTAGAAGGTGGAAGAACTGTTCATAGTGGATTTAAACTGCCAGTGCCTATTTTAGAAAATTCTGTGTCAGATATTCGCATGACATCCTTACAAGCAAAGAAATTGAAGAAATGTAAATTAATTATAATAGATGAGGCCACAATGATGTCATGCTATGCCCTCCAATGTATTGACCGTTTGCTTCGTGAAGTCATGGATAATATTTTTCCATTTGGTGGAAAGGTAATGTTGTTGGGTGGCGATTTTAGACAAATATTACCTGTCGTTGTACATGGAAATCGAACAGACATTATTGAAACATGTATAAAGTCAAGTACAGTATGGAAACATTTTACCCATCTTCAACTGCAACAAAATATGAGATCAGAAGGCCAAACTGATTTCAATGATTGGCTTATTAAAATTGGAGAAGGCAGAACAGAAAAAATAATACATTTACCTGACGACACTGTAGAGATCCCACCTCATATGATTTGTCAACAAGATATTATTTTGGCTATATTTGAAGGGAGCATAAATAACGAAGAATATTCCGAGCTTGCCAACCAAGTTATACTGACGTGTAAAAATAAAGATGCATTAATACTCAATAATGAAATCTTTAAAAAAATTAATGCACCACAAAGAAATCATCACAGTGCTGATTCTGTACTTGCTGATGACAATGAAAGTCAGGCAAACTTTTCAACTGAATTCATTAACTCTTTAACTCCTTCTGGAATGCCACCACATATTTTGCAGCTAAAGAAAGGTGCAATTATCATGTTACTGCGAAATATGAACCCCAAAAAAGGCCTATGCAATGGCACAAGATTAATTGTTCAACAATTAAAGGACCATTTTATAGATGCTGAAATTTTAACTGGGACCCATAAAGGAGAGAGAGTTTTCATACCAAGAATAGATTTAGCACCAAGTGAAAGTAGTCTCCCTTTTATACTTCAAAGAAGACAATTTCCCATTATTATGGCATTTGCCATGACCATTAATAAATCACAAGGTCAAACTTTCAAATCTGTGGGTATTTACTTGGAAGAACCAGTTTTTGCACATGGTCAATTGTACGTTGCGTTGTCACGCTGCAAAAATCCACAGGCTATTAAAGTTTACATTGAAAACAATGAAAGTCAAGGTGATTTATTAGAAGATGGATGTATTTTTACTAAAAACATTGTCTACTATGAAGTACTATAACTTTGCAGGATACAAACTAAAGACATGCAAACATTTTGGAAAAACATTCAAAAATACAAAACAATTGGTTGTTTAATTCAGTCATAATTAATGGAAGTCATGTTTATGGATAATTCGCCTCACAAAATACTTGCCTTGCATTTCTTTGAAAAATTATGTTAAAATGTTAAGTCACTATGTTAATGTTTCTAATGTTACAAGTTTAAAAACAATATTTTCAAGTTATTTCATTCAACATATTACAAAGTTCATGTTAAGAGCTCAAGCACCTTTTAAGTCACAATGTAAATATTCTCTGTTATCTTAAGATTACTACCTACATTAATGTTTATCGCCAGTTTATGTGCTCAGTAATGAATTACTTTAATTACGTACGGTTTAAGGAGAGTTTTTACTGTATGCCTTCCTCTACATTCAATGTATATTAAACTTAACAATTATTCTGATACAAATTGCATGTTAATACTGATTAATTTAAAGTTAAACTGTTTTTACATTCAAATGTTAATACTTTTAATTCAAAATTATGTTACAAAATGTATTTACTATGTTCCTGTTTATAATGTTCAAAATTAGACAAATGTTTTGCAAAAATTCCAAAGTTACATAAAAAATAAAGTTAAATTTTTAAAATATATACTTTCAAGGTTATTGCTTACATATATTTTAAACTTCATGTTAAAATTCGGCACGTTTCAAAAAGTCTTTTTACTTTTTACTTTTCTCTGGATTCTATGTATATTAAAGTGAACAATTCTTCAGATACAAATTTCATTTTAAAAAAACATTACATCAACGTTTTACAAAAATACATGTTCATATCACAAGACTTACAAGGGTCAAAAATATATTTAAATAACTAAACAACTTCACAAACATATACATCACATTGCCGTCATTTTTTGACGGGCAAGTCGCTAGTATATATATATACAGTATACATATATACACATATGTATATATTTATATATATATATATATATATATATATATATATATATACACACATATATATATATAAATATATATATAAATATATATATATATATATATATGTGTATGTGGTAATCATAGAAATTTGCACCTCACCTTTAGTATGATTTATATAGTAAATGGATTAGCCATACAATTGCTGTGAAGCCTATTGGCATCTGACTTTTCTAGAGAAAAGAAGAGATTCCGGCTTAGAAAAGAAGAGTTTCCAGCTAAATATTATGCACATCATTTGCAGTAGAAGATTTTCTTGATATTGAACTAAGTAGACAGTTCTGAGGTACTGGTACTTGGGTGTCTCGGGATGAGCGCCAGCTAAGTCCCGCGTGTCCACCCACTTTGTGAGGCTCGCAGTGCAATGAGTGCCTTTGGGGTTAATTGCAGTCTAAGTCCGCGTGCCTCAACTGCTAGCCTCGCTTTGCTTTGCGGGCCTCAACGTGACCAACGTCCTTGAGCTGACAACTATATACAGTAGGTGATATATATATATAAATATAAATAAATATATATATATATATATTTATATATATAGTATATATATATATATATATATATATATATATACATATATATACAGTGGATATAAAAAGTCTACACACCCCAGTTAAAATGTCAGATTTCTGATATTTTGTGACATGTGCATCTGTGAGCTGTTGCCGTGAATCCGTGCTCTCAGTCTACATGTCATAATTCATCAATAAATCATTACATTTCGGGCGTGACCTAACGCAGCTAAGGAACAGACGTGTAGAGCTCCAGCTCTGCCGATTTTGTCCAGAAAAAGTGCATTTTTGGGCCAGTACAGCGCCACAAAGGAGCCCAAATATACAGAGAGGGACCCATCTCCTCGAGAGGCACAATTTGAGACCCAGGAAGCGGGTCTAGCAGACCCGAGACACACACGAGCCAGGGGGGCCACCATCTTCCCCATCCCTGCAGCAGAGGCACCCTGTCAGGTCCCAACAACGAGGGCAGACGGAGAGACATCTTTACCCAGTCGCAGAAGTGAGGTCGGGGCACCCAGGACCCCTGCTCCCGGACCGGCACACCAGGAGGTGAAAGAGAGAGCTGAGATCCGGAGCGGGCGCAATCTTGGAGCTGCGGCCTATGCAGCCAGAATAGCCCTGTCGAGGATTCCCGCCAAACACTGGCGGGAGGTGAGCGGTGCGGGACTCAACGGGGAGAGAGAGTCAGAGGCCAAAGAGGCCTGGCGGGGACCCCAACCACCCCCAAAGGGACAAAATCGTGGGGGCTATCCCATTCCCAGGCCCCAGGAAGCAGAAGGCCAAACAGGGGGCCACAACGCAGACGCTCCTGAAAGTGTCTCCCAGAGGCCAAAGGCACACACAGGGTGAGTCACAATAAGCACAGGGGACCCCCCCCCCCCCCCTCAGTGCTAATTAACCTCTCAGGAAGACCACCCACCCCAGGCACATAACTAACACCAGATTACACTGGGAGAACATAAGCAACAGACAGGAGGCCTAAAATGCGAAACTGAGGCACTGGATTTTTGTACAAGATCAAAACAGCCTAATAACAAGGCCCCAGGGACACTACCAATCAAGGGCTAGAGAAAAGACCCTGCGTCCACGCAGAAAACAGCAGCGTTAATACATAACAAATCAGCTCCACACAAGCTGCCTACAGGGCCCTGAATCAGGGTAGAATAACCCAGGAGTAGCTGGGCAGATTCCAAACACAGCACTGCTAGAGGACACAGCAACTGACCAAGCTAGACTACATAAATGAGAGAAACAACCTGCTTGAGCAAGAGGGAGTCCTCAAGGAGAACAGAGAGTGCAACAACTTCCCCAAAGGGGTTTAAAAACTCCCATACCGAACAGGTTGACCGCAGTCACCAAGGGGTCAACCAAATAACCATCACAAACTACACGTCAACCTTAGTTGCAGGGCCGAATATCTGCCTATGGCAAACTGCCTTTGAGAAGCACCACTACCACATAGTGGACGCAGTGTGGAAATACCACGCCAAAGAAAGCAGCTAACAGAAGCACAACTTTCTTCAACAGGGCATCACTCATCAAGGGAACACAGAAGTGTCCTGAGCTCGCACACGGCAGCATCACACCATACCCTTGACAATAGTGTGGAAAATACCAGTGAGCGTTTGCCTGTTCACACTACCCGTAAACGAAGGCCAAACAATCAGGATATGGCCAACTCAGTTCAAGAAATTTTAATAAACCTAAAAAGATGTAACTAAGAAAGAGCCCGGCAACATAGGGACGCTAACAATAGCTCTGGGACAAACCAAGTGAAACCAGGTCTCTGGTAACAACTCGAACTACAGTACTCTCACTGAGATGTCGCCACAAGGAAGAACAATAAGGGAATCCAATCTTACTGCTTACCCAAATCCTCAGCAAGCTCTCCTACCAACAAAACAACCATAGCCACAGTTCACGCAACGACAAATTCAGAAATGTCAGCACCTAGCACTAAAAGTGACATCCAAGACCTTAAAGACTTAATAACCAACTTCAGAGAAGAGATCAAATCAGACATCCGGAAAGTGACAACAGAACTATCCACAGAAATAAAAAAGGTGGACGATAAAACAACAAAACTGGAAACTAAAATATCAGATATAATGCAACATAACAGCAGACTAGCAGAAGAGATCTTGGCCTTGAAGGACGAACAATCTAGGCAGCAGTTGCAGCAGGAAGACCTAGAAAACAGATCTAGACGACAAAACATAAGATTGAGAAACGTGCCGGAGACAGTCAAAGACCTACACGCATACCTAAGGGATCTGTGCGAATTTCTCCTCCCAAACATTCATCCGGAAAATATGAGAATAGATCAGATCCACAGAGCCCTAGGCTTCCGATCATCTCCACAGGAACGCCCAAGAGACATCATAGCCAGATTCCACTACTACTCCACCAAAGAATTGTTTATGAAGGCCGCAAGAAAAGGCATTCCTCCCATTGAGGGGCATACACCTCTGCTCTTCTCTGATCTAGCTCCGGTAACCCTTGCCAAAAGAAGACAACTGAAACCGGTTTTGGACTGTATCTTGGCTCAAGGGTGGAGGTACACGTGGGGTTTCCCTTTTCGCCTCAATATCTCCAAGGAGGGAAAGTTTTTCACAGTTAGAACACTGGAGGAAGGCATCAACTTGCTGGCAGAATGGAACATCAAAGTCACTGTCGGAGAGAATCTGCAATCAACAGAAAGCCCGAGAGGGAGGAGTCCTCCCCTGAACAGAGACAGAGACTTAATACAATAAGTTGTCATTTTATTGGTATCCTACTATTCTGACAAACAATGCTAGTTGAATGTTAAAACGAGCAGGTGCACTAAGGCAGCACTCACACCAGTGAAAGTTCTAACGCACACTACAGACAGGCAACCCAGGCTGTAGAGGCAAAAGCATCATACACCTAAAAGGCGTCCCTACGGGCGATAACAAGTAGACAGCCACATATCCCCACAGTATGGAAAGTTTAGGCGGACCGATTCAGTGTCAGTTTAGAGACACTAATTGGCCCACCAGTAAAATACGAAGAGGACAGCAAACGCTCTCCTCATAGTAGTTTAAATTACCACACCTTATTTATGTAAGGAACACTATAAAGTTCAAACATACTAAGAGCTCTCCTGACCAACAGAGAGACACACAAACAGAGTCTCAGACTTAGACTTCTTACCCAGGGTTACCATAGGGAACTCCACTAGAGGAGAAGCAGCAATTTGCTTAGTTACTGAGCCAGGTTTTCCTAATTCCAAAGGATTAAGTATAGACAATTTGGCTCACTATCTGTTGTTTCTTTCCTTTGAGTACAGAGACTCTCCCACACACCTGGCTGCTGAGCGGTCTTTGGGGCGGAAACCAGCAGGAGGCAAGTCAAATGACCCAGGCTCACAAAAAAAAAACACGGCGACCAAAGCGCTTAAAAAACTCCTAAAATCAAACTGCATGATTGATACCTGGAGAAACATGAACCCCACGGAAAGAGAATACACATTTTTTTCCGCCAGACATGGTTCGCTCTCCAGAATAGATTATATCCTGATTCAACAGAACGTAGCAGGGAACCTTACTGAGGCCTCTATCTGCCCCATAGCATGGTCCGACCACGAACTAGTCAAAATCTCCATGAACAATCTCCTACCGAAAGGAAATAGCCCGAGGTGGTTATTAAACCCCGGTATACTGAACGACCCAATCACTTGAGATAAAGTCAGAACTGCAATCATAGATTATCTTGATCTAAACACAGTAGGGGAGATAGACATAGACGGAATTTGGGCAGCTCCCAAGGCAGTGATCAGGGGAGTCTGCATACAAATTAGTTCGATCAAAAAAAAAAAAGACCAAGCACAAATTTTACTCCTAAACCAGAAAATATCAGAGACACAAAAACTATATGTTAAAGATAAGTCAGACATACTCACGAGAAGGTACTAAGGTACAAACAAGAACTAAACGCTATATTAAGAGGAAAATTGGTCACTATCCTACAACGAACTGAAGCCAAATTCTTCAGATACGCAAACAAACCAGATAGAATGTTGGCCACTAGACTAAAAGAAAAAAGAGCAAACTCATTCATTGCCAAAATAATCACCAAAAATAGGCAGACAGTTTTTAAACCAGATCAAATAGTAAGCGAATTCAGACAATTTTATGCAGACCTTTATACCAAAACAGCCGAATCAGGTACCCCAACCCACAAACTAGAAATTGAAAACACACTAAGTAACATAAACATACCCCAATTAGACCCTGCTAAAGCCAATTCACTCTTAGAGCCCATCTCGGTCAAAGAAATACAGGAGGTGATCAAGACAACAAAAGCGCACGGGGCCCCAGGGCCAGATGGCTACTCCAACCTCTACTACAAACATATGAGTGACCTACTTAGCCCCACCTTACACAAGCTATTTAACAGCTTTTTAGCTGGGGGGAAAATAAAACCGGAATTCTTAGAAGCTAAAATAATACTGATTCCTAAACTGGATAAAGACCCAACCCAGTGTGCTAGCTATAGACCAATATCTCTGATCAACACAGACTTAAAAATATACACCAAAATCTTAGCGTCCAGACTAGCGAATCTGATACCTGATGTAGTACATCCGGACCAAGTAGGGTTCATTAAGGGTAGAGAGGCGCCAGAAAACACCAGAAAAATTATTGACCTTATTGACATAACTAAGAGAGGTGAAGGCCACGCGATGGTGTTGGCGCTGGATGCCGAGAAGGCATTTGACAGATTAGATTGGGCATTTATGAATTCAACACTGAACAAATTCGGAATACCGGAAGGTTTTCTGCGAAGCATCGCGTCATTATACTCGGAACCAACTGCACAGGATACATACCAAGGACACAATTTGCTAAAATTCAAAATCACGAGAGGGACACGACAAGGGTGCCCACTGTCACCACTGTTGCTCGCCCTTAGTATAGAGCCCCTTGCAATTGCCATTCGCCAACATTTAGACATATCGGGTATACGGGTCGGCCTGACAGATCATAAAATAAGCCTCTTCGCAGATGACATCCTTCTAACAATCTCAAACCCCCTAGTTAGTCTTCCCAATCTATTCAAACTTTTGTCTAAATTTGGCCCACTGTCAGGGTTCAAAGTAAACACGAGTAAAAGCATAGCCCTTAATTTATCCCTTTCTCCCTCCATGGAAAAACTACTAGCCAATAATTTTCTGATAAAATGGGCCCCGAATTCTATCAACTATCTAGGCATGCAAATAACAAAATCAACTAAGACCCTATATGAAGCAAATTACCCAACCCTCATTAAACAAATAACTAGGGACCCGCACAGGTGGTCAGAACTAAAGATCTCATGGCTAGGAAAGCTACATGCCATCAAAATGAACGTACTCCCCAAACTGCTCTACCTGTTTAGGACCATACCTATAATGATTATGGCAATAGAATTGAAAAAGATACAAACAATATTGATGAGTTTTCTGCGGAACAACAAAAAACCTAGAATAAACAGAGAAACAACTACCGCGTCTAAGAAGGGAGGTGGGCTCGGATTTCCAGACATTCCCGGTTACTTTAAAGCAGCTAGACTAGCACAACTAGCTAAATGGTACATCAGAGATTCCCCCCGTTATGGGTTCAGATAGAGAAACACATACTAGAGACTAATGACTTAATCATGCGTCAGTTACCATGGCTCTCAACACAACAGGGCTTTAAGTTACCCCAATCACTCACATCTAGTGTGAGGCACACAATAAAATTATGGAAAGACATAAATAGGAGGAACAGGCTACTGGGCCCAGAATCCGGGCTTAGCCCACTGTGGCCACAATCAACCAACCCCAAAGTAAACACTAATGCTCAATACAGATGGTGGATTGAAAATAACTGCTCAATTGCAGCAGATTTACCAGTAGTTAATCAAAAATGGTCCACTACCGCATTCTTAGCCGACAAACACCTACCTCCAGGGGAATGGCTTAACCTACTCGCTATAAACCAAAGACTAACTCACAACATTAAGAACAAAGGAGGACAGAACAAATCCATATTCGAAAAATGTTGCATTAACTTCCCGGGAGGGAAAGGAAACATTTCCATAATATATAACCATTTAAGCGATTTAGCCACGCCCCCCAAATTACACTACGAGTCGGCGTGGGAAGCGGACCTCAGCGTAAGTTTAGATAGGGACCAATGGAACGACATTCGGAAACAAGCCAAAAACGCATCACTTAACATAATTCTGAAGGAGAATTCATATAAAGTTATTATGAGGTGGTACTTAACCCCGGTAAGAATGCACCTAGGGAACCCGACGATTAGCGACACTTGTGAAAGGGGTTGCAACCAGAAAGGGACTCTAATCCATAAACTATGGGAATGCCCTATGATTAGACACTCCTGGGTCGATACTTACAAAACCCTAGAGAAACTATGGGGTCAAAGCTATCCCATGAAACCAGAGGAGGCCATCTTGGGTTTACCGGTAGAAAGGATGTCCAACTCAGAACAATTCCTAACCAACCAAATTTTCCTAGCAGTTAGAAAAGTAGTAGCCGCCCATTGGAAAATACCCACCCCATTGTTCGAGGTAGTCCTAAGCAAAATTGAGTTTGTTCGGTCCATGAGCATCTTATCCGCTGAGGTTGACCATAACTACAAGCGATGGGCCTCCTTCTGGGCTGCCTGGGAGACAAGACGCGGCAGATGAATAGGGTGAGTGACACTTTCCTTCCAGAGGAGCTAGTTAGGGAACCATGGCAGGAGAAGTCTTAATTTACCCAACATCAATAGCCCCACACAGTAACCTAAGCACAGAGTATACAATATATTAGTTGTTACCAATTAGGCTCAGGGCAACATGAGGACAGGAAACACGGCTCACAGCGTTCTTCCCATAGTTACGGGACTTCATCAAGCATAGTTTCCCCATTAGCCCTAAGTTAGTTAAAATTTACTTTCAGCTACTATAATACTAGAAAACGGAAAAAGAAGAGGAGTTTTTTGACAGGCAGACAACACATGAGAAAACACATGTGAGGAATACGTTCATTGTTAATTCCTATTTACCACTTCTAATGTATTTGCTGCTCAATGTTTTATGTCTAAACTGTCTAATAAAAATCAATTAAACAAAAAAAATGTCAGATTTCTGTGCTGTAAAAAAATGAGACAAAGATAAATAATTTCAGAACTTTTTCCACCTTTAATGTGACCTATAAACTGTACAACTCAATTGAAAAACCAACTGAAATCTTTTAGGTGGAGGGAAGAAAAAATATAAAAATAAAATAATATGGTTGCATAAGTATGCACACCCTTAAACTAATACTTTGGTATTAAACTAATACCTTTTGATTTTATTACAGCACTCAGTATTTTTGGGTATGAGTCAATCAGCATGGCACATTTTGACTTGGCAAGATTTGCCCACTCTTCTGTGCAAAAACACTCCAAATCTGTCAGAATGCGAGGGCATCTCCTGTGCACAGTCCTCTTCAGATCACCCCACAGATTTTCAATCGGATTCAGGTCTGGGCTCTGGCTGGGCCATTCCCAAACTTTAATCTTCTTCTGGTGAAGCCAGGGGGGGCTGAGGAGGGGGATTGAGGAGGGGGGTTGAGGATGAGGAGGGAGGGGAACACAAAGGGCACAAAAGGGACACAGGGGGCAACACATTTCCCACCCTCGGCTTATACTCGAGTCACTACGTTTTCCCAGTATTTTGTGGTAAAATAGGTGCCTTGGCTTATACTCGGGTTGGCTTACACTCAAGTATATACGGTAATACATATATTTCTACTAATCAGTAGCTATTTATTAGAAAACATTTGAAACCCAGCTCACTTACATATCCCTTTAATACTAAAATGTGTACATTTGCCTTTACTTGGATTTCACACACACCCAAGTCTTACACTTTATACGTTTGTATATAGTCTCTCATTTTACATTACTTACTCTCACAGCAATAATTTTTTTACACAACATGTAGCTTCATACTTAAAAGAACCAGGGATGATGGGGACACCGTCCCCCCCAGATTAAATGAACAGGGGACACAAAAAATACCAAAACCAAACGTACCTGATTTGGCCACTAGAGAGCTACCAGCGCTATATCATTCCCATAAAAGCTTTGACCCATAATGCATTTTTTTTTATGTTGGGGGGGCAGGGCCATTGAGAATTTAAACACCGGCAGTAGATCTGCCCCTGCTTCCCGTCCTGGGATTAGAGTTGAATTATCACCGCCAGATGTTTTGGGGTTCCTACACCCATGAAAGGGACTTAGAACCTACATAGTGGTCATGATCTCAACATTATTAAGTCCTGTTTTTTTGTGTATAAAGCTGCAAATGTTTAAAAATGTGTGTGTAATATTGTAAAAAGGCAGCTTTGCAGCACTATCATGAATTCCCTGTGTCAAGTATAATTTAGGAGAGTTAGATGCTGCCAGTCAGCCTAACAGGAGTAAATGATTTGTCTCAGACCTCCATAACTCAGTCAGTACAATTCCCTGTTGTTTCTTATTTAGAGTCTGTCAGAAAGAAGGCCTGCCATGCTGCAAAAATAGCCTTTAAAGGGACTTCAAGTCCAGCATTCTAACATTTAAACTACTCATTTATGTGCAACAAACTGGTTTTGAGAGGTTTAAACTTGTTCTTTTAGGTGGATATTAGATATATACCATTAAATTAGGCATACCTATGTACAACAGTTTGGGACAGAAGTTTGATTTTTTTCACTTGGAATTTAAAGAGACGTGACATAATTATTTATTTTTTCAAGCATTTACAAGGGCATGCTTTAGACATTATCAAAGTTGTGTTTTGAGTGAAATATTAAGTAAAACTTGTTTAAAGCTCACAGAGCATACATACAGTATATTTAAAGATTAAATTGACAGAGAAGTATCACTCATAAATATATATTACTAGCGAATTGCCCGTCAAAAAATGACGGCAATGAAATTGTAAGGTAGCTAATGCTGTTTGGTGTGTAATAATGAAATATGTAATACATTACTAAATGAATATAGTGTACCTATTTTGAAGCATTGTGATGAAGAGCTGGCAATCTGTGTTGATGTTGCTGCAGCATTAGTGGTGTGGAGCTGCTGTGTAAGCATGCTGAATGTGTGCACTGTGTGGTATGAATATCCGTAGGTGGTTTGTGGCGTTTTGCGAGTTTCTTGTGGTGTTTTGCGAGTTTGTTGTGGTGTTTTGCGAGTTTAGAGTGCTGTAGCCTCGTTTTCGTTTTGTTCGGCGGCTATTTTTTCTGTCGCTTAGATTTTTTTTTAGTCTCAAAACTCTTTTATTTCGAGTAAAATCGAGGTCTAAGATGCATTTTTGAGGTCCTGGGTGCTCCCTCTTGGTGTAGGTAAGGTTTTTATGTATGTGCTGTGTGTATGTATTGTGTTTTAAATGTTTGTATGTCGGCGTGTTGCGTCCGATGTTTGCGAGGTCGTAATGTGTGGTAACGTGTTTCGTAGGTTGTTTGCGTTCCTCGTAAAATTTAGCGAGTGTCGTAATTTGTGTGTCGTGTTTTTTGAGTAGCGACGTGAAGTTTGCGAGGGTTTGAGGCCCTTGCCCAGTGACCTCGCCAGCAACTGAGGCCCTCGCTTCGCGAGGGGCCTCAGTTGCTGGCATGGAGCGCCTTCGGCGCTCTATGCCAGCAACTGAGGCCCGTGCCCAGTGACCTTGCCAGCAACTGAGGCCCTCGCTGCGCGAGGGGCCTCAGTTGCTGGCATGGAGCGCCTTTGGCGCTCCATGCCAGCAACTGAGGCCCTTGCCCAGTGACCTCGCTACGCGAGCGTAAGCAACGACCCGTATGCTCACAACTATATATGTGATTGCTAATTGGCCGATATACACAAGCCCCCAGATCAGCTAAATATTTGAATCAGTTTTTCCTGCTTTGAGAGCATAATTAAAAAAAAAATGCTTTCAGATTTGCAGTTCAAGAAAAAGACACTTGTTTAACAAATATGTACCAAACTAACAATGAGCCTCATTTAATTGCAAGCTGGTAATTAGCTGTAACCCGACATTTTGGCTGCGGGTTAAATTTTTAAGATACATTTAGATGTATTTAAATGTCACTAACCCGTAATTACAGGCTCACAGCCTCCACACGCAAATGATGAACCCATAAGTAGCATTTCAGGGCATTATCATGATCAATTAAGCAAGTCCATCAGTTACATTTTAGACAGAGCCAATAGTAAATGAGACTGTCATCATGACCTCAGTAAAACATGGAGTTTAAACTACAATTTATTAGTATTTAGAAGTGCATTTTGCTTTCGGACTCGCAATACAGCAATGTAGAAATTAATAAAAATCATTAAAGCAGCCGTTCTAGTCCATGTGGGATCCATGATATGTATTAACCCCTTGATCCCCGGGATCGATGTAACACGGAAAAAAAAATGTATTGCAGATTTGCGACTGTAGATTTGCACGCAAGACTTAGAAGTAGAGGAGGGGAAAGAGGCTGGCAATGAGCGCGAAGCCCGTAGTTCACCATGTTCACTACCTACTCATAAGGTCCACAACACAAGCTGGGATCCAACTCCATGCTGATAATAGCCAGTAAGCTTGAAACAGCTGTACGTGAATAGGATTCCCAGATTGTGTATAATCCAACCTTGGGTTTGCATAAAAGATGTGTAATACAGCAGACGCAGACATAAGCTTAAAGGAAGCCATGTTTAAAATGGGCTATGGATTGAAGAGCGAGGCATTTGTGGGCACATTTGCATGTCCCTGCTAAGCTTCCCAGAATGCAGTGTAATAACAGTTTTTCTTGGAATTCTGAGCTGGAAACTGTTTTTTTTTTACTTATTTTAGACATTCAAATGTGAACACAGATGTATTATTTATTTATTTTAGTACTGTACGGTGGAGGGCTTCTATAGCTCTTTTGCCCACCATATATTATATAATTATAACATAATATAAACAAAAGAACATGAACAGATAACAGGAATCTGAAGCATGAAATTAAGTGACATCAGTTATTTTGAAAGTTAATCAAATTTTTTTTCATTATTCCCAGTACACAGGAAGCACTTGACCCAGGACATGCCTTGGTGGACTTCAGGCATCATTCCTGCCACTAGAGGGAGCTTACAATATTACATTGTTTTACAGTATCTAATACAGTACAAAGGAATATAATTATACATTTATTAATCAGACAATTACATCTGTCACATTAGAGGGCTATGAGGTTTGGACTCTCAGGCTAGCCATTCTGTCTCTAAAGATCTCTGGCTGTCTGCTAACATGTTTGGAAATTGTGGAAGGGTTTTGATAGGTACTTAAAGGACCACTGAAGTTTATTTAAAAAAAAACACATTTCTAAAGTATGTACCAATCTAACAATATTAGCAACTGTGTAACCCATGGGCATAAATATTTTCTGGGGGGAAAAAATAATTTCTGAAAGCTCTGTTTAAGAACAAGAATCCACTTTTATTATTGTGGCAAAAAAACAGCCACCTAGTTTCATTACAAAGACAATGTGTGATGTTATGTGTTTAAACTCTATATTACATTTTAGTTGTAGCCAGTTCATAAGGAGTTAACTGCATTTGAAATGTTGTGATGTCATCTGTAACTGTCATGCTGTGAATCAGTTATTAACGTTTGCTATGATGGTGATACATAAAAAAAAGGTATATCTGTCATTTTAGAGAAAGATAGAGATAAAAGCATTTATTATTTTGCCAAGCCTGCTTTTTGCCTCCTGTGTTCCTGAGGTCCTGAACTGATGTCCTGAGCTGAACAAGTCAGAAATGCTGAGACCGTAAGAACCCAGACCATCCAGGGGTGCCCCTATACTAGTAAGCAGAAGGGTTAACATGTGCCCCTCACTGCTGGGGTCGTAACAAAGAATCCACTTTGTGTATGTTACATCACTTCCTGAGATCTGGATCATGGTGTGGTGTATTTTTATAGATATCAGGGAGGAAAAGGGTGAGGGAACAAGGAGAAGTTACGAGTCTTTCATTGGACAGTAGACCTTTAAAGGAGGAGAGTAAAAAAGATTTTGGAGAAGGAAAATGGGATCAGGACAGTAAAAATAGAAAGGAGCAAGGCTGAATGAGAAACTTCTAGTAAACAAAAATGAAGAATAAAAAATGGAATAAGACATAAGGGAGAAAGTGAGTGAGTCTGAAAAATTGGAAAAATTATATGGAAAAGCGCCCAAAAATCGGCATGAATCTAAAATGAAAAAACAGAACCACGATTATTAAACAGGAATATAGCAATTAGCAGTAACATACAGGAAAAGTAACACGAGAGGAGTATACAAATGAGTGGATAAGAAGAGTAAAAGGAATTATAGATAAAAGGGTAGGGGAAGGTTAAAGGCATAAAGTACAAGCAGGTGGGGAAATGGACAAGGTGATAGGATGGACAACTGGACAGGATCACTGTATGCACCTCAGAAATCTATTGTCCTGCTAGAACTTTCAGTTACATGGCCCTTTAACCATGGCCTTTCAGGGCTCAGGGCAATGGCTTTGCCCCAGGCTACCCTGTGCCACTAAACCAGTGAATCTATTTCTTGAAAGCACAAGAATGCATCCCATGGGTCCCCAATTGTGTTACCATAGATTCACTAAAAGGAATTATGAAATATATACTGAAGGGGTGGTTTGTGGGTCAAGAAGGAGTGTTACTCTAGTTAGAAAGAATAAAAACAGAAGGACATGCTCTACTACTACAGAGATCAGTCTGCAAAATACATGGCAGGTATCCAAAAGCTGCATGCGGCCCCAGGCCCACATGTTGACCACCACTGCCTTACAATATGGGAAATGGAGGGCAGCTTGGTTTCTGTTTTATGATCTTGGTGTTTCATAGGGTATATGTACAGTGGTGGTTCACACAGCTCATTGACTATCTGACTGTGAATAATAACTTGAAATGCACTCTAGCTAGGAGCATATTAAGTGGGATAATTATATTTTTCAAACCCTGTTTTAAATCCCTAATTCAGTTACCAGTTTGTCTTTGTCTCTACAAGTGAAAGGTTAACCAATAAAACATATCTATATAGATTCATGTCTCATCAGTTTTCTTGGGCTATCTGAACCTCGAGGTCTACAAGCTTGATTTACTGCTCTTCCCAATCTGCAGAGGAATCCCATAAGGTAAAACTGATGATCTTAATAGCCAAGTTCAGCAATATCACCCTAGTCCGATGTCATCAAAGGACTCAAACATACATTTGTAAGAAAACGTTTGTGAACCCTTTGTAATTTTATGTGTTCCTGTATTAATTGCCTCTAAAATGTGATCTGATCTTCATCCCTATTATAATAGTAGATAAACACAGTACCTTTTCAAGCCTTTACCTAACCTATTGTTCAAAGAATCAATGTGCTTACTGGAAACAATACTTGAACCTTTGAAATGAGTAACTTACTTTAGCATCAATGAATTAAACCAAATATTGTTGCTGGTTAGTCATGCACTTTGGTTTGGGGATATTCAGATCCATTCATCTTTACAGAACTGGTTCAATCAATTCATCTTTTTCATGTGTTCTGAGTGAATGGCTTAATTCAGACATTGCTACAGCATTTCATTTGGGTTAAAGTCAGAAGTATGACTTGGCCATTTAAAAAAAAAAAAATGTCCTCAGTTTAAGCCATTCTGTTGTAGATCCACTTCTGTGTTTAGGATCATTGTTATACTGTATGACCCAACTTCTATTGAGCTTCAGATCATACCCTGACATTCATCTATACACCTGATACAATTTGTAATTCATTATTATCTCAGTTATTGCAGGCCATCTGGGCCCTGAGACAGTAAAGCAGCACCAACCCATTGTGCTTTTTCAATCACTCTTCACGGCTGGGATGAGGCTTTTGTGCTTATATGCAGTGTTTTGTTATATTCTGACATACATTTTCATATTTATGTGAAAAATTCCACTTTTGTCTCACTGTTCCACAGAACATTGTTCCAGTAGCTTAGTTGAACATCCAGGTGGTCTTCAACAAACAGATAGACCTCCATGCTATAATTTAGGACACTGCCACAAATCGGCTGCAAGAGCTTTTTTTCCCCAAGTTATACACTAATGTAAATGTTATTAGGGCCCACAGCTGTAAATCCTGCCTTAGAAACAACAGATTTCTGTGTAGGGAGTCCCCAAACCAAGCTTTATGGATGAGACGCTGCTCTAGCAGCCAACAGGAAATGCAAACAAAAAGTATATTATAATGAGTAAGAGGTGTCGAAACTGCTGTGGCAACTAACTATATATATATATATATATATATATATATATATATATATATATATATATATATATATATATAGTTGTGAGCATGCGAGTTCTTGCTAACGGTTGAGGGCTCGCACAGCAAGCCGCGGCCCTCGCAAAGCGAGGGCAGCGGGCGAGGGCCTCCGTTGCAGCGCTCCATGCCAGCAACTGCGACCCTCGCAAACTTTACATCACAACGCAAACAACACGACAGACCAATTACAACCCTCGCAAACTTTTCCTCGCAACGCAAACAACATCCAGGACCTCAAAAAAACAACTTACACCTTCATTTCACTCAAAATAAAAGAGTTTACAAAAAAAAAAAATTGATAAGCGACAGAAAAAATGGTCGCCGAGCAAAACGAAAATGAGGCTACAAACGCCATACGAGACACGTTAGCACATATTACGACCTCGCAAAAATCGGACGCAACACGCGAACATAAAAACATTTAAAACACAATAAATACACACAACACACACATAAAAAGCTTACATACAGCAAGAGGAACCATCCAGCACCTCAAAAAACCAAGTTACACCTTCATTTAAATAAAAATAAAAGAGTTTAGACACTAATAAAATCGCTAAGCGAGAGAAAAAATGGCAGACGAAAAAAACGAAAACGAGGCTACAGCACTCTAATCACGGAAAACACCACAACACACTCGCAAAACACCACTAAGCACCTACGGATAATCCGCGAAGACGCATACCACAGATTACCCGCCATTTTACGCCAATGCGGATCTACACCACTACGCTAACGGTTTCGTCTCGCGCACGCACAGTATTACACTTCACACATTCATCACGCTTACACAGCAGCTCCACACCACTAATGCTGCAGCAACATCAAAACAGATTGCAGCTCTTCAACACAATGCTTCAAAATACGTAAAGTATATTCATTTATTAATCTATTATATATTTCATTATTATACACCAAACAGCATTAGCTCACTTACAATTTCATTGCCGTCATTTTTTGATGGGCAGTTCGCTAGTCTGTATATATTATTTGTGAACTAATACAATTTGCATTTGATTATTTTAGTGAGTTGACAATCAATATCTGTAATACCTGATAATTGAATATTGGAATTTATACAGGCTTAATCATCTCATTCACGTTATCTACATATACAGTTGATCTTATGACGAATAGTATTTTTGCACTCAGTTTATTCATTTATGTACAGCGCTATGGAATATGTCGGCGTGTTATAAATAAACTATAATAATAATAATAATACAGTTCTAATTCTTTTTCCTTTATTACACATTCACATCTTGTTTTACTGCTGATTGGCAATTATTTCTTATCACTTAGATCTTCAGTGCTGTGGTTCTAACGAATTCACCTGCAAGAGAAAAAAATGCAAAGTGATGAAAAGGTTAACTGAACCTGAATGGGACTTACCTTTATAAGCAGCTCCTCCTCCTCAATACGATCTAGCTCAGAAAGAAGCCACAGCGAAACAAGCGCATTGGCCAGGTCTGATTCTTGGTCTTAGGCTGATGACGTCATTTGTTTGCCTCGTTGATATATGTATTCTTGAGTGCTGATGTGCCTTAACGGCTTACAAGTATAGATGTTTCCTATACCCATTTGCTGCTTTGTAGCTAATATAATCTTATTTGTTTTGGTGTTTGCACTTTATTTAGGATAGGAGGTAAGAGTAGTATTAGAGATTTTTAATTATAGGTTATGGGGTAAGTAGCAGAACCCCACAAGCCACTGTATGATTTAGGGCTATTTTAGTTCTATATCACTTTAAGAGAGTAGTAAAGTGAGATGTTTATTATTAGTTAGGGAGTAAACAGTGGGCTCCACAAGCTGCCGCAACAGTATCTGTAGGGACCCTTTAGTTTTAGGTCTCTTTTGGATATAATATTTTAGTGCTTTTTGTGCTATACTGTCACATTAAATGCTGCAGCGGGACGCAGCAAAGGTTTTAATGTAAAATTTTCTTCAGCTTTTAGTTGTTAGGGGACTGCCCTAATTTGCGAGTGATACATAAAGTCTTATTCGCATAGCTCCCGGAATAACTATTATCAGGTCAAAAATCAAAGGAAAGGAGTGCCGTAAATGTCAGTTCCGTCTAGCCACAGCCACTCGTAGCAGTTCTATCGCAACATTTACTGGAGGGGTGATTAACATAGCTAGGTTGAATTTTCTGTATTACTATGACACTTGTAATTGCTTTTGCCAGGATTAGCATATGGCCCAAAGATGGCAACGTATCTTTTCTGAGAGCAGATGATTATTCTGTGTATCCTCCCATGCTCACCACTCTTCTTCAGTGTTTTGCTTATGGAGGACTCATGGACACAGACACTAACCTATACAAGAGATGCTTAAAGATCCTTAGTTATTATCCTAAGGTTTTTTGTGACACACTTAAGCATTGTATAACTTGCAGTACCGGATTTCTTTCATTTTAACACTGTAGGCCAAAGTCTTTAAAAGTGTTTTTACCCTTTACTGCCTTATAAACATTGTCATATTGTCCCTTAAAACCTCTTTTGATTGGGGCATGTTTTGTGTTTTTGCGTTGTTCAATCGTGTCTGACTCTCTGTGACTTCACCATGCTGATCCACTTGGTATTTATGGCGGAGCTACTGAAGTGGGTTGTCAGTTTCTTCTCCAGTGGGCCACAGCATACAGCTCATGGTATTCCTAAGTGGTTTCCCATCCAAGTACTGACCAGGCCGAGCCCTGCATGGCTTCAGAGTGGTGTGATCTCTTGGTTCCCTGACTGGAATCGAACCCAGGTTGCAACGGTGAAAGCACCAATCCTAACCACTGGACCGCCAGGGAACCCAGGACATGTTTTACTTCAACAAATGTGTGATGTGAAAAGTATACTCTGTTGGTAACCAAACAATATCATCACATATTATAATAGTCCAACTGCGAACCCTCGAAGCGAGGGACGCAGTTTAGTCTGAAATGCGGACCCTTGCGAAGTGAGAGGCCGCATTTGCGGAAGGTGGAGGCTCCAACGTCGGCTGCAATGAGCCAAAGGCTCATTGCAGGCCGCAAATGTGGACCGTCACGAAGCGCGCCCCTAAAAACAGTCAAAACACAATAAATACCCACAAAAAATACATTAAAAGCTTACCCACAGCAAGGGGGGCACCCAAGACCTCTGCAAGTGAAGTTACACCTCCATTTAAATCCAAATTCCCGATTTCAGACACATGAAAATCCCCTAAGCGAGAGAAAAAATGGCCGTCGAAAAAAACGAAAACGAGGCTCAAAGACCCAGGACCGCCCAGCCACGTACAACTTATCCAAGAAGGGATCCGAGATAAGCTCGGAAACCCGCATTAACCCCACGGGATCCGAAATAAGCTGGGAGACCGCATTAACCCCACATTAACCATCGCAGCGAGTGCGGATGTCTGTTATTTTTTTTAACATTATTTTTTAGAGCGCGGATGCTTCCAGGGCCCATCAGGGGCAGAAGACGAGGAGGCCGGAGACATCGCGGGGAGGTAAGTACAATGTAGATTATGTTTATTTTACTTTGTTTTATGTTTATGTATGTGTACTAATGTAATGTTTTTTTTTTTAACAGGGGCCGCACCGGAGAAGAAGAAAAGAAGAAGGACGGGGACATGCTGGAAAGGTGAGTAGAATATTTAGAATATGTACTATGTTTATTTATTTTATGTAAACGTGTTGTAGTATTTTTTTAAATCTTTTTTACCCTAGGTTGCTGATCTCAAAAGGTAAGTGGTCTTAATTATTTTATTTTAGCTTAGAATTAGGGTTGCTATACAGAGATAGCATGTATTGGATATTAGATAGATTGGGGGATGTATATTAGATAGATAGGATGTATTTTAGATAGATAGTATTGTATATTAGATAGATAGGGGGATGTATATTAGATAGATAGGGTGCATTGTATATTAGATAGGGGTGTATTGTATTTCATTTTATTTGTATTGTATGTATTTCCTTTTCAGGTGTGAAATTTTTTGTTTCGGTAGTGGGGGGAGGGTTGTAATGTATTTTTTTTATTTTCTGTAATGTACATTTTATATTTTTGGTGATTTCTTTTTATTTTATGTAATGTAGATTTTTTTTTTTATATACTTTAGTTTTTTGTTTTCTGTAATTAGAGTGGTGGGGGGTATGAGGGGGTAGGTAGGTAGTGTAGGTGTTAATAGGTTAGTGTAGAGGGTAGTGATGTCGCGAACATCAAATTTTCGGTTTGCGAACCGCGGAGGCGAATTCCATCAAATGTTCGCGAACAGACGAACATTTGCGAACCGCCATAGACGTCAATGGCAAGGCGAATTTCAAAACCCACAGGGACTCTTTCTGGCCACAATAGTGATGGGAAAGTTGTTTCAAGGGGACTAACACCTGGACTGTGGCATGCCGGAGGGGGATCCATGGCAAAACTTCTACGGAAAATTACATAGTTGATGCAGAGTCTGGTTTTAAGTCATAAAGGGCATAAATCACCTAACATGCCTAAATTGTTTGGAATAACATGCTTTAAAACATCAGGTATGATGTTGAATCGATCAGGTAGTGTAAGGGTTACACCCGCTTCACAGTAACAGACCAATCTCCCCGTTTAATGCACCGCAAACAACCGCAAACAGTCCCTTTGCACCCTTGTCCTCACTGATGTCATTGAAGGTCTCTTCCTCCACCAAGGGTCCCCGAAAGGGGACAACAAGCCCCCTGGGACGCCTGCTGTGTTTGGTCTTCCACCTACTCAAAGCCACCTTCCTCCTCTGACTCCTCTTCTTCAGACTCCCAGAATCTGGGGGTTTCCACCGCCCAGCATGGAATATTATACACAGGTCAGAGTCTGGGGGCTTCCACTGCCCAGCATGGAATATTATACACAGGTCAGAGTCTGGGGGCTTCCACTGCCCAGCATGGAAGATTATACACAGGTCAGAGTCTGGGGGCTTCCACTGCACAGCATAGAAGATTATACGCGTTGCCTCTGTCTGCGTTATTATAAGGTGTGTACTATTAAGTAGTACTATTCCTATCGGTTTAATCCCTGTTACGTCCACTATTAGTGTATATGGCATGGATTTTTGGAACAGGGAGATGGAAAAAGATGCTTGGTCGGACCTCCTACTTCGAATTTGGGGCACTGCACGTGCAATCTAAGGTGCCACCAGATAGGAGTGGTGAATTAAGTTGTACTACTCATTCCTATCAGTTTAATACCTGTTCCGTCACCTATCTTTCCTCCCAATAGCACATTCTATATGTCATCAACCGGCCTGTGTGTATTTAGAGAACCACACTTTAAGGCCCTTAACCTGGGACAAGGTGGCTTGGCTATCAGAATTGCCTCAGAGCCTTAAAAACTCGCCAAACCCTCTAATCAGACACTCAAGATCGTACTGGAAATGGGCCAAGAAACACACAGGTTTGTTCCCTGGATCCACCCAAATGACCCCAATTCTTGACCACCCTCAGGCTCCGAAACACATGAGCACAACATCACAACACTGGTGGAGGTCAAGGAAACTAGACTGGGAGACTGGTTAGTAAAGGGCCAGATGCTCACCTATGAGGAACTGAGGGACAAGCATGAGCTAACGCTGTCAGAACATTACAATTACTGTAGGCTGAGGCATTTCACACACTCCCTCACCCAGAAACAGGGGACACCGGTCTTAAATTGGTTCTCCAAAATTTGTAAAGATAAACCTCTATCAAGGGGGATCATTGGGTCGCTTTACAAATATAAAACATTTGTTACTGGTTGAAGCGACACTGGGGGAAGGACCGGAGTGGGGGAGCCCTGGAGACCCTTCAGAAGCAACCGGCTGCAAAATCATCCCAGGAAAGGAGAGGGCGCTCACTGAAGCCTGCCCTTTGGGTAACCCAAGGGTGATTGGCTATGTTAGATATTGTAAATAATAAGCTAATACTGCTGGAGGGATGATAGCTAATAGGACTTTGGTGTTCCCTGCAGATATACTCTTTACTATTGTCTGTTTTACCATGTTTTAGGTATCTCTTAAATTGCAATCACAGTAAAAAATAGGAAAAATTATTAACCTAAAAAGTAAAAATAAGAAGGAATAACCAGCTAACTTTCACAAAATGTCTTTATTGTAAATATGTATTTTTGCACAACTGTTATGCAAGACTGTTCAAAAATGCATTATTTTTCTTTACATGCTGTACGCCTTCTGACAATAAAAGAATTTAAATGCAAAAATTAGGTATTGTTGCAGCGACAAGAAAAATTGATGTTAGTTTGTGGACCATTATTAGCTCAAGGCAGCTCATCTATCAGGCCTTTTTTAATCGAATGTATCGCCCACTGTCAGTCCCTTAGGGATCCATCCCTCATTCATCTTAATAAAGGTGAGGTAATCTAGACTTTTTTTTGACCTAGGCGACTTCTCTTATCAGTGACAAAACCTCCTGCTGCACTGAAGGTCCTTTCTGACAGGACACTTGAAGCGGGGCAGGACAGAAGTTCTATGGCAAATTGGGATAGCTCAGGCCACAGGGCAAGCGTGCACACCCAGTTGTCAAGGGGTTCATCGCTCCTCATAGTGTCGATATCTGTAGTTATGGCGAGGTAGTCTGTTCGGGTGGACCCCGAAGGGCTGTGGCGATGCATAGGACTTAAAAAGCTCTGCATGTCCTCCATCAAAAACACGTCTGTAAAGCGTCCTCTCCTTGCCGGCGTGGTCGTGGGAGGAGGAGGATTATGTTCACCTCTTCCGCTGATAGATTGCCTTTGTGCTGTGACATCACCCTTAAACGCTGTGTAAAGCATACTTTTTAATTTATTTTGGTAGTGCTGCATCCTTTCCGACTTGTGGTAATTCGGTAACATTTCAGGTACTTTCTGCTTATACCGGGGGTCTAGTAGCGTGGACACCCAGTACAGGTCGTTCTCCTTCATCCTTTTTATACGAGGGTCCCTCAACAGGCACGACAGCATGAAAGACCCCATTTGCACAAGGTTGGATGCCGAGCTAGTCATGTCCCGTTCCTCGTCCTCCGTGATCTCACTGAAGGTATGTTCTTTCCCCCAGCCACATACAACACCACTGGTACCAGATAGGTGACAACGAGCACCCTGGGATGCCTGTTGTGGTTGGTCTTCCTCCTCCTCCTCAAAGCCACATTCCTCCTCTGACTCCTCTTCCTCACAATCCTCTTCCAGCGTTGCCGCAGGTCCAGCAAGCGATGCTGATAAGGCTGTTTCTGGCGGTGATGGTGACCACAACTCTTCCTCTTCAAGCTCATCTACGGCCTGATCCAGCATTCTTCGCAGGGCATGCTCCAGGAAGAAAAAAAAATGGTATGATGTCGCTGATGGTGCCCTGGGTGCGACTGACCAGGTTTGTCACCTCCTCAAAAGGACGCATAAGCCTACAGGCATTGCGCATGAGCGTCCAGTAACGTGGCAAAAAAAATCCCCAGCTCCGCAGAGGCTGTCCTAGGACCTCGGTCATACAAATACTCGTTAACGGCCTTTTCTTGTTGGAGCAGGCGGTTGAACATTAGGAGTGTTGAATTCCAACGTGTCGGGCTGTCTAAAATCAAGCGCCTCGCTGGCATGTTGTTTCGCTGCTGGATATCTGTAAAGTGCGCCATGGCCGTGTAGGAACACCTGAAATGGGCACACATCTTCCTGGCCTACTTCAGGACGTCCTGTAAGCCTGGGTGCTTATGCAAGTCGTGGAGGTGTCACCAACTCCTCTGCAGAGCCACGTATTCCATGCTTGGCAGCCGTCACCAGGTTTACCCAATGCGCAGTGTAGGTGATATACCTGCCCTGACCATGCTTTGCAGACCAGGTATCCATGGTCAGATGGACCCTTGTCCCAACACTGTGTGCCAGAGATGCCATTACTTCCTTTTCCACAATAGAGTACAGGTTGGGGATTGCCTTTTGTGCAAAGAAATTTCGTCCGGGTACCTTCCACTGCGGTGTCCCAATAGCTACACATTTTTTGAACGCCTCAGACTCCACCAGCTTGTATGGTAAAAGCTGGCTAAGAGTTCAGACAAGCCAGCTGTCAGTTGCCGGGCAAGGGGGTGACTTTGTGACATTGGCTTCTTACGCTCAAACATGTCCTTGACAGACACCTGACTGTGGGCAGATGAGCAGGGACTGCTCAGGGTGAGACACAGAGTGGCGGATGGTTGAGAGGGGGCAAGCAGGGCAGCAGTGGTTGACGTGGCTGAAGATGCTGGACCAGGAGGAGGATGGCGGCTCTGACTTTGTGTGCTGCTTGTACTCATGTGTTGATCCCATAGGCGTTTGTGATGTGACATCATGTGCCTTCGCAAAGAAGTTGTACCTAGGTGGGTGTTGGACTTCCCACTACTCAGTTTCTTTTCGCACAGGTTGCAAATTGCATCACTGGTGTCACAACTCGTCTCCTCCTCCTCTCTGTCTCCCCATCTGAACTTTCCTCCTGTTCTTCTTCTCTTATAGCGGGCACCCACGTGACATCCACGGACGCATCGTCATCATCAACCGCTTCACTTGTATCTGACAACTCAACAAAGGAAGCAGCACCGGGTACAACATCATCATCATCATCATCAGACCGTACGTCCATGTGTGTAATGCTGCCTGACTGGGACATATCCCTGTTATCTACATCCTCTGGCAATAATGTTTGTGCATCACTCATTTCTTCCAACGGATCTGTAAATAACTCTGCTGATGGATCAAGTGAAGCGGCTGTGGTGCTAGTGTTGGTGGTGGCGGCAGGCGGGCGAGTGGTAACTGGAGATGTGCCCGACACTAAGCTGGAGGAGGATGGTGTGTCTAGGTTCCGAGCAGGAGCTGTAGAAGATTGGGTGTCCTGTGTTTGCCAGTCAACCATGTCCTCAGAACTTTTCAGGGTACGTTGCCTCTGAAAACTGGGCATTATTCTAGGGCCAAAGGGAATCACAGCACCACGACCACGACGGCCCCTGCGGGGTGGCCTGCCTCTACCTGTCATTTTTTTTACCATTAGAGGGACTATGCGTGCAAGCTACTGTGACACCAGATATGAGTGTCAGTGTGCACTGGCAAAAGTTGGCAGACTAGATACAATAGGCCTCACACACACGCCTTTAGGTAGGCAACTGATATTCAATCGATTACAGTAAAAAAAGGGTTATTTTATTTCACTGCACACTACGGTTGCACTAGATATGAGTGTCACTGTGCACTGGCAAAAGTTGGCAGAGTAGATGCAATAGGCCTCACACATACGCCTTTAGGTAGGCAACTGATATTCAATCGATTACAGTAAAAAAAGGGTTATTTTATTTCACTGCACACTATTGTTACACCACATATGAGTGTCACTGTGCACTGGCAAAAGTTGGCAGACTAGATGCAATAGGCCTCACACACACGCTAGCAGGCAGGCATATGCAATTAGATTATACAGAAAAAAAGAAAATAAAATAAAAAGGGCTTTTTGGGTTGCTGTCCTTGCAGCAGATATCAAAGGAGTCCTTCAGGTGTGTAGTTAAAGCTAAATACATAGCCTGGCTATCTATTTCCCTATTAAATCAACAGCAGGTAGAATATATCTCCTCTCTCAACGAATGCAGCTACAGAATGATTCTAAAATGGAGGCTGTCATACAGATGGAAGGCTCTGGAAGGGAGTGTATGCTGCTGATTGGCTGGAATGTGTCTGCTGACTGTAAGGTGCAGGGTCAAAGTTTCCTCAATGATAAAGAATAGGGGGCAGACCGAAAAGCGCATATGTTCGCCGTTCGTTGCGAATGCGAACATGCGAAAATCTCGCAAATGGTTATCCGGCGAACTGTTTGGGACATCACTAATAGAGGGTGTTTAGTTGATATTTAATGTTTTATTGAGGGGGGGTATAGTGCAGTGTAGTGTTTATACTTAGTGTCATGATGATCCTTGAGGACCGTCATGGCACTTATGTGGTTAATGTTGGGTTGTAACAGGCCCATAATGGTCATAATATACCCTTATGATGGGACTGATGAGGTTAAATAGAGGCTTATGAGGGTCTGGATAGACCCCCATAAGAGACCGGGTTAAAATGGTGTAGTGCTTACACTTTGGGTCATGAGGGTCCTGGATGACCCTCACGGCACTTATAGCGTTATTACATGCGTTCATTACTGTGTTAGAGGGGTCTATATAGTTGAGGCACACAGTACACTTACATTGTGTGACAAAAAGCATTTCAACACTTTCTTTTATTGACCGTCATTTTTTGACGGGCAAGTCGCTAGTGCATATATATTGTTGGGAGGGGCGCCTCAATCGCACACACATCTCATTGATTCTAGCTGCTGCTACCAGTGCTCCTTTCAATAGAGTCCATTATCTTAGAGGTTGACATGTTTTTTCAGGAAATACAGTGTTTTTAATATAGGTATGAAAAAAACTATGATTGTTTTTGTGTTATTTGTTAAAACAGATTAGTTTTATATATTATTATGTCAAGATCAGATTAAATTTCAGAAGCAATTGATACAAGAATGCAAATTCCAAGGGCTTCACAAATCTTCTCAACTGTACACAGAAAAGAAGAAGAGTTAATATCACATGGATGTGGAAAGAGAGCAAACTAGACATGAGAAGAAATTACGTGATCCAAAGACAGAAGAGAAAAAGAAATATATGGGTAGGAGAAATATATACATACTAGCGACTTGCCCGTAAAAAATGACGGAAATAAAATTTGAAGCTTGGCAATGCTGTTTGCCACACAATGCAAGGTTCTCCCCCCTCTAACTTGCGGACCTTGCCAACCCACAACTTTCGGGCCTCGCAATGAGCACCTTCAGCGATTTAATGCAAGCTTCTCCCCACTCTCTCCCTCCCTTGTCTCTTTGCCCTCTCTCCCTCCTCTGTTTTTTTCCCCCATTATCTCCCTCTCCTGTGTCTTTTCCCCCATCCTCTCTCAACCCTGTGTCTCTTTCCACCCCACTCCCTCCCCTGTGTCTCTTTCCACCCTCTCCCTCCCCTGTGTCTATTTCCACCCTCTCCCTTTCTCCCCCTCTCTCCCCTGTTCTCCTGTTTGCATTTATGGGTGTGATACCATTTGCGGGCTTGGGAAATTCAACCAGTTAAATATCAAATTAGCTTGCAACCTCACTTAAAGGCTCCCTGTCTCTCCTCCTGTGCTGTGTGTGAGGTTGTAAGTAATTGTTTTAATTAATTAGCGTCTTTTGGTGGTCTTCCAATGGCTTCCGAGTTACAGGCTTGAAAAAAATGGCGGCCATTAAATCCGTAATTTTTTCGAAGCCTGCAACTTGTCCCCCCCTCAAGCCAGTCATGTACGACCCTCACGTATGGGCCTTGTATCTCCCTCTTTCACTCTCTCTCTGTCTTGTTTGTCTCGCTCTCATTTCTTTCGCTCTGACCTGTCTCTCTCGCTCCTGGTGTGCTCTGTCTATCTGTATGCTCTCGCTCTCTCTGTGTGCTCTTTCTGTGCACTCTCTCTCTCTGTGCTCTCTTTCTGTGTGCTCTCTGCATTCTCTCTGTGCACTGTCTGTGTACTCTCTCTTTGTGTGCTTTCTGTCTGTGCACTCTCTCTCTGTGTGCTCTCTCTCACTCTCTGTGTACGCTGTCTGTGTGTGCACTCTCTCCCTCTGTACCCCTCTCTCTCTGTGTCGATCTCTGTGCTTTCTCTCTTTCTGTGCACTCTGTCTGTGTGCTCTCTCTCACTCTCTGTGTGATCTGTCTGTGTGTGCTCTATCTCTGTACCCCTCCCTCTCTGTCTTTTTCTGTGCGATCTCTGTGTGTGTGTTCTCTCTATCTGTGCACGTCCCTCTCTCTCTCTCTGTCTCTGCTCTCTGTCTGTGCACTCTCTCTTTGTGCGCTCTGTATGTGTGTACTCTCTCTGTGTCGATCTCTGTGCGCTCTCTGTGTGTACGCTCTCTCTGTGCGCTCTCACTCTGTGCACTCTCTCTGTCTGTGCGCTCTCTCTCGCTCTCTGTGTGCGCTGTCTGTGTGTGCACTTTATCTCTCTGTACCCCTACTTCTGTTTGTTCCCCCTGTGGCTCTCTCTATCTCTTTGTGCACTCTGTCTTTCTATATGCTCTCTGTCTCTGCTCTCTGTGTGTGTGTGTGTGTGTCTCTCTCTCTCTGTGCACTCTCTGCCTCTACTCTGTCTGTGCACTTCCACTCTCGCTCTCTGTGTGCGCTGTCTGTGTGTGATCTCTCTGTCTGTGCACTCTCTCTCTGTGTGCTCTCTGTGCACTCTCTCTATCTGTGCTCTCTCTCTCTCTCTTGCTCTTTGTGTCTTTCTCTATACCCCTCAGTCTCTGTGTCGATCTCTGTGTGCTCTCTGCATGTGCGCTTTCTTTATCTGCGCTTCGTGTGCACGGCTGTCTATGTGTGATCTCTGTCTGTGCACTCTCTCTCTCGCTGTGTGCGCTGTCTGTGTGTGATCTCTGTGCGCTCTCTCTCGCTCTCTGGGTGCGCTGTCTGTGTGTGATCTCTGTGCGCTCTCTCTCGCTCTCTGGGTGCGCTGTCTGTGAGTGATCTCTGTGCGCTCTCTCTCTGTGTACTCTCTGTACCTCTCCCTCTCTTTGTCAATCTCTGTGCACTCTCTGTGCGCTCTCTGTGGGCTCTCTGTGGGCTCTCTGTGGGCGATCTCTCTCTGTGCGCGATCTCTCTCTGTACCCCTGTCTCTCTGTGTCGAGCTCTGTGTGCTCTCTGCGTGTGCACTTTCTCTATCTGCGTTCTGTGTGCACTGCTGTCTGTGTGTAATCTCTGTCTGTGTGCACTCTCGGTTTCTGTACCCCTCTCTTAGTCAATCTATGTGCACTCTCTCTCTGTGCGCTGTCTTTGTGCACCCTCTCTGTCTGTGTGCGCTCTCTCTCTGTGCCCGTCTCTCTCTCTCTCTCTGTGCCCGTCTCTCTCTCTCTCTGTGCCCGTCTCTCTCTCTCTCTCTGTGCCCGTCTCTCTCTCTCTCTCTCTGTGCCCGTCTCTCTCTCTCTCTGTGCCCGTCTCTCTCTCTCTCTCTGTGCCCGTCTCTCTCTCTCTCTCTCTGTGCCCGTCTCTCTCTCTCTCTCTCTGTGCCCGTCTCTCTCTCTCTCTCTCTCTGTGCCCGTCTCTCTCTCTCTCTCTCTCTGTGCCCGTCTCTCTCTCTCTCTCTCTCTCTCTCTCTCTGTGCCCGTCTCTCTCTCTCTCTCTGTGCCCGTCTCTCTCTCTCTCTCTCTCTGTGCCCGTCTCTCTCTCTCTCTCTCTCTCTCTCTGTGCCCGTCTCTCTCTCTCTCTCTCTGTGCCCGTCTCTCTCTCTCTGTGCCCGTCTCTCTCTCTGTGCCCGTCTCTCTCTCTCTCTCTCTGTGCCCGTCTCTCTCTCTCTCTCTCTGTGCCCGTCTCTCTCTCTCTCTCTCTGTGCCCGTCTCTCTCTCTCTCTCTCTGTGCCCGTCTCTCTCTCTCTCTCTCTGTGCCCGTCTCTCTCTCTCTCTCTCTGTGCCCGTCTCTCTCTCTCTCTCTCTGTGCCCGTCTCTCTCTCTCTCTCTCTCTCTCTGTGCCCGTCTCTCTCTCTCTCTCTCTCTCTCTGTGTGCCCGTCTCTCTCTCTCTCTCTCTCTCTCTCTCTCTCTCTCTGTGCCCGTCTCTCTCTCTCTCTCTCTCTCTCTGTGCCCGTCTCTCTCTCTCTCTCTCTCTGTGCCCGTCTCTCTCTCTCTCTCTCTCTCTGTGCCCGTCTCTCTCTCTCTCTCTCTGTGCCCGTCTCTCTCTCTCTCTCTCTGTGCCCGTCTCTCTCTCTCTCTCTCTGTGCCCGTCTCTCTCTCTGTGCCCGTCTCTCTCTCTCTCTCTCTCTCTCTCTGTGCCCGTCTCTCTCTCTCTCTCTCTCTCTCTCTGTGCCCGTCTCTCTCTCTCTCTCTCTCTCTCTCTCTGTGCCCGTCTCTCTCTCTCTCTGTGCCCGTCTCTCTCTCTCTCTCTCTCTGTGCCCGTCTCTCTCTCTCTGTGCCCGTCTCTCTCTCTGTGCCCGTCTCTCTCTCTCTCTCTCTGTGCCCGTCTCTCTCTCTCTCTCTCTGTGCCCGTCTCTCTCTCTCTCTCTCTGTGCCCGTGTCTCTCTCTCTGTGCCCGTCTCTCTCTCTCTCTCTGTGCCCGTCTCTCTCTCTCTCTCTGTGCCTGTCTCTCTCTCTCTCTCTCTGTGCCCGTCTCTCTCTCTCTCTCTCTGTGCCCGTCTCTCTCTCTCTCTGTGCCCGTCTCTCTCTCTCTCTGTGCCCGTCTCTCTCTCTCTCTCTCTCTCTCTCTCTCTGTGCCCGTCTCTCTCTCTCTCTCTCTCTCTCTCTGTGCCCGTCTCTCTCTCTCTCTCTCTCTGTGCCCGTCTCTCTCTCTCTCTCTCTCTCTCTGTGCCCGTCTCTCTCTCTCTCTCTCTGTGCCCGTCTCTCTCTCTCTCTCTCTGTGCCCGTCTCTCTCTCTCTCTCTCTGTGCCCGTCTCTCTCTCTGTGCCCGTCTCTCTCTCTCTCTCTCTCTCTCTCTGTGCCCGTCTCTCTCTCTCTCTCTCTCTCTCTCTGTGCCCGTCTCTCTCTCTCTCTCTCTCTCTCTCTGTGCCCGTCTCTCTCTCTCTCTGTGCCCGTCTCTCTCTCTCTCTCTCTCTCTGTGCCCGTCTCTCTCTCTCTGTGCCCGTCTCTCTCTCTGTGCCCGTCTCTCTCTCTCTCTCTCTGTGCCCGTCTCTCTCTCTCTCTCTCTGTGCCCGTCTCTCTCTCTCTCTCTCTGTGCCCGTGTCTCTCTCTCTGTGCCCGTCTCTCTCTCTCTCTCTGTGCCCGTCTCTCTCTCTCTCTCTGTGCCTGTCTCTCTCTCTCTCTCTGTGCCTGTCTCTCTCTCTCTCTCTCTGTGCCCGTCTCTCTCTCTCTCTGTGCCCGTCTCTCTCTCTCTCTGTGCCCGTCTCTCTCTCTCTCTCTCTCTGCCTGTCTCTCTCAGTGCCTGTCTCTCTCACTCTCTCTCTCTGTGCCTGTCTCTCTCACTCTCTCTCTCTGTGCCTGTCTCTCTCACTCTCTCTCTCTGTGCCCGTCTCTCTCACTCTCTCTCTGTGCCTGTCTCTCTCACTCTCTCTCTGTGCCTGTCTCTCTCACTCTCTCTCTGTGCCTGTCTCTCTCTCTCACTCTCTCTGTGCCTCCCTCTGGGAACGGCTTCAGAGTTACAGGCTTGAAAAACTGGTCCTGGTTGATCTTTCACGGCCACAAGACTTCTGATCACGGAAATTGCTAATCGCTATTCAATTGCAAAAATCGCTCAACCCCGCAGCTGGAATCAAACCTGCAAACGCCAAGTGGTGGCCCAAAGCTTACGGGTTCCAAATAGGACCCTTAAAGAGTTTACAGACTAGTTGGTAACACTGCAAATGACAATATAAATACACCAATGCACTTTAAAATATGGTGAAAGCAATGGAAGGCATTACAATTACATGCACAATTCCCAAATATCAAATATTACAAAAAAAGAAATGTATTGTAATGGTCATGCATATGCCAATATGAAAAGCCATGCTGCGACATGCTGAAAGCTATTTAAGACACACTAACTCATTAAATTGCAATACAAATACATGCAAATGGCTGCCATATTAACCCTTTCACACTCACAGAGGTTTTAATGTGGACCCTAAAAATACAAAGATAATCTTATATACATCTCACTTATCACATCTACATTGGGACAACAAATAGTGGCCAAATTACATATATCAAGTACCAGGGGAACATTGCACATCTGATTGTTCAGTCCCTCTGTTGTGTCCGACTCTCTGTGACCCTATGGACTGCAGCACACCTACTAATATCTCTGTCTGTGCGTATCCACAAAATTTGCATGCCAAAGATACTGGACTGGGTTGCCAGTTCCTTCTCTAGTGGACTGGGCTTTGTCTGACCTCTCTGATAGTCCCTACATGGTATAGCTCACAGCTTCATTCAGGTACACAAGCCCACTCACCACCGCCACTTAGCAATCCTGAAGGGGACCAGGGGAACATACACCACACTAATCTACTCTAATACATCAGGAGGGGCCGCAAAAACACATGGAGGCTGTGGAGAGGCACAGGGATCAACGGCCAACTCACCTCCATCAGGGATAATCTCCACTAGATCCATCCTGGAAAATACCACGCCATTACTGGTAGCCATGTGCCAAGATGTATACCCATTCCCATTCGGTGACCTCCCATTATGTTTTGCTATTCATCAATTTACATTAGTATGGTGTATATTCCCCTGGTCCCCTTCTGGATTGCTAAGTGGTGGTGGTGAAGGCGTTTGTGTACCTGAATGAAGCGGTGAGCTACACCATGTAGGGCCACTATAGGTGGGCACATCATAGCAGAGGGGTCAGACAACTCCCAGCCCACTAGAGAAGGAACTGGCAACACACTCCAGTGTCACCTGCCATATTAATTTTAGGCCCTCCTGGGGAACGTTCATATTCTACATTATCACTAATTGGACTGTGTATTAACCCTTTATCACATATTATAATTGTCAAACTGCGATTCATGGTCACGCGTGCTGCGAATCGCAGTTTGACAATGGTCCAAATCGCAAAGGCGGTCAGGTCGCGCGCATGCGCATTGCGCGGCATTAGCCGCGCATGCACATGCGCAATGTGTGTAGCATGCAAAGCGCATAAGGAAAGGGAAGAGACACGGGGGGGTGGGGAGAGAGGGAGGGAAGAGACACAGAGGTAGAGGGGGGGGAAGAGACACAGAGGGAGAGGGGAGAAAGAGACACAGAGGGAGAGGGGAGAAAGAGACACAGAGGGAGAGGGGAGAAAGAGACACAGAGGGAGAGGGGAGAAAGAGACACAGAGGGAGAGGGGAGAAAGAGACACAGAGGGAGAGGGGAGAAAGAGACACAGAGGGAGAGGGGAGAAAGAGACACAGAGGGAGAGGGGAGAAAGAGACACAGAGGGAGAGGGGAGAAAGAGACACAGAGGGAGAAGGGAGAAAGAGACACAGAGGGAGAGGGGGGAAAGAGACACAGAGGGAGAGGGGAGAAAGAGACACAGAGGGAGAGGGGAGAAAGAGACACAGAGGGAGAGGGGAGAAAGAGACACAGAGGGAGAGGGGAGAAAGAGACACAGAGGGAGAGGGGAGAAAGAGACACAGAGGGAGAGGGGAGAAAGAGACACAGAGGGAGAGGGGAGAAAGAGACACAAAGGGAGAGGGGAGGAAGAGACACAGAGGGAGAGGGGAGAAAGAGACACAGAGGGAGAGGGGAGAAAGAGACACAGAGGGAGAGGGGAGAAAGAGACACAGAGGGAGAGGGGAGAAAGAGACACAGAGGGAGAGGGGAGAAGAGACACAGAGGGAGAGGGGGAGAAAGAGACACGGGGAAGAGGAGGGAAGAGACACAGGGGAGAGAGAAAAGGGGGGAAGAGACACAAGGAAGTGAGAGGAGGGGAAGAGACACAGGGGAGTGAGAGGAGGGGAAGAGACACAGGGGAGTGAGAGGAGGGGAAGAGACACAGGGGAGTGAGAGGAGGGGAAGAGACACAGGGGAGTGAGAGGAGGGGAAGAGACACAGGGGAGTGAGAGGAGGGGGAAGATACACAGGGGAGTGAGAGGAGGGGGAAGATACACAGGGGAGTGAGAGGAGGGGGAAGATACACAGGGGAGTGAGAGGAGGGGGAAGATACACAGGGGAGGGAAATGGGGGGGGAAGAGACACGGGGAAGAGGAGGGAAGAGACACAGGGGAGAGAGAAAAGGGGGAAGAGACACAGGGGAGTGAGAGGAGGGGAAGAGACACAGGGGAGTGAGAGGAGGGGAAGAGACACAGGGGAGTGAGAGGAGGGGAAGAGACACAGGGGAGTGAGAGGAGGGGGAAGATACACAGGGGAGTGAGAGGAGGGGGAAGATACACAGGGGAGTGAGAGGAGGGGGAAGATACACAGGGGAGGGAAATGGGGGGGGAAGAGACACGGGGAAGAGGAGGGAAGAGACACAGGGGAGAGAGAAAAGGGGGGAAGAGACACAGGGGAGTGAGAGGAGGGGAAGAGACACAGGGGAGTGAGAGGAGGGGAAGAGACACAGGGGAGTGAGAGGAGGGGAAGAGACACAGGGGAGTGAGAGGAGGGGGAAGATACACAGGGGAGTGAGAGGAGGGGGAAGAGACACAGGGGAGTGAGAGGAGGGGGAAGATACACAGGGGAGTGAGAGGAGGGGGAAGATACACAGGGGAGGGAAATGGGGGGGGAAGAGACACGGGGAAGAGGAGGGAAGAGACACAGGGGAGAGAGAAAAGGGGGGGAAGAGACACAGGGGAGTGAGAGGAGGGGAAGAGACACAGCGGAGTGAGAGGAGGGGAAGAGACACAGGGGAGTGAGAGGAGGGGAAGAGACACAGGGGAGTGAGAGGAGGGGAAGAGACACAGGGGAGTGAGAGGAGGGGGAAGATACACAGGGGAGTGAGAGGAGGGGGAAGATACACAGGGGAGTGAGAGGAGGGGGAAGATACACAGGGGAGTGAGAGGAGGGGGAAGATACACAGGGGAGGGAAATGGGGGGGGAAGAGACATGGGGAAGGGGGAACAGACACAGGGCAGGGGGGAACAGACACAGGGGAGGCAGAGTGGGGAAAGAGACACAGGAGAGAAAGAGACACAGGGGAGGGGTTTAGAGACACAGGAGGGAGAGGCAGGTAAAAACACAGGGGGGGAGGAGATACAAGGGAGGGAAAGGAGACACAAGGGAGGGAGGAGAGGTGGGAAATGAGTCACAAGGAAGGAAGTAGACAGGGGGAGAGACTCGCAATGAGCTCCAAAGGCGCTCATTGCGAGGCCTGTGATGAGCGCCAAAGGCGCTGATGACGAGGACTTTATTTTGTTGTGCAGAAATATATATACACATCTCTTCCCACAGGCAATACACCTCCCCCATATTTGGCCACACAATACACATAGAGGGACAATAGGTGTGGTCACACCCCCCGGAGGCTACCTGGCTACTTTGATACAATCAGACATTGATCAGATTATACTCTTTGTTCTTATGTCTCATAATGAAAACACTTTATACAATAGACTTCCTTATCTTATGAGGAATCTCTGTAATAGGATTATCTATTAGCCTAGTAGCTGTAATATTCTGAGCCAATATATTCTGTAGAACATAAAACAACATATCTACAGTACAGCAATGTGATCATATTTTAACCCTAACCATAAAACAGGGTAAAACAGTGATGGGTTCCATTACAATCGTGATTAGTGCACTCATTGGGTGGTTAATGACCTCATATGGTGGTTAATGCCCCCCCTATGGCGATTAGACTAATCACTATCTGGGTGGAACAAACCGCCATGTGAAGAGCACTAATCACCATGTAAAGGGCGCTAATCAGAAGGGAAGGGCAGAAGGGGAAGTATTGGGTTGGCGTTAAAGGGTGGGAAGGGTTGGGGTTTGGGTGTTGGATCGGAAAATAAATTTACTGTTAGGTCACCACAACTTGGGAAATGTTATCAAGGGGTCACGGCACTAGAAAGGTTGAGAACCACTGGTCTAAAGAAAAGAATTTGAGGAAAGCTGTCAAGTGTAGTATGACAAATTAAAAAGGAAAATATTGAATATGTGTAAAACAATTAAATAATTGATTTTGCATGCAGCCCAAAAATAGTGCATCTGATCAATATGTGTGTCCACAGTCCTAGAGTTAAAGAAACACTGAGAGGAGGCTGCAATTAGCTAACACTGAGCTAGGAAGAAGTGAAGTATAAGTGAACTGCAGACTTTTTAGTCCATTAGAATTAAAACATGTATAATTAAAGTTACCTCAGTCCTTAGGCTATCCTTTAGCCCATGCAGTTGGTAGTTTGCAGCTGCGGCTCTTGGTTCCTGCTGTGCTTTTTGATGAGTTAGTGTTGCAACATGATGACGTTATCGTTGGTGAAGGCAAAAAGTGCAGCATGCTCAGCATCTCTCTTGTGAGAGATCTTCGGGCTCCTCCACCTTGAGAACCTCTTTGTCTTTATCTTCAGATTTCTGACCAAAAGGTACTAGGAACCCTGAAGACTGTTCCCCTGTGCCATTAGCAGGAGCCACTGGACACTGGTCTAAAACCATTGCTAGGGGGAGCTTCCACGATCTACCTTAGTCATATCTCTCAGGAGAGGCAGCTGCCACCAATTTCGTCCAAGGTGCTTCCAAAAGTGTCCAATGCTTTAGGGCTGGAATGACCATCTCTGGCCTCCACGTGTAGTGAAAGGTGCATCAAAACCAAAATATGAGACAAAATTAAAATAAAAAAAGTGGCAATGTCCAAAAAGCTTTGAATCAGGGCTTGGGGTATTGCTGCCTTATGTGCATTAGGGAGACCCCTGCCACAGACCTCACTTCTGCAGTAAGTGCTAAAAGGTGCATTCAAAGTGCACAGTTTTTTAGTATGCACTTAGAGAGCCCCAACTTAAAGGCTAGGATTGGCTCAAAAATATGGGAATACCAGTACCAAAAGGTTACTAGCAGGGGATCCGAAATTAAATGTATGCTTTACAGCATGTGCCCGTGCAATGGTGCCTGTTAAAAAGGTCCAAACACCCTAAAGCCCCCAGGCTCCATGCTATCCTGACCCCTGGTCAGACCAAGTGCCTCCTGCTATCCACAAACCCTGATGAGGGAAGGGAACTACACTTGATCTTAGCCACTAGGCTGAGAAGCGATATCATTAGTGTTACAGACACAGTAGTAGCAATGACTATGGTAATATATCTATTTGTTTAACACACTATCCATCTTCTTTAATAGTATCTGGTGAGTGTAGAACTATTTAAATTAGGGTGAGAAAATATAAATTATTTAATTTCTAGCTAATCCAATTTGGTACTTTCTTTTCCAAACTTAGAACTCTGTCAAATAAAATATTTCTCTTCCTTTATTTCAGAACATAATTCTGACATTTCTAATTTGTATTATTCTATCTGAATTAAAAGATGTAAATTATGCAATCAGGTAGTTTATCTATATGTTCTCCTTTGGTACATTAACATATATAAAAAAATATAAATAAACAACACCATAAATAGAATATGTCTAATGTACTAAAGCACCAATGGTGCCATATTTTTTTTTAAAAGCAGTACATTGAATAACTTTACTTAAAGTACTAGACTTAAAATATGCTGCATCTTTTTTAATGTAAAAAAAAAGATATCAACTTTTTATCTTTATCAACTACGCCGCCATTTTGGTATAAGCGCACCAACTTTCTGAGATTAGAGGAGACTTTGAATAATGAGAAAGGCCCTTATTCAATTGCGATTTTGCTAATTCAATAGGGATCAAAATAATCACATAACATATATTTTTTAAAGAAGTTTTTCGTTAGTGAAAACCTTGCTTTTGGATAGATGCTTAATAACTAAAAACTTCTTTAAAAAATATATGTGATGTGCTTATTTAGACCCCTATTCAATTGTCAAAATTGCTATTGAATGAGGGCCAAAGAGTCTGCACACAGACACTGACATGCAATTGCTAATGCTCTCAGCAAGAGTAAACGAAAGCTAATTTATTTAAGAAGAAGCACCCACCTGAGAAACTAACAGGCAGCAGCAAAGAAGAAAGCAAAATGGACCCAGAAAGAAGCATTGTAATGTGTATTTCCTATGAGGTTAAATTGCCATGCAATGACTTATTGTATCTGTACTTATCTCTCTTTATTTTATATCAAAAATCATAAATTTGTTTTTGGTAAATATCTAGTATGGATTGATAATTTTCATGATTATCTGCAGAATTACTGCAGATATAGATCACATATATAGTTGTGAGCATGCGGTTGTTGCTAACGCTTGCGGGCTCGCAAAGCGAGGGCTGCCGTTGCTGGCAAGAAGCACCAAAGACAATCCTTGCACTAGTGGAGATGAGCTCCATAGACGCTCATCCCTACGACCCCCTACAACTTTCGGACCGCAAATGCGGACCCTCGCGAAGCTCCCACGTTGGCTGCAATGAGCCGCAGGCAGGACTTAAAAACTAAAAATTTACGGACTTCGCATCAAAAAATACGAGCTCGCAAAAATACGACCTTAACGCCCGAACAGCGCGCACATGAAAACATTAAAACACAATAAATACACACAACAAATAAACCCACACCAAGGGGGGGGGGGGGCACCCAGGACCTCTGCAAGTGAAGTTATACCTCAATTTAAGTCCAAATTCCAGAGTTTAGACACATGAAAATCCTATAAGCGACAGAAAAAATGGCTGCAGAAAAAAACGAAAACAAGGCTACAGGACCCTAAACACGCAAAACACCACCAAGCACATGAGGTACAAGATACACTATTAACAAGGACGCTACATCATACACAGCCGCGTACCATATACACATTCGCCGCCATTTTACAATACTAACTTACACAATGCGGAAGTACACAGCTACCCTAACGGCTTCCCCTCGCGCACGCAGCCTATTTATACTACACACTGCACATCAGCTCCACAACAGTGCAAACCTATATTATATGCTGCAGGAACATCAAAACAGATTGTCAGCCCTTCAGCACAATGCTTCCTGCATATATTACTTCCAAATAGGTAAAGTATATTCATTTATTAATGTATTAATTATTTCATTAGCATACAAAAACAAATATACACAAAAAAAAACTCACAATAAACACAAACCCATTCACCGCACGTCTACACCAAACAGCATTACCTGCCTTACAATTTAATTGCAGTCATTTTTTGATGGGCAAGTCGCTAGTGTTACAATGTTTTCTAGAGATATTAACACTTTCTAATTCTGTAGCATGAAAAAATTATCTATTATTTACACCATTTGTAGTCAACCTAATCCCGACCTCCAAGGGTGATTCAAACTTTCGTGGTGGGCGGCGGAGTAATTTGCTAGGTGGCGTCTCTGATGAGTGATGTCACACGCCAGAGACCCGCAGCACCACGCTTGGCTGGTTGGAGAGCTAGTAAGAGAGCCTAGGGACAGCAGTCAGGACCGGATCAATATCTAGTAAGTACAGGGTGATACATAGCTAGGGTCATATGATTTATGTAACCAGAAATGAGATAATGTGGCACCAGTGGGATGTAAGGAAATGTTATCATCAAAAGTGGGCGGTAGGTATTAAAAGCACTGGATTAGGTGCTAGAGTACCTATAGATATTATTTATTTAGCTACTGCAGTTTTTTTTCCACAAAGAAGCGTGCTATATATATGTACGTATCTATCTATCGATAAAGTCCACAACACAAGCTGAGATCCCGCTCCATGCTGTTGATAGCCAGTAAGTGTGAAACAGCTGTACATGGATTGGATACTCAAACCTTGGCTTTGCATTAAAGCTGTGTAATACAGCATGCATAAGCTTAAAGGAAGCCATGTTTGATAATGGCTACGGATTGAAGAGCGAATCATTTATGTGCACATTTACATGTCCCAGCTCAGCTTCCCAGAATGCAATGTAATAACTGTTTTTCTCGGAACTCTGAACTGGAAGCAGGTTTTTTAACTTGTTTTAGACATTCAAATGTGAACACAGATGTACTATTTATTTACTAATATATATATATATATATATTGTGATAACGCTGCTTTCACACTCAGGGTTCGTGCCCTTATATCCGGCACCACAATGGAGTACTCAGGAGCCCTTTTAAAATATCAGCAGTATTTATTCAAGTGTAGCAAAACAACATAAATGGTGCAAAACTAAATCCTAGCTTCTAATAGAAGCACTGACTTTACTCTTGGCTGTAGTTCCCTCACTATGCAAGATAAAGTTCACACAAAATTCCAAACAAAAGCTTACTGGATATCAAGTCTCCCTTGTAGAAGGATTTCCACAGCAGGCTCTGGCGTCCTCTGTCCAGCTCAGACTGAGCTCTCTCCCTCAGCTGGGTGCTAATCATACCTTTAAAGGTGGAACCCAGCTGGCCTGCTTGATTAGCCTGCTGTGTTAACCCTTTCTTCCCTTAGTGGACACAGGGCTCCTCAGTCTCTCTCCCACGTATACTCCATCAATGATTCTGTTACAATATATCTATATTATATATATATATATATATATAGTGATACCTTGGGTTACACTGTTAATCTGTTCCGGACCCCAGGTTTTTCACATTTTGGTTTGAATTGATGGCCTTGTTTTTCGATACAAACCCTTAAAACTAAACAGAAATTAATAAACAACAATAATTACACCAACTACCTTAGAATGTGACTTCACTTGAGGACTTGATATAGGCACAATGGGATGGTGGCGATGTAGAGGAGAAGAAGGAGGAGGACACAGGTTATTGCTTGGAACTTTGGCTCTTATAGGAACAGGCTGGGCACATTGCTCATAGGCACACGCTAGGCACATTGCTCATAGGCACAGGCTGGGTACATTGGCACAGACTGTTTGGGCTCTTACCAGCACAGCAAATTGGGCTCTTACAGGCACAGACTATAATGCAATTGAGATGAAAGTATTTACAGCTTGCTTCCTTCTTTCATATTGGATTGTGCAGTCACTTATACAACAGCGTTTGCCTTGTTCCTTCTTTCAATTTTGGTTGCGTAACCCGAGAGCATTGTAACCGGAGGAACCACTGTGTATATATACGGTATATATATATATATATATATATATATATATATATATATATATATATATTATATACACACACACACACATACTAGCGAATTGCCCGTCGGAAAGAAAATGTTAAGGCTGGCTATGCGGTTTGCCAAGCAATGCGAGGCTCTGCCCACTCTGAACACCTTCGCCGCTCATTGCGAGCCTCGCCCCCCATCTACTTTGGTGCTTTGCAATGATCACCGCGATGAGCGTCTTTTCAGACGTCAAGCAACTTGCTAAGACGCGCTAAGCGCCTTCGCTGCTCATTGTGCGGTCCTGCGTGCTTAGCATTGTTTCTTGTCCCGTGTGCCTTCGGTGCTCATTGCAGCGAAGTGCTGCGAGCCTAAGTCAGTTAAGGCGCTCATTGCAGCCCAAGTCCTACTGGCCTCACGATGAGCGACTGCAGCGATCATTGCGAGCCCTGCAACGAGCGCCTTTGGCGCTCATTGCAGCCTAAGTCCTATGGGCCTCGTGATGAGCGCCTGTGACGCTCATCGCAAGCCCTGAAGTCATGCAGGACTAGCGATCAGCGCATCCAACGCTTCTTGTTAGGCCCGCAATTATTTAACATTATGTGACCAACATTGTAAGATCCACAACTATTTATTTATGTAGAAAAATAGATTTAAATAAAATATTGCTTTGTAAAAAATGTTAAGAACTGAATTAAGATTAGTTTTTTTAAGATAGAAACCTACTAGGCCATCTCAGCACATCACTGAGCTTGTTTGAATAAAAATGAATACTGTGATGGCCCTAGCTGTGATGAGCAAGAATAAAATTGTAACATATGGATGTTCATCGTACCTAGTCTTAGCAACCCTGTCCCCAATGAAAAAGTTAATAATTCACCACAATATCAACCTTGTGCTGCCCAATATTAGAACATGCGTAAAATGCATGTCTGTCCAGTCATATAGTGATGGTGGCTAAAAGAATTACTATATTAAAAGACCAGTGCAGTTCAAGAAAAAATAAAACAAAAGTATGTACCAAATTAACAAGATTAGCAGCTGTGTAAAACATTTTTGAAAAAATCTGAATTTTTGAACACTTTGTTTATAAGTGCAGGAATACATTTTTTGTTTGTTACATCACTTCCTCAAAGCTGAATCATAGGGGGGTATGTTTTGGTTATCAGTTTAGAGAGGGATGGGAAAGCAGGAGAGGGAGAGACATTGTAACGATAACTGGATACAACTGAAATAGACACAACACCCCTTTCCCTTCACTCACCCAGAAACAGACACCTTGCATCAGTCCATGCAACAATATCTCTGCAGAAATACAGTATAAATGCCCCTCTCACACATCCAACTTCCGCCAATGAATCAAAATTATTTTTTTCTAATTTAACCATACAGAACCATATATACACAACTTTTCTTGCTTAATTATGCTCTAAATCAGACAAAGTTTTCAAACAAATATTTTGTGAGGTGGTCCTTTAATGTGTGTGTGTGTGTGTGTGTGTGTGTTCACCGTGTATCTGCATATTTATTTATGTAGATATATCTTGTTCTTCTTTTCTTAAAAATCTGAGCAGCAATTTTGCAAAGATAGACTGTGACATAAGGCACACATCCAAAATGTCTCTTTTGCTTGGAGAGTCTCTCTTTTCAGGGAAAATAGCCTAACAAAGGTCACTTTTTGGAAGTATAGTTCCACATTTAATTGTAAAACCCTGTTTTCCAACTCAAACCAAGTCTCTCTTTTCTCCAATTCCACTTCTCTCAATGTCTAGAAGAGTGTGGAGAGGGGTAGATTTTTAGATATATATTGGCTAGTGAGCTTACAGGCCTTGAATTAAAATAAAAAAATAAAAAGATGTATACATAGTTACATAGTAATTGCGGATGAAAAAAGACTTTTAGTCCTTCAAGTTCAACCTTTTAATCTACTGGTATATATGGAATAACTGAACACTTAGTAATATTTATCAGCCTTATTAAATTCCAGCCTCGTAAATAAGAGGCTTCTACTTAAACCCTACGTACTGCGAAATTTCTCAAAGTTACGACGCTATTACATTAGCCCGGCTGCGAGCAACGTGTGAGCTACGCAGCAGAGCCGTCCGTATCAACACTGCGATAATGTACATGAGGAGTGACAGCCTGCAAGATGATCTCGCAGGCTCCAGCAGCTCATCAATTGCTGCGGGGATCCTAAACGGGACCTCCGCTGCAGTCCCACACATAAGCCCTGTCATGGGGGATACTCCAACTACCCCCCCCCCCCAACTAAAATGAACCCCCCTCTATGCGGGGGTCCCAAAGTGTCTCCGCATTAACACCTTGCTGCAGGGGTCCATAGGGATCCTCGCAGCCCCCACACATTAACCACTTGCAGCGGGGGTCCCCGATCAGCACCAATCAGGCCCCGGCTGCATTTAAACTTTTTAATTCCCCGCCGCGGCTCCTTTAAGGGCCGGCGGCAAACTATTAATAATCCCGGCCGCGGCACCTAAAATTAACCCCCCCTCTATGCTGGGGGTCCCCCATCGAGACCCCTGAAGTGTACCCACATTAACCCCTTGCTGCAGGGGTCCATAGGGACCCCCGCTGCAAGGGGTAATGTGGGGGGGGGGGCTGCGGGGGTCCTATGGACCCCCTGCAGCACCGATCGTGACCCTGCTGTATTTACAATTTTAAACTTCCCGCCTCGCCGGTCCTTAAAAGACCGTAAAGGTTTTGAAAGGACTCGCACTAAAAAATATTAACCCCAGGCAACTAAAATTAACCCCATAACTCATGTGGGTCAATACAGATCCCTATAAGCACAATAATTAAGCCTATTACTCATGGGGGTCAATACAGACCCCCATAAGCCAATAATTAACCCTATAATTCATGGGGGTCAATATAGATCCCCATACACCAATAATTAAGCCTATTACTCATGGGGGTCAATACAGACCCCCATAAGCCAATAATTAACCCTATAATTCATGGGGGTCAATACAGACGCCCATCAGCCTCTATTATCACCCTATCAGTCCCATAAGGGTATATTATGACCCTTATGGGGCTGTTAAAATCCTAACATTAACCACATAAGTGCCATGACGGTCCACAAGGACCATCATGACACTAACTACAAACACTACACTATAACCCTCAATAAACCATTAAATCTAAACTAACCCCCCTCTACACTAATCTATTAACACTTACATTACCTACACTACCTACCCCCTAATAACCCCCCCACCAGTCTAATAACAAAACAAAAAAAAACTACATTACAGAAAATAAAAAAACCTAAGTCACCAAAAATTTAAAAAACTACATTACAGAAAATAAAAAAATACATTACAACCCCCCCACCTACAGAAAAAAAAACATTACACACCTGAAAAGGAAAGACAGACATACACAATACAATACATACAATACATTACATTAGATATAATACAAATAAAATAGCCCCTATCTATCTAACATACAATCTATTTAATATACAATAAATCCTAACTATATCAAATACATCCCCCTATCTATCTAATATACAATACATCCTAACTACATCCAGAAACCCTAATACTAAGCTAAAATAAAATAATTAAGACCACTTACCTTTGAGATGTCCATTCAGATCACCAACCTAGGGGTAAAACTAAATTAGTACAACACATTAACATAAAATAAATAAACATTATACACATTCTAATATTCTACTCACCTTCCAGCATGTCCCGTCCTTCTTTTTCTTCTCCGGCGCGGCCCTGTTAAAAAAAACACAATACATTACTACACATACAGACACAAAATAAATATATAAACATATAAATATACATTCAACTTACCTCCCAGCGATGTCCCCGGCCTCCTCCTCTTTAGCCCCGGCTGGGCCCTGAAACCAACCGCGCTCCAAGGCAGCACGTAGAGGCTTTAGGATCCCTTGCTAGCACTTTTTGTGCTCGTAGGGATTCTTCCGAGGTGCGAGATTTACCTCATAGATTTATGGCTGCATGTAACTCCGTAGCTCTCTCGGAGCCTATTCTCTGCCATTTTTTGTAGTCATCTCGCAAAGCAGGCTGCGAGAGATTCGGTCCTCGCAAACAGCAAAAAAACTGCCTTTTGTGAGGACCGAGAGAAGTACAAGGGAGAATTTAATGAGGCCCTATATGTTGTTGCAGGTGTTTAAACTGCCCCAAGTGTTTTAATAGGTTTGTTAAGATTCTCCCAGCCACAGAAATGTCCTGGTAGGGTGCGTCCAGCCTGCGGCCTGCCCTTTGGAAGCACTGGCCTGGAAGATAGATCAAAGCCTAGAGAGTAAGATATACAGAATATATGTCTGTATGGAGGAATGTGCGTGTATTATGTCTGGGTACCAAGCCTAATTGTTCACTGGAAGATTTGATCATGAGACTAAAGCGCAAATATATCATGAGAAGAGATCGAAGGCATGCTTAGAAGTGTATGACAGGGGGAGATGGATAGATGAGGTCATTGATGCAATAAATGTGGCTGATAGATGTCCCTGGTGCGCTGCGCTCAATAAGATCTAAGAGAGTCGGACACGAGTAAACAAAAAATCCCTATAACACTGCATATATTTTTCAAGAACATGTGCCCTGCTTTCGCTATTTGAAAATGAGGAAGGTATTCAGAAGGAGAGATGAAATTTGAACCAAAAGAAAGTAATCGTGTGTGTGTGTGTAAAAGTAGCCATCAATAAAGTTCTATTGGATTAAAGAGTGACAATGCTTTGTGGACTCATTTGCATTTACCTGCCCAGTTTCCCAGAATGCAGTATAATAACTGTATTTCTTGGCTTGGAATTCTGAGGAGATATTTCCTGCTCAGAAGTCCAAGAAATACAGTTGTTGTACTGGGTTACTGGCATGCAAATGAGTCCTATATATAAAAAATAAAAAAAAGATATATATATATATATATATATCACATATAATAATTGGCAAACTACGAATCGTCGTTACTCTTTGCAAGCTCGCATAGCGTGCCCGCAAGAACTGCATCCCACGGAAAGCGAGGGACGCAGTTTGGTCCACAAGCGAGGGGCATTTGCGGAAGGTGGAGGCTTCAACGTCGGCTGCAATGAGCCGAACGCTCATTGTAGGCCGCAAACGCGGACCCTGGCGAAGCGAGGGGCCGCATTTGCGGGAGTTGGAGGCTCTACGGCGCCTCACACGCGGTTACAAACACCCACACAAGCGGGCACTTTAACAAAATAGATCTATCACGCAATCACTGAATACGGACTTACACAAAAAATTATGAACCGCGGGACTTAGAAAGCAAAATTTACGGACTTAGCCTAAAAAAATATGAGCCCGCGGAACCATTACGTCCTTGCAAAAATCCGACCTTAATGGCAGAACGCGAGCACATAAAAACATTAAAAACACAATAAATACACACAAAAAATACTATCTTACCCATAGCAAGGGGGGGGGGGGGGGGCACCCAGGACCTCTGCAAGTGAAGTTACACCTCAATTTAAGTCCAAATTCCCGAGTTTACACACACGAAAATCCCCTAAGCAAGAGAAAAAAATGGCCGCGGATAACGAGGCTACATGACCCTAAAACCACAAAACACCACACACAGCCACACATATGGCTTTTCAAAAAAGCTGTACGAGGTACAAAATACACTTTTAGCAAGAACACTAAATCTTGCACACCCACGTACCACATACACATTTGCCGCCATTTTACAACACTAACTTACACAATGCGGAAGTACACAGCTACCCTAGCGGCTTCCCCTCTCGCACACAGCCTATTTACACTACACACTGCACACATTGCTGACACTTACACCTCAGCTCCACAACAGTGCAAACCTACATTGTATGCTGCAGGAACATCAAAACAGATTGTCAGCTCTTCAGCACAATGCTTCCTGCATATACAGTATTACTTCCAAATAGGTAAAGTATATTCATTTATTACTTATTTAATTAGCATACAAAAATACATTTACACTCAAAAAAACACTATCGCAATAAACACAAAAGCCATTCAGTGCACCTTACATCGAGCGCCAACGCTGCTCATAGCACACAAAGCTTTGCACTAAGTGCAAAAAGCAGATCAGCGCCGACCAAACAATAACAGCAAAAGCGCCTTTCACAAAAAAAATACAACAGCCTCGCAATGAGCGCCAAAGGCGCTCAGCGAAAAGCTCGCAATGAGCGCCCAAGGATCTCAGACCACCCAAAAAATTAATGTCTGTGGAAAACGGCATTACCTGCCTTACAATTTTATTGCCCCGTTATTTTTGACGGGCAAGTTGCTAGTATATAATTATTTACAGAAACAGACCAGGACACTGCAATGCCATAGTGATAATGAAGTGCAGTAATGCAGCAGTGAGACAATGCTCTCCTATCTATGGTATATTGCCTGCTTTAAGCCTGTCCCCCCATGACCTGGGCAGCCTATGAGTGAAGGGCAGGCCCAGCAGCAGAGGGGAGGGGTATACACAGTGACATGCTGTAGGAGGGTCTGTTATTGGGGGTGTAACATGTCTGGTGTCATCAGTCTGGAAGTGCTACAGTATCCGACCGGTGGATTGCAGAAAGAAGATAAAGACGAGCTCCTTGTGGATCACACACAGCTGAGACAGGACACCTCAGGACACTTGTGTTATATGTGCACACTGCCTGACTTGGTATATTTATGCATATAATCCACATTTATCCCTACAGACACAAGCATAAACACACACACGGTGCTGCACCTAGGCATCAGTTCCATACATTATACAGGACAACATAGTCTGGCATGAGCATTGTTGGTGCAGGCTCTGCACAGGGCAGCTGTGCTCATTGTCAGGTGCAGGATACAGAGCAGGCAGCAGCATAGGCTGCAATCACATGGGCTGTAATGGTGCTGTGATATAGAGCATACAGGGGAGGCTGCAACTGCACACACAGGCAGGGTATAGGAAGTACACAGGCAGGGCATACACAGGCAGGGCACACAGGCAGGGTATAGGAGGTACACAGGCAGGGTATAGGAGGTACACAACAGGGCACACACACAGGCAGGGTATAGGAGGAGGTTCACAGGCAGGGTATATGAGGTACACAGGCAGGGTATATGAGGTACACAGGCAGGACATACACAGGCAGGGTATATGAGGTACACAGGCAGGGTATAGGAGGTACACAGCAGGGCACACACAGGCAGGGTATTTGAGGTACACAGCAGGGCACATAGATAGCAGGGCACACAGGCAGTGCATAGGAGGTACACATACAGTGCTCAGCAGGGCACAGGCAGTGCATAGGAGGTACACATACAGTGCTCAGCAGGGCACAGGCAGTGCATAGGAGGTACACATACAGTGCTCAGCAGGGCACAGGCAGTGCATAGGAGGTACACATACAGTGCTCAGCAGGGCACACACTCAGTGCTTTGTCCCTGTGCTGCAGGCCTTGCTTGCTTTGCTGCCTGCTCCTGGCTCCTTCCAGGGCTGTGTGTGCTGATCCCAGCACGGATCTTGGCTCTTTCCTCCCCCGCACACTGCCAGGGGAGCTGCCTTCATGCAGCCAGACCATGTCCGGGAAGCACTACAAGGGTCCTGAAGTCAGCTGCTGCATCAAGTATTTCATCTTCGGATTCAATGTCATCTTCTGGGTAAGTGCTAATGCTGGAGATGTTGTTGTGTGTAATTTGGAAAATCCATGGGATCTGATATGAGATCACTTTGTAGAAGGGTTTCCTGGTTTAGGGATCTGATATGGCATCTGATTAGGAATCCCTTTGTAGTGTTTCCTGGTTCAGGGAACTGATATGGGATCTGATCAGGCATATCTTTGTAGTAGGGTTTCCTGGTTCAGGGATCTGATATGAGATATGATCTGGGATCTGATATGGCATCTGATTAGGAATCACTTTGTAGTAGTGTTTCCTGGTTCAGGGAACTGATATGGGATCTGATCAGGCATATCTTTGTAGTAGGGTTTCCTGGTTCAGGGATCTGATATGAGATATGATCTGGGATCTGATCAGAGATCACTTTGTGGTAGGGATTCCTGGGTCAGGGATCTGATATGATGTGGGATCTGATCAGGCATATCTTTGTAGTAGGGTTTCCTGGTTCAGGGATCTGATATGATCTGGGATCTGATCAGGGATCACTTTGTGGTAGGGTTTCCTGGTTTAGGGATCTGATATGAGATATGATCTGGGATCTGATCAGGGATCACTTTGTGGTAGGTATTCCTGGTTCAGGGATCTTTTTGTGGTAGGGTTTCCTGGTTCAGGGATTTTATATGGGATTTGATCAGAGATCTATTTGTGGTAAGGTTTCCTTGTTCAGTACCTTGCTTACATTTCTGAATATATTGCCTGGGGATATCTGGCCCAGGATATAAAGTGTGATATTTTTTTCTGACTATACATTGTCAACATTTGTCAAATATGTTCTGTTGCCAGCTCTTTTTATATTACAGTTTATCAATCATTTTGTATTCATCTTGCACCATATATTGCTCATTATGTAGAAAAATACAATGTCAGAATATGGATCTGCAAAAACAAAACGTTTTTGTACTTTGTACCATTTTATCCATCTATATTTAGGGTGCAAATGTCTGGACCCCACTGATGTGAGGGCATCTAACTACATAAAAATAAAACTAGAAACTTCGCTTTGCTCGTAAGTCATGTGATGCTTGCACCTCTGAATAATAACATATTCCTGTACAGAGTACAAACGTCACATAAGACAAGTTATCATACTGCAATAGTGGTAATTGGGGGCAGACATACTCTTCCTCTCGCTAGGCGATAAATAAAGGGATCACTATCAATAGTGACTTCATTTCACTGAATCATTATCTGTATATTTCCTCAATTTTGGTTATATTGCATACGTTTACACAAGCTCATAAACCAGTTTTGTTTCGGATTAATCCTGGATAAAGATATATGAAAGTGAGGCATATAACTTAATTCTAAGTAAAATACCTGAACACATTATTCATTTAAATAATTTTATGCAGAACAGCGTCCCTAATGGCATCCACAGTCTGTGCGATAACATTACATCATGTAGGGGTGTTCAGTTTTATGTTATGAACAGTGATTCCTCCCAAAGAGAGCTCACCCTGGGCTTCTGAGGAATCAAAACATGAATTTCCTTATAATAATGATAATAGTTATAATCTGCATCTACATGTTCTGCTTTCATCATTATATAATAATAATCTCCATCTGTCAGCAATAAAGTCATTTTGTAGTAAAAGCCCTGAAAGAATATATTTTATACATTTGTTTAATTAGTAAAATTAGACCTACTTTAGTTCATGGATTTTCACCTACCCATATGTTATGGTATGGCAGTGGTAGTCAACCTGGTCCCTATCGCCCATTCGCAGGCGATTCAAGCTTTCATGGTGGGGGCACGGTAATCTCTAGGTGGCGGCACTGACAAGCAAAGGAGACCTGCAGCTTAGTTGGTTGGAGAGCTGGTGAGAGAGCCTAGGACAGCAGTCAGGACCGGATCACTATCTAGTAAGTACAGGGTGATACATAGCTAGGGACAGCAGTCAGGACCGGATCACTATCTAGTAAGTACAGGGTGATACATAGCTAGGGACAGCAGTCAGGACCGGATCACTATCTAGTAAGTACAGGGTGATACATAGCTAGGGACAGCAGTCAGGACCGGATCACTATCTAGTAAGTACAGGGTGATACATAGCTAGGGACAGCAGTCAGGACCGGATCACTATCTAGTAAGTACAGGGTGATACATAGCTAGGGACAGCAGTCAGGACCGGATCACTATCTAGTAAGTACAGGGTGATACATAGCTAGGGACAGCAGTCAGGACCGGATCACTATCTAGTAAGTACAGGGTGATACATATCTAGGGACAGCAGTCAGGACCGGATCACTATCTAGTAAGTACAGGGTGATACATAGCTAGGGACAGCAGTCAGGACCGGATCACTATCTAGTAAGTACAGGGTGATACATAGCTAGGGACAGCAGTCAGGACCGGATCACTATCTAGTAAGTACAGGGTGATACATAGCTAGGGACAGCAGTCAGGACCGGATCACTATCTAGTAAGCACAGGGTGATACATAGCTAGGGACAGCAGTCAGGACCGGATCACTATCTAGTAAGTACAGGGTGATACATAGCTAGGGACAGCAGTCAGGACCAGATCACTATCTAGTAAGTACAGGGTGATACATAGCTAGGGACAGCAGTCAGGACCGGATCACTATCTAGTAAGTACAGGGTGATACATAGCTAGGGACAGCAGTCAGGACCGGATCACTATCTAGTAAGTACAGGGTGATACATAGCTAGGGACCGCAGTCAGGACCGGATCACTATCTAGTAAGTACAGGGTGATACATAGCTAGGGTCTTATGATTTATGTAACCAGAAACGAGAGAGGATAAATTGAGTTCACTTCTGGATCGCTACCTTGTTGTGGTGAAGGGGCTTGTGTACCTCAATGATGCTGTGAGCTATACCATGTAGGGTCACCCAATATGGGCAGGTCAAAGCAGAGAGGTCAGACAAATTGTGGTCCACTGGAGAAGGAACCGGCAACCCACTCCAAGAAAGCCATATGGATAAGTACAACCAGAAACACAGACAGATGTGCCTGGCATGCTGTGTCCATATGGTCCCTGAGAGTCAGTCATGACTGCGGCACCAGTTGTCCGTTAGGAAATGTTACTATTAAAAGTAGGTGGTAGGTATTATAAGGTTGGTGACCCCTGTGCTATGGTATCAAAATAACTATATGCACTTGAAATAGCACTGAATTATTGTTTTGCTCATATTTTCTACTAGCGATTTGCCCATCAAAAATGACGGGGCAATAACATTTTAAGCCATGGGAATGCTGTTTGTGACATAATTTAAACCGTTTTGTACTGGGAGGATCTTTGGCACTCATTGCGAGCCTCAGGACCTTTGGTGCTCATTGCGAGCCTCTCCTGTTGTGTATTTTTGTTCCTCTGAGAGAGATATGTATTTCTATTTACAGTGGATATAAAAAGTCTACACACCCCTATTAAAATGTCAGGTTTCTGTGCTGTAAAAAAATGAGACAAAGATAAATAATTTCAGAACTTTTTCCACCTTTAATGTGACCTATAAACTGTACGACTCAATTGGAAAACAAATTGAAATCTTTTAGGTAGAGGGAAGACAAAATGTACCACACAGCCAGTACTTGCCAGATATTCCTGCAGCTCCTTTAATGTTACTGTAGGCCTCTTGGTAGCCTCCCAGACCAGTTTTCTTCTCGTCTTTTCATCAATCTTGGAGGGAGCTCCAGTTCTTGGTAATGTCACTGTTGTGCCATATTTTCTCTACTTGATGATGACTGTCTTCACTGTGTTCCATGGTATATCTAATGCCTTGGAAATTCTTCTCCTGACTGATACCTTTTAACAATGAGATCCCTCTGATGCTTTGGAAGCTCTCTGTGGGCATGGCTTTTGCTGTGGGATGCAACTAAGAAAATTTTAGGAAAGACCAACTAGAACAGCTGAACTTTATTTGGGGTTAATCAGAGGCAATTTAAATGATGGCAGATGTATGCTGACACCTATTTAACACGATTTGGAATGTGATTGCTTAATTCTGAACACAGCTACATCCCCAGTTATAAGAGGGTGTGCAGACTTATGCAACCACATTATTTTTCTTTTTTTCTTTTCTTCCCTCCACCTAAAAGATTTCAGTTTGTTTTTCAATTGAGTTGTACAGTTTATAGGTCACATTAAAGGTGGAAAAAGTTCTGAAATTATTTATCTTTGTCTAATTTTTTTACAGCACAGAAACCTGACATTTTAACAGGGGTGTGTAGACTTTTTATATCCACTGTATATGTAGTTAAGTAATAATTAATGATTTAACCATCATTAACTCATCGCCTAAATCGTACGCACCTCGCAAATCGTGACGACGTCTCGCAGTTTGACAACTATTAAATGTGATTGTAGTGATAGAGTCCAGTTCAAGCTATGTATTTATTTATGTAGTTAGGCCTTATTATTTTAATTTAGGAAAACGGATGGGCTATATTGTTCTGGTAATTCTTGTTTGCTCTTATACTCTGTTTCTGTATACAGTATTTGATATTGGTGAAGTGATGTTTCAGTGTGAATTATGGATGTGTGTTAATTCACCCAGTTAATGATTATGAGATTCTGTGTGCTCCTGGCCTTGATCTTCTTTTGCATAGAGCTGGATTACATTAATGCTTTATTTAATTATACAGTCAGGTAGCTTCCACTGTATAATCTCACTACACATCTCATGTTGAACGTCTGTACAAGTAACTAATAATAGTAACAACATGTTACAGTCTATGCATAAATATTAATATGCAGATGTCCCAAGGAATGACGCATCTATGGCTAATTATGGTGACAGATTCCATTGGTTTATCCTATTAACCTGTGAGAAGATTATCGCAGAAAATCACTACAGATTTTTGTCTTATATGTCATAAACGGTTGACTCCTTCGTGAGATACCCGAGTATAAATATTTGAACTAGTCTCTACATCCAACCGTTACATCTCACAGTCTTGTGTAAACTGCATTTCTTTGTTGAAATCCATGCAATGAACTATAACATACTATTTTGTACCAAAATCTGTCAATCTCTTCACAGTATTAAAAATGGCCCTGGGTTATCATCCACTACATCCCTCCTAATTCATCACAAACTCATCTCCATTATTTTTTTTAAGGACATCATAAAATTTTTAACAGAGCTAAAACATTTGAGGGATTATCTATAGGGGGAACTGGATGGTCACCTTCCAATGTTAACGGAGACTGCTTTTGAGATCCAGGATAATTTGAATAGGGTGATACTACATGTTGTACATTCAATTCTCCTTTATTTTTACACTTTAATTGTATAATAATCCTCCTAGGACCGTCTGATCAATTGGCTCCACAAAATGTAATCACTGTGTTCCATGGAACAAACTTTGGGAAATACAGTTGTACTTCTTCCAAAAAGAATAGGTTAATCCACTGGTCAGCAGTTAGGTTTTAATAGTTTGTCATAATCTTGTTTCTCTTAATTTTTTGGACATGAGAATGTTTGGCTTGGCTGAAGTCTTTAGGGCACTGTGGGTGGTGATGGCTCATACAGAGATCCACATGTTGGCAGCAGAAGTACACAAGAAGCAGTGGTTTTCTTTAGATTATTTACTGTACAGTTTTGAGTGCTTAAAAAAGCATTTTGATCAAAGGTTCAGTAATGAGGGTTTACTTTTTTTTTTTTTTTTTAAAGCCACATTTAACCATTACTTTTAGTTCTGGAGAATGTAAGCTGGCACTGAAGGTTACAGAGCCACATAAAATGTTCTTAGAGCCATTAGTGGTTATTTTACATGCTAGTATTTCCTTCCATGCTGATTTTTTTATTGATACAGTAATGAGGAAACCCATGTTGATGACTTAAAGGAGCCATCGTCTTTTACTTAAAGGGATATAACCATGATGTGCTTGCTAGGACTTTCAATAAAACAAATGTTTAAATTATGGTATAATAGCAAATTAACCTAGCAATCAGTAGCTTTTTATATCAAAATTATTTTAGTTTATTAATTTTACCAGCCAATTATTCTGGTGATCCAACCACTAAAATGCTTTTAGTTTTGTGCTAAACCAAGCATAGCCTACACTTCAAATTTAATAAAGTTTACAATTAAAATGCAATTTTAAATATAA